>CM053032.1:130688840-130701340 GCA_028564925.1 Lithobates sylvaticus | reverse complement strand
GGGAGGGGGATCATGCTCTGCTTCAGTATGCCATGAATGTTGGCATTCATGGTTCCCTTAATGAACTGTAGCTCCCCAGTATCGGAAGCACTCATGCAGCCCCAGACCATGACACTCCTACCCCCATGCTCGACTGTAGGCAAGACACACTTGTCTTTGTACACCTCACCTGGTTGCCGCCACACATGCTTGACACCATCTGAACCAAATACGTTTATCTTGGTCTCATCAAACTACAGGACATGGTTCCAGTAATCCATGTCCTTAGTCTGCTTGTCTTCAAACTGTTTGCAGGTTTTCTTGTACATCATCTTTAGAAGAGGCTTCCTTCTGGGACAACAGCCATGCAGACCAATTTGATGCAGTGTGGGGCGTATTGTCAGAACACTGACAGTCTGACCCCCCCCCCCCCCCTCAACCTCTGCAGCAATGCTGGCAGCACTCATACGTCTATTTCCCAAAGACAACCTCTGGATTCGATGCTGAGCACGTGCACTCAACTTCTTTGGTCGACCATGGTAAGGCCTGTTCCGAGTGGAACCTGTCCTGTTAAACGGCTGCATGTTCTTGGCCACCTAGCTGCAGCTCAGTTTCAGGGTCTTGGCAATCTTCTTATAGCCTAGGCCATCTTTATGTAGAGCAACAATTGTTTTTTTTTTGCCATGAGGTGCCATGTTGAACTTCCAGTGACCAGTATGCAACGCATTTTCTTTGCTGCTCGAGCTCGTGAAAATTTTAATTGTTTTGTTTATTTTTATACATTGTCGTCACTTTAAAAAATACATTTGTATCACTTTTATTGCTCTTACAATGAATGCAAACATGCCTTGTGACAGTAATAGGTGGTTACAGGTACTCTTTATGGGAGGGATCAGGGGTCTAAGACCCCGAATTCCTCCTTTGCACTTCAAATTATTCAGATAACAAAAACTGATTCTGAATACTCTTTTTTTAAACTGGCGCCATTGGCAGTCGAGTAAACCGAAAGTGACGTTGCTTCCGTGTTTCCACAAAGGAGAGTGAAACAAAGCAGTTTACGGCTTCTTTCCAGTCTCACTCTAGCCAACGGAAGTGCCGGATCGTGGATCGGGTCTCCAGGTGGGAGGTGAGGCCCGGGAAGAACGGCGGAAGGCGGCCAGAGGGGGAACGTCCCCTCTAGCTCCTTCGGGATAACAGCCGAGCAGCTTTTAGCCGCATGGGTTGTTATCCCTGAAGAGCCGACTGCCCGCTCTAAAAAACGGTATTGCTGCATGCATCATGCCGGTATAACCCCTTAAAGCTGAGGCCGCATTTGTGTGTACAGTCGGCGCTAAGGGGTTAAGGAAGAGACTGCCGCATCTACAGCTAGCATGCTGCATTTCTTAAACTTTGCCTCCATGGGATATAAAAGGGAAATACTTTTAGGAGGAATGAAAATACTTTCAGGATGTTCCCAATCAGCATACACCGCCTGTTCCAAAACTTGCTAACCACTTTAGCCTGCCAACCAACAAGGGGAAAGCCTGTGCAGACTGAGGAGGCTTCAGGGACCCCAAAGAAGACAAAGGAGGCCCATAAACCTCTGCAGGAGGTAACGTAAAGGCAGAACGAACCATCTCAGTAAGAGTCGGTATCAGCCTTAGTCGCAGAGGCTTTTGATCCAAACTGGACATCTTCTGGCCCAGATTCCTCAGAAGCAGACTCATCTGCCGGAACATTCCAACTAAGTCCTTAGCATCTAGTCCTTCCTTCCTCAACCCATTCCTACTGCAAATTAGAAGGCTCAGGGAAGGGGGATCTGTCACGATTCTTGCCACCCTGCGGGATGGAGGCAGTCATGCCAGCAATCATGTGCTCTAAGCTTCTAACCTGGCTAGGGCTGAGGACAGTTTATAAGACAAGGAGAGAGGCGCCTCAGTGTAGACTTTCTAAAACTTTACTAAAACACATGGTTTATGAACTCCCATTTATGTGGTAAATACAAGCGTTGACTGTAGGCACAATATCAATCGTGTGCAGCAGCTCAGATTGCCTTAAAGTGTCTGGTCTCTCTGGGGATACAACATTAGGGTTATGAGTAGGCTCCTCAGAAGCTACTGACAACATAGGTGTGCCTTTCCCTGTAGTGTTAACCCCACTCTTTTTTTTTAAACGACATTGCAAGCCAGAAAAGGAGTACCTGGGTTTAGTATTTTACCCCAGAAGAGAGACCCTTTAATACGGTTCACCAATCACCTATGCAGCAATCTTGCTAACCACTTTAGCCTGCCAACCAACACCTGGTGACTCACGTGACCTCGGTAAGGAGGAATGAGTCGCTATAAAGTGAATGACACAGAGCCTACTCTGTCCCACAGCTGTCCCCTGGAAGCGCCTTGGGTCAGCCATTTACTGTTTAAATAAGATGGCTGTGCACCGGAACGCTCTGCGCATGCACGCGGTCAGAGCACACGTGTGGCTGTGTACATGCACGAATGACTCCTTGTGCGCCATCTTAGAGTTACAAGCATGCGTGGCTCGGTGGACTCAACATACTGCGTGGCAAGCCAGGAACAATCATGCACTCTGGTAAACGCACGTGCGCCATGGCGAACCAAGCTGCGCAATGGCGCACCTCTGCACAGACTCTCCATAACGCAAAACCGCATAAGACAACAGGAAAAAGGTACACCAGCAGCTAGCCCAAACTCCCCCCTGTGGTCACCGCTACACAGGTGTCCAGCCTTAGCTAGATTGACAGATTTTTACACACATGGGGCACCCAACAATAAGTAAAGAGGGGGGGGGGGGGTTCACTCACCTGTCCAGGCTCAGGGCAAACTTAGAAACTAAGAGCCCAATCTTCACCCATCATGGTGAGTTCCTGTCACTTGAGGCCCGTCAAGGACTGGGTACCCTTGTCATGTTTTAGGGTCCACTCGCTTGGACCTGTACAGCACCCTGCAGGAGTGCCTTAGATCTGTAGTGTCCAGCGATTGGAGGTTGCATTACAGGCAAAACCTTGCAGGATCCTTGCCTCTTCTTTGCGAGGCTCAGGTACCAATTATCTTAGCACATAAGCTTGTTTCAAATGGATCCAATCGGTCAATCCCTTGATTCATTTTAGAACCATGCTGGGACTTAAAGACCTGGAGCTCGAGAGAGCTCAAACAAACGTGCCCATCCACCTTGCAGACACTGTTAAAAAATTAATTACTTCTTGTATGGGAGGGGTTCACTCCCTGTCTAAAGGCCTTTGGTCTACCAGTGTCTATTTACCTGGAGATGACGTATATCCCAGTAATGAGTAATAGCCTCACTCTGCGTCCCTTCATGTATGAAAAAGAAATGATAAATTGTTTGCAAAATGTTTTACAAATACCTATCTGAAAAGTGTGACGTGCATTTGTATTCAGCCCCCTTTTCTCCGATACCCCTAACTAAAATCTAGTGGAACCAATTGCCTTCAGAAGTCACCTAATTAGTAAACGGAGTCCTCCTGTGTAATTTAATCTTAGTATAAATACAGCTGTTCTGTGAAGTCCTCAGAGGTTTGCTAAAGAACCTTAGTGAACTAACAGCATCATGAAGGCAAAGGAACACACCAGACAGGTCAGGGATAAAGTTGAAGTTTAAAGCAGGGTTAGGTTATAAAAAAAAAAAAAAACAAGATTTGAACAATTTAGGGAGCACTGTTCAATCCATCTGAAAATGGTAAGAGTATGGCACAACTGCAAACCTTCCAAGAGATGACTACCTAAACTGACAGGCCAGGCGAGCATTAATCAGAGAAGCAGCCAAGAGGCCTATGGTAACGTTCAGTTGAGAGCATCTGTCCACAGGACAACTGTTTGTCGTGCACTCCACACATCTGGCCTTTATGGAAGAGTGGTAAGAAGAAAGCCATTGTTGAAAGAAAGCCATAAGAAGTATAGTTTGCAGTTTGCCATGTGGGGGACACAGCAAACGTGTGCAAACATGTGGAAAAAGGTGCTTTTTGACCTAAAAGCAAAACACTGTGTGGTGGAAAACTAACACTGCACATCACCCTGAACACACCATCGGGGGCAGCATCATGTTGTGGGGATGCTTTCTTCAACAGGGACAGGGAAGCTGGTCTGAGTTAATGGGAAGATGGAAGGAGCCAAATACAGGGCAATTTTAGAAGAAAACCTTAGAAGACTGGGGCGGAGGTTCACCTTCCAAAAGGACAACTACCCCAAAACATACAGCCAGAGCTACAATGGAATGGTTTAAATCAAAGCATATTCAAAGTCCAGACCTAAATCCAATTGAGAATCTGTGACAAGACTTGAAAATTGCTGTTCACAGACACTCTCCATCCAATCCGACAGAGCTTGAGCTATTTTCCAAAGAATGGGCAAAAATGGCACTCTAGATGTTAAAAGCTAGTAGAGACATACCCAAAAAGACTTGCAGCTGTAATTGCAGGGAAAGGTGGTTCTACAAAAGTATCGACTTGGGAGAGGTGAATACAAATGCACACCACACACTTTACAGATATTTGTAAAAAAAAAAAATGAAAACCATTTTCCTTCCACTTCACAATTATGTGCCACTTTGTGTTGGTCTATCACATAAAATCCCAATAAAATACATTTACTTTTTTGGTTGCAACATGATAAAAATGTGGAAAATTTCAAGGGGTATGAATACTTTTTCAAGGCACATATCACCGCTGACATCCGTCCCTCCATAGGTGTATGGAGTGTCCGTTCAGGTACGCCTAAAAAACTGACAGGCGGACCTGAAAGGACCGTCCGTGTGAAAGGGGCCTAAATCATAACATAACTCTCCCTAGTGACTGGTCTCTACAACAAAATATAGAAGAGCAAGTACTGAAAAGTGAAAGTCACATCAAAAATTACCAGAAGGTAAACTCTGCAGTAACTAATGATATGTGCTCACTGCACATAACTATGCTTTCCTAGTAAGATGGCCATATAAAGTATGTGACATTTGAGGCACAGGCAGAGACACTTCATCTCTAGGCCAAAAACTCTGCACTATACATGGCAGAGTTTGTGAATTAGTCATTTAAGAAAAAATAAACATTACAGCACTTTGCAGTCTCTTAATTATCTTTGTGCTGCACCTTTTGCTTTCGATAATCTTAAGATTTTCATCGACATTGGCAGTCACAATGATGAAATCAAGTTTCCGATTAGATTCTGCAATTACAGCCATATTCACACAAGCTTTCCAATCAGAGCCACCTATAAGTTTTTCAAGCAGACCTAATCATAAGCTCTAGGCAAGTCTATTTGGCAGGCAGATGTAAACAGATGTGTGTGTTTACACCCACCTACCTCAGAGTACATCCAGGTTCAGAAAAAAAAAAAAAAAGGATAAAAGACTAAATTGTTTTCTGTTTCTCAAAGCCTAAATGTGACCGATTGGAGGAAGACCAATTTTTAAATCGATGCAAGTTGTTTACACCTGGTCACCCATAGAGCCATCACAGGTCCCACAACATCTGTCAATTTCGACCAAAAAATAAACAAAAAAGGTCAGGGATGTCATATGTGACATTTGCCCTGTTCAGCTCCAATTTAGCAGGGGCTCTGTTCAAAGATCCGTTGTTGAATAGAGAGAACACAACCGTGTGAAAGGGCCCTAACCATGACAAATTTTAATTGTGTTATATCAGGCCAGTCAATTTAAGGCGATGAAAAGCCAGCAGTATATTTGGAATGGTGAGGAACAATTCAGAGTTAGAAGATTGACAGCACATCCACATGCAGCCACACTCGGCTCAAAGTGTGGAATTAAACATTTCTTGTATAGTTTTCAACATCAGACTCCATCAATTCAATTAAAAGCTTTTTTTTTTTATATAAAAAAGTGAAAGGTTAAATTTTTGTTGTGGCAGGTGACACTTGCACTCCCATTTCTTATGCAGGCATTACAAGGACATGAAGTGAGGTAGGACTGGAAATCTAAAAAATTTGATATACAGTATATACTGTATTCAAATGTCTGAACTATGCCACAATATATTCAAGATGATGCACTTTTATACGATTAAAAGGTAAATCTGCCCAAAGATTAGCAGATGACGAATGACGGCTACATCGCGGACCTGCTTTGCTGGGACTACGTCTATTGACGTAGTCCCGTGCACGAGCGGCCTGCACGGCCCCTGAATGGCGCGCGCAGCGCGCTCTGCAATCAGCAAGTCAGTGAGACTAGCTGGATCACAGATCCGAGTAAGGGGTCGATCTCGACCCCTTACAACGTCATCAGCTGTCAGCCAATGACAGCTGATCATGTGATGACAACACAGCCGGCAATCGGCTATTTTTCCTCCTCCTCGAAAAAAAAAACCTGATCACCGGCGGCAGTGAGAGGGACATTAGTCCCGATCACTGCGATGTGCCCCAGCTCCTCGGTGCCCCCTACAAGTCCCCACCGGTGCCCCCTACAAGTCCCCACCGGTGCCCCCTACAAGTCCCCACCGGTGCCCCCTACAAGTCCCCACCGGTGCCCCCTACAAGTCCCCACCGGTGCCCCCTACAAGTCCCCACCGGTGCCGCCTCATCAGCGCATATCAATGAAGCAGAAAAATTACCTGTTTGCAAAATGTTATAACAAAAACTATTAAACATGATTTTATTTTATTTTTTAATTTTCCATTTTTTTTTTTGTTTGTTTAGCAAAAAATAAAAACCCCAGCTGTGATTAAATACCACCAAAAGAAAGCTCTATTTGTGGAAAAAAAATAAAAATGTCATTTGGGTACAGTGTTGTATGACCGCGCAATTGTCATTTAAAGTGTGTCAACGCAGAAAGCTGAAAATTGGTCTGGGCAGGAGGGGGGTTTAAGTGCCCAATAAGCAAGTGGTTAAAGAGTACGTAAACCCAACATTTTATATTCCTGATATGTGCCTGCTGTACCATGTATGAAAAAGTATCTTGTTCTCTTTGTGCTACTTCCTCTGTGTGAAATGCCTGGTGATTCAGCCAGTCCCTCGGCTTGCCTATCCCCCCCCCCCCCCCACACACACACACACAGCCTTTCACTGGTGGTTTCATCAATGTGCTATTGCTTCTCCTCCCCCAGCTCCTATGCCGCAGAGAAACAAGGGAATGTGATCACTGAAAAAGGGCAATACATTTGTTATGTCTACACACAAATATTTAGCCTTTCATTTTAAATGGGTTGTTTTAAAAGGTGATCATTTACAATCAGATTAAGTGTATGCAGTATGTTGTGAGCTGCCATGAAAATCCAGTCAGTTGAAAAAACATTTGAACTGTATCTCTGATTAAAAGATGGCTTTTTAAATGATTCGACAGAGTCTGATTATTTTCTCATCTATATCTGAAGTAAAGGATGTGCAACATTTTAAAATCATCTCTGTATGCATCCCATCTACCTAGAATGCTGGATGATTTCACCATAAACTCATGTGGGTTTAGAACATATGGGATAGTATGCCAATGGGATTTGCCATGGGATGTATAGCGGAGCACAAAAGTGTTTGCATCTCCAACCTATGCAAACTACACAAAGTTCTTTTTAAGCAATACTTGTATTAGGATAACACTTCCTAAAAGATTAAGGTTACCATTGGCTCATAGTACATCTATCTAGCTCCAATGATTAGTCCAAAATGGTGCCCTGGATTGGTCTGCGTGGCATTTCATGTTGCTTTTTGGAGCCTGCGTGCTGCAATGCCACACCCACAATTTTCTGCAGTGTGAGTAGTCTTTACCTTAATGTCCGTCTCTTGTTCAGAAAGTCTGCTGCTTTTGTTTCAGTGTGTGTTAAAATGGGGTGTGATTTTTGCAGGTGTGGCTACAAATGAGGGTGCGTGTCAGTAGGCCGTCTCAGGATTTCACTTTTAAAATCTGGTAACCTCAAAAGATGGTAAACTGCTGCACACACCAAGGCCCTGTCCACATTTGGTGATTTGGGGCAGAATAGCCACAATGCACGCTTAGGTGGCATTATTCTTAATGGTACCCCAATTGCAGTGTGATTTTGCAGTGATTGTCGCGTGACAACACCTACGTATTAAAATCACATGAATTTTGTTGCCAAAAAAGGAACCGGAGTGTCTTTTGGGCAACATCTGCACATGGGGCAGCCCACTGAAGTGAATAGACTGCACTGTGCAAACATGCTAAACACATGTAAATGGTGCTTTTAAAAAAGCAGATGGGGAAAAAAAAAAAAAGCAGATGGGAACGCTAGTTCATAATAACGCGAGATCTGAGTGGGGCTCTACAGACACTCTTCTGGAAATATGTAGAAAGCAGAATAGGTGGAATACTTGAAAATAGGACCCTTTGCCCACTTTGAACATCTAATGACTACCTTTGAACAGTAAAAATATCTACAAATGCTTATATTTAAAACTTTGAATCTTGAAGCAAGAACTATCCACTTTCCATGCAAAAGGTGAAAAGTCACAGAAACAGTCTATTCTAACCAATATACAACAGCCAGTCAACTTGGCAGAGGCTGACAATGTGGAAGGAAGGGGGTAGGAAACCATGCTGTGTTTTCTCATTTTGTGTATAGGGCAATGAAAAAGGGCAAACAGTGAGCAGATAAGCAAAGGGGAAGGTAAAGAAAGGTTTTAAAGCATTACAAAGTATACATGTGTTATACACTCCATCCTCCAGTTACTGCAGTAACCTAGGATTCAAGAAGAAGCACAGTGAACAAACAGCGACACACCACACTTTGAGGATAAGAAAAAAATTAGATGGGATCTCTACTAAAAAGTTTTTTTCACATTCCTCAATTGATAAGATGAAAGGAAAATAGTAAGGTCTTGCTTACATGGGCTTCAGCTTGCATATGAGCAGTGTACAGCAAGCTTTTACAAGCTGCTTTGCTAAAGTCTTAAAGGGGTTGTAAACCCTCAAGGTTTTTCACCCTAATGCATTAAGGTGAAAAACCTTCTGTAGTGCAGCAGCCCCCCCTTTACTTACCTAAACCCGATTTTTCCAGGATTGGGGACAAGCACAGCATCTCCAGCCGCTGTCTCGGGACCGCATAGGATAGATTTATGGAGCAGGAGCCATTGGCTCCCGCTGCTGTCAATCAAATCTAGCGACACGGGAGTCAGGGGGTGGGGCCGAGTCCTGCTGTCTGTGTCTGGAAAACACAGGCTCGAGAAAAGGAGGAGCCAGGAGCGCTGCTGAGGGACCCCAGAAGAGGTGGTGGTTTCAGGGCCGCACTTTGCAAAACCCTTGCACAGAGCAGGTAAGTATGACGTTTGTTATTTAAAAACACACCTTTACAACCCTTTTAAGGGCTCCTTCACATTAGTGGTTGCGGGATGGTAAAACCCCACGGTTGAGCTGCAGAGGCAGTGGTCAGGGGCGTACACATAGGGCAGCCACGATGCTCTGCACCATGACACAAATTCTACCCGTAGTACTTCATTTTCCCATCACACACGTTCCTGGAAGGGCTCTTGCATTTGGGTGCTGCAGCAACAACCAGCTGGATACTGGTTCAAGTCACGGTGAAGATATATGCCAGAACACCATGGAACGACACAAATAGCGTCCAAACTGGTGATTTATTGCATGATCACAACACAAGGATAGTGCAACGTTTCGGAGCCACGCATGGCCCCTTCGTCAGGCCTTGTGTTGTGATCATGCAATAAATCCCCCGTTTGGACGCCATTTGTGTCGTTCCATGGTGTGCTGGCAAATATCTTCAGGAATTCTACCCTGTCGCTTTTAGCAGGTGTACCACCCGCCAAGTGCTACCCATTGAGGTGATTGGGGGCCACTCTGCAAGGCCCCACAACTGTTTGCAATGTGCATGTTAGTGTGGGGTGCAAGGGGTTAAATCAGGTGGCGAGGAGGCGATATATGCCTCCTCACTGACCGTTAAATGCTCTAAAGAGCGACTTGGATGTGGATCACTCTTCAGAGATCAACAACCTGTTAGTCTTCAGCAGGCTTTAAAACAAAGTAGTTCTGAAGCCTGCTAGCAGCTTAAGGTGCCATGCCTGCAGCCCTTGTCATTCTCTAAAAAGTTATCTGCAGTGGATCACTTTTTAGAAGGCAGTTGACAGGCAGCTGAGAGGTGATAAATTGCCTGTTTTAATGCTGCAAAATACTGTTGTGGCGCAGCTCCATTCACTTAAATAGGTCAAGTACAGGAGCGGTATAGACCCAAGAAGCTGCAGGTCCTTGGCTCAACCGTCTTTTACTGCCCCCTGGCCACCAATGTGACCAAGCCTGTAACTGTTATTGCATCTGGGTTTCCCCGGAGCCAATTTAAAGGCTTCCACAAAGCACGCCAAAAGCTCTGCAAATGCTTCATAAAAGCTTGCTGTACACACTTTTGTTAAGCTTTCAAACTGAGGATTGTGTGAACAAGGCCTAAGAAATAAAACAGTTTCTTGCTGCTGTATATTTAGTAAATAATATCTAGGTAAACACGAAAGTCTAGACAGATTAGTCTGGCACTGGATAAATGCAAGCTGGCATCTCCAGCTAACAAGTTGACAAGGTTGATGCAAATTCTATTGATTGTTTTTTTTTTATACCCTGAATCTATCCACTGAATGTAAATGCCTACAGCCACATTCATCCACTATTGTGACAGTCATACTTCTGCTGTAACCACAACCCAGACATTCATTACTTATCCTAATCTTTCAGTTACAATAACTTTGGAAATGTATACTAATAGATTAACTCATACTATTTTATTGATGCATTAACCTAGGGCCTTGTTCAAAGACTTACTATAGTGTATTTTCCTGCACAGGTGTTCCATGTATCCCTGTGCAGGAAGTCCCATTGATGTCACTTGGAATGCAGCAGCTGCATAGACATAGACATTAGCAGTGCATTCGGGACTGTGCACTCGCTCAGCTGTCAAATTGGGAGCAGAGGCTGTGTTCTTGCAGCTTCTGTGTCCCAATTGACATGAGTGGCACTACCTGCACAGGGATGCATGAAACACTGAACACAGACCTCGCACAGGCGCAACTCTATAGTACACCCATATAACAAGGCTTTAAAAGGAATTTTTGCATTAAATCCTTAAGCTAATTAGAAGGGGGTGAAAAAACAATGGGACCAGGATTACATTTACATACTTTTGTATGTAATGCTTATGTTTTGAAAGTGAATTCAGTAAGATCAGTATTGTTCAGTAGCTTCAGGAATGAATATATTTAAATCAACCCTGCTTTCTTTTTTGAACACATTATGAGCTTGATTTCATTCACAAAAATAAATGTTGTGGCTAAACTACATTAGAAAAAAAAAAAAAGGTACTAGTCTACAGTTTTCTAACTAGAATTTCACATGATTATTGGCTAAAGTTATTAAAAGGATTGTCTTTCAGAAAGTAACTGAAAAATCCCTGTAGATGTCCAACTTGTGCCAGTAAACAAAAATATAACTATGGGATAGAAAAAAAACGAATTTCACATCAGTTGTTGGCTTCATTGACCATGAAGACTACTGAAGCAGCTCTAAACCCAACCTCTGGCTCCGACACTAAAGCTAAAAAGTGTTGGGATCAAAGTAAAACCCAAATTGGGAAAATACAAATCTTTCCATACATTAGGCTGCATAGTTCTAATCCAAGGCTGAATAGTGAGAGTCTTGCAGAAAGCTTTCTAAGCTGCTTGTATTTTATTTTTTTTCAAGAAAATCATTTATATGGTCTCAGTTTGGTTCAAAAAATGTTTTGATTAAAGTGTATTTACAACTATGCAATATGTTTATACATTAATCAACTTGCATAATTTCAAGAAATCTGCACAGTACTGTAATTAATAATGGCATCTCTACACTGCATGCATGTATATTTATATAGTGGCAATATAAAACAGAATACATTCAGTATTCATGGAATACATACATCTATTCATATCAGTCCCTGTTCCACAAAGACAATATGCGCACAAGCAGCAATTTGGCAGGAAGCCAACTAGATTAACATGTTTTTGGCTTATGGGAAGGTACCAGAACATAGGCAGCTCATGCAGGTACAGGGTAGAACATTAAGGGTCCATCCACACTGGGCTGAAAAAAAAAACCCCTCATATAAAGCTTTTTTCTACAGGAGTTTAAGAGCTTCTAGGAAAGTTTAGGAGCATTCAGCTTTTTATTATGGCAGAAAATTTCTATCAAAAAACGCAAAACCGAAGAGTTTTTTTTTCTGCCTTTAAACATTGAGCTTAACCACTTCAGCCCCAGAAGATTTGGCTGCTACATGACTAGGCCACTTTTCGCGATACGCAACTGCGTTGCTTTAACTGACCATTGTGTGGTCGTGCGCCGCTGTACCCAAAACAAAATTGATGTCCTTTTTTTCCCACAAATAAAGCTTTATTTTGGTGGCATTGGAACGCCTCTGCGTTTTTTTGCACTATAAACAAAAGAGAGCGACAATTTTGAAAAAAATATATATATCTTAGTTTTTGCTTTAATAAATATCCCACATTAAATCAAAAAAACTTATTTTTTTCCCTCAGTTTAGGCCGATATGTATTCTTCTACATCTTTTTACAAAAAAATATCGC
>CM053032.1:130273840-130683840 GCA_028564925.1 Lithobates sylvaticus | reverse complement strand
ATAAAATGAATAAAAATGTAAATAAAAATAAACATAAAAGGGTAAAGCTACAAAAAAGTCAATCAACTACACATGCTCTATCCACTCCACATGAAAGACTTAAGTCTTCATATACTAAATTTAATATAATTCACATGTAATAGATATTTTCAGCCATGTGACTTGGCTCTGATTGACATCACTGCTCGCAATAACAATGCTTTGGTCAATAGCAATTGTTAAAATTTCGCAAATTCAGCCTTTGGCGGTATTATGAACCTCCTGCCTAAAATATAAATTTCACTATAAATCCAGATTTCTTCTTGTGTAAAAATGCAGGACCTGTAATACTTCAAGCACTGAACTATGTTAAAATGTTGGCAGATGGCGACATTCTACATCTTATTATGCAAAGTATGATGTGCATTACTTGATTTACATCATTACTTGAGTTTCTAGGGGTATGCCATTTCTATGCCTAGCAGCATAGACCATAACCCAACAGAACAATTCAATGAACACAAATACATAAACTGATTGAACAGACAAATACATGAAGACAATATAGTGAAGCATATTTAAAATAGTCACTTTGTCTAAAGCTGATAAACATCATTGTTTGAGAAGAGCCTATTACTTACCACAGCTCCCACTCCGTAACTGGTAGCAGGGGCCAAGGCATGATATGGGTCAGTTGTATATACCCGTCCGTATCTGTTGAGAGAAACATGCAATGTTAGAGTGCACATAAGGGATCCATAAGACTGCAGAAGTACACCACAATAGAAATACGGTGAACGGTAAGTAGAGCATCTAGATCGGTTTTCAGCTAATGGGTGCAATGAGCCAACACATTTCTTAGCTAGACTAACAGTTATCAATGGATTCTAATAGAGCCAAGGATTTTAAAACAACGAATAGCTAATTAAAAAGAGAGCGTAGTCCTGATTAAGCTGTCCACTTATATTGATGAAAAAGATATTGGGTTATATTTTAAAGACAAAATTAAATCTGTAACCCTTGTGCTTCATTAAAAATATTATATATACTGCTTATACACACTTTGAAAAAGGTAACAGGTTTTATCTTTTGCCTGTACAGACTTAAAGTTGGCCATAGTTGGTGCGTTTTTCTTTCCTGCAACCACAGTTTGCAGGAAAGAAAAATCACTCAATTCCCTCATCAAACACTGACTGTGTTGTTGATGGGGAAACGGTCCCGGCTTGAAGAAGGCGATTACTGCTAGCAGTTGTAGCCGGAAATCGCATGAAAAATCCAACATGTTGGCTGTACCCAAGTCAATGGATGGATCGACTTGGGTACAATCAGCCTGCCCATACATGGTTTAAATCTTAGCCAGGACTTGCTGAACTAACCGCGATGCAAACTGTCTATATCCGGCTTAACAGTTTAAGACCCCTTTCACACTGGGGCCGCAGCCGCGTTCGCAGTAAAGCGCCACTCGTTTTAGCGGGGCTTTACCACTGCTAGCAGGGCACTTTTAACCCCAAAGAAGGGGTTAAATACTCCCATGTTGCAGGAATTCCGAAGCATGGTGTTTTGGCCAGCCCCAAAGCTGCTGCTTGCAGGACTTTTTGGAACGTCCTGCAAGCGCACCGCCCGAGTGTGAAAAGTCACACTTGAATGAATGGGAGGCGGTTTTCAGGCGCTTAGCAGAGGCTAGTTCCAGCGCTTAAGCACCTGAAAACCACCCCAGTGTAAAAGGGTTCTAACAGAAGATAGACATGGGAGCCGTCAAAAATTTTGTTTCGCTTCGTTCTGTATAAAAAAAATAAAAAAAATCGTAAATCGTGAAAGAAATTTAATTCGGATTCGTACGAATCGTTACGAATATTGACACTACGAATAATAACGAATTATCCGAAAATGTATTAACATTACATAACACAAGTCTATTGTCTATTGTTCACCAATCACTCAGAGGAAATATGAAATACGAAATTTCATATTCGTAAAGGAAATTTCGTATTTCGTACTTCCTCTAAATGATTGGTGAACAATAGACAATAGACTTGTGTTATGCAACGTTAATAAGTTTTTGGATAATTCGTTATTATTCGTAGAGTGTCGATATTAGTTATACTGAATCTCGAATTCATTCGAATCATTCGTTATATCCGCAAAAATTTCTTTTTGGATCCGAAATTCGTAAAAAAAATTTCGTACAGAATTCGTAAAAATTTGTACGAATTTAATCGCACAAGTCTAACAGAAGATAGGGGTTGATAAAAAGGTGAGGACGGCCAAGGACGGAGCAGGGGAACAAAAGTAAATAAACTAAGCGGATTCAAACATTTTAACATGTTATACAATAACAAGTCCAGGAGATATAGAACACCAATCAACCTCAACAATGTTCTATGTCACTTGTCCTTTTGGATTCGGGATATAGCTTTTAGGATAATTGAATATACATAGATCTCAGAACATTCACAGCAGTAGTAAATACCACAGCCTATCTCCTATCCTACGGACTATGTAATCCTATAGGTGAAAAAGACAAGTCATCACACAGTAGTAGAGTCCAACTGTGCCTGCCACACTTTGTAAAAAGATTTCTTAGAGCCCTCGAGGCATACGTGGCTTTATATAAAATAGATTACAGAGTTCATCAGACCCTTCCCGTATTGGTTTCTTCCAATGCAAAAATATGGCTTTCCTACCATAGAACAACCCTTTATTGAGTAAGGTGCGATAAACTAGAGAAGGAACAATTTCCTCCAAACCTATGAGACAGAATCTTTGCGTCATAGGGATTGGAACACTGAGAACCTCAGACAGGCAGGAAATTATCGCAGACCAGAAACTCTGGATCTGCAAACCGCTCCAAAAAACATGCTCCGCATTCGCTGGTGAGGAGGTACACCGCCAACATTCATCAGTGGCAGATAAATGCGTGGCCTGCGTGTAGCAAATCCTATGTAGGAACTAAAACTGTATCAGACGGTCTCTAGCGGACACTGATTGTTTGAAAGGGTGGTCCCACATATCTTCCCAGGCCTCTCCTTGAATTTCCGCCACCCACCGTTCCCGACATCTAGCTACCGTGGTGGCATTTTTTTGAAAAATTATTTGTATGCAACCGAAAAAGCTTTAGCCAATTCTTCACCTGTTAAAAGAGCTTCGAGGGCAGAGGCTAACACCTCAACCCTCCGGGTGTAGAATTGTGTCCGAAATGCATGACGCAATTGTAGATACCAAAAAATATGAGTTAGGGAGGTCATGTCTTGCCTTTAATTGATCAAACGTTAAGAGTTCTCCTGCCCTTGTAATGTCCCCTAGCACCTTAACACCCCTACTAGCCCAAATGATGGGGGTCAGGCAGGGAGTAGAAATGAGGTAGGTCAGGATTCATCCATAATGGAGCAGAGGGCGTAACTCCAATATAACTGGGAGATGACAGGTTTGTAGCTATTCCCAAGCTTTTATGGTGGCTTTCATTGACACATTCAATGGTAAATTTGATTTCAGGCCTCCGTACAAAGCTAATCGCAAACTCTCATAGGATCCTAACTGCGCTACTTCTAGGACTGTGGCAGAATCCCTATCATCCACCAACAGCCAGCGTCTAGCAAAAACTGACCAGCCAGGTAGTATTGCTGCCAGTCTGATAGCAGTAACCCCCCTTGCCCCCCAGGGTCCTTGTAACACCTTAATGCCTATGCAGGGTGATTGGGGAGACCACAAAAAGGACCAATACTGTTCAATTTGTAGAAAAATGATTTGGGAACCCACACAGTGCAGTGTCTTAAAAAAATATAAAAATTACCTGCAGGAACTTCATTTTTAAAAGATTTACACGCCCTAGTAAGGACAGGGGCAACCGTTTCCACACTTGTGATTTTTGATTAAGCTGGGAGACTAATGGGAGAAGGTTTAGTGATATGCAATCCTGGATGTTAGCTGTAATTTAACCCCAAGTAGGTGAGAGGAAACCCACTGCAGCGGAAGATCATCTGATGCTCTCCGTGCCTCCGAACCCAGCAGTAATATCGAGGACTTGCCCCAATTCACCTGAAGACCGAGAAGGAGGCAAACTGATCGAGTATTAGCAAAGCCGCTTAAAAAAGGGACAGTCCCGGGTCTCTGGAGGAAAAGGAGCAAGTCATCAGAATATAGTGCAAGGCTTTCCCATATAGTTCCTACCTGGATTGCACCCACTTCACTAGACTGAGGTAGTCCTCTCGCCATAGGCTCCATCATTAACCACTTCAATACCCGCCTATAGTAATATGACGCCCACAAGGTGGATCTCCCATCCTGGGTGGGTGTCATATGGCGTCCTATTCCCAGACGTCTAGGGGGCCCATAGCGTTGCTCGGGACACGGTGCGCGTGCCCGGCAGCCGCGATGTCCGCCGGGCACCCGCGATTGCCCGTGAAAACAGCAGGACCGTGGAGCTGTGTGTGTAAACACACAGCTCCACGTCCTGTCACTGGAGAGGAGACCGATGGTGTGTTCCCAGAACAGAGGAACACCAATCGGTCTCCTCCCCTTGTGAGTCCCCTCCCCCCACAGTTAAAATCACTTGCAGGGAACATATATTAACTCCTGCAGCGCCCCCTAGTGTTAACCCCTTCCCTGCCAGTCACATTTACACAGTAATCAGTGCAATTTTATAGCAACGATCGCTGTGTAAATGTGAATGGTCCCAAAAATGTTTCAAGTGTCCGCCGCAAAGTCGCAGTCACGAAAAAAAATTGCAAATCGCCGCCATTACTAGTAAAAAATAAATAAAAATGCAATAAATCTATTTTGTAAACGCTATAACTTTTGCGCAAACCAAACGCTTATTGTGATTTTTTTTACCAAAAATATGTAGAATACATATCGGCCTAAACTGAGTAAAAAAATTTTTTTTTTCAAAAAAATTGGATATTATAGCAAAAAGTAAAAAAATTTGTTTTTTTCAAAATTGTCGCTCTTTTGTTTATGGCGCAAAAAATAAAAACCGCAGAGGTGATCAAATACCACCAAAAAAAGCTCTATTTGTGGGGGAAAAAAGGACGTCAATTTTGTTTGGGTGCAACGTCGCACGACCGCGCAATTGTCAGTTAAAGCGACGCAGAACCGAATCGCAAAAAAGTGCTCTGGTAAGGAAATGGGTAAAATCGCCTGGTGCTGAAGCGGTTAAGGCAAAATTGAAAGGAGAGAGAGGGCATCCTTGCCTGGTACCCCTACCGATATCAAAGGGATGAGAAACAAAGCCCCAACCAAATTGATGTAGCTAGTTGTAGATTAGTGAATAATCTTCATAAGTTAGTATCTGTGGACTACCCAGGCATAAATCCTGTCTGGTCAATGTCCACCAATGAAGGACCTTGGCCAGGCGTAATGCCAACACCTTAGTTAGGATCTTCAGATCCGTATTCAGTAATGCTATGGAGTGATAGAAGGAACACGCTTGTGGATCCTTACCCGGTTTCAATAGAGGAACCATATCTACCTCCAGCATTGATGGCGGGAGGGCCCCATTTTCTAGGCAATGACCAAAAAAGCATACCGAGTCTCGGGGCTAGTTGTTCCATGTATTGTTTATAGAAGTCTGCTGGAAATCCATCCGGCCCCGGGGATTTATTGGACAAAATAGCTCAAGCTCTGTTCCGAGTCTGATAGTTTAGGGAGGCAAAGTTCATTCAACAACCCATCTAGCTCATTGATGTCATGATTTTATAGGAGAATAAAGAGCAGTGTAGTAAAGCACAAATTCCTCCAAAATACCAGCAGGGTCTGTGACCAGAGTCCCCCCAGTGTTTTTAATAACAGATACTGACAGTTTATGTTTGATCTGCCGCCAAGAGGGCCAACAGTTTGCAGTTTTTGTCCCCTTAAGCAAATAGCCACTCAGCCCTCTTCCCCGTTTCAGTGTGGGCCAGTTTGGAGAAGTGCACTGACAAAAGTCGCCATGCCTTCAGCAGAGATGCATATGTGGTCTGAGGGAGAGTTGGCATGCACACTGGCACACTCCCTTTCTTTGGCTAGAAGAATCTCACGCTCTGCGCCATGATCTTTCCTTGATGCTTTAATTGCAGAAAAACATTCTCCCCTCATCACAGCTTTAAATGCATCCCACACCAATGCTGGCTCAGCCATGCCAACATTGGTTGACCAGTAAGTCGTAATAGAGCTCTGTATCTGGGAGGTCACCTGGTCATTCGGCAACCTCCAGCCTCCTCCCCCCAACCGGGAGAGCTAGGGTGGCCAAAAGAGGGCAGTGGTCAGACGTTCCCCCAGCTAAATATTCAGAGTCATGAACATACAACAGAGGATTGCTAAATCAATTCTAGCAGAGGATCTATGGGTGGTAGATAAATGAGAATAAGGCTTAAAATTTGGGTGCTTCCAGTGCCATATCTCAGACACCAGACAGACATCCAAGAGCAAAAGATCAGCCAAAGCTGCCCCATTAGGCTTAGAGGAGTCTAGTGTAGGGTCCAAAATGGCATTGAAATCCCCCCATGAGCAGCGTAGGCAGACTAACAAAGGAGACAATTTCACCATTAAATCATAAAGCACTTGCGGATAGAAGGGGGCAAGTATATATTCACAACTAACATTTTATTGTGAAAGACGTCCAGTACCACAGCCACATATCGACCCCTCGGGTAGGAGAACACCTCTTGCATAGGTGAAATACATAGAGTGAAATGCTCTTTGAATCCAGGGTTTGCTTAGGGACAAAATTTTACTCCCCTCCAGGTGGGTCTCCTGCAGGAGGACGACATGTGGCTTTAGCTGTTTAAGATATTGGTAAAACACCGCCCTTTTACATTTGTTGTTCAAACACCTCACATTCCAAGACACCACCTTGAGCCTGCTATCCATCAGTAGAATTTAACCTCTTCGCACCCGGGCTAAAGCCGAAAGACGGCTGCAGCGTGGGCGCTACCTGCTGGGAGGACGTCCTTGGACGTCCTCCTGTTTACTTCCGCAATGCGCGCTCCTGAGAGCGTGCATCGGGGAAGTTCAGTGCTGGCTGTGTCCCTCGGCCAGTCACAGATCGCTGTAAACGGCCAATCACAGCGGCAGTTTACATAGCGATCGGCGTGACCAATGAGAGATGATCTCATATGTAAACATATTAGATCATCTCTCAGCGCCGCTCTCCCTCCTCACACAGAGACAGCGTGTGAGGAGGGAGAGATGAACGGCTTGCAGCAGCCGTGAGTAAAAAAAAAAAAAAAAAAAAAAAAAATACGAAAAAAAAATGTCCCATCTGTCCCCAGTGCCATGTATAAGTGCCACGTGTCATCAGTGCCACGTGTCATCAGTGCCACAGTGCCACGTGTCATCAGTGCCACAGTGCCATGTCATCAGTGCCACATATTAGTGCCATCTCAGTGCCACATATTAGTGCCATCTCTCAGTGCCACATTAGTGCCATCTGTCATCAGTGCCACATATTAGTGCCATCTGTCATCAGTGCCACATATTAGTGCCATCTGTCATCAGTGCCACATATTAGTGCCATCTGCCATCAGTGCCACATATTAGTGCCATCTGCCATCAGTGCCACATATTAGTGCCATCTGCCATCAGTGCCACATATTAGTGCCATCTGTGCCACATATTAGTGCCATCTGCCATCAGTGCCATCTGTCATCAGTGCCATCTGTCATCAGTGCCACCTGTCATCAGTGCCACCTGTCATCAGTGCCACCTGTCATCAGTGCCACCTGTCATCAGTGCCACCTGTCATCAGTGCCACATGCCATCTCAGTGCCACATATTAGTGCCATCTCAGTGCCACATATTAGTGCCACATGATATCAGTGCCACGTACAAGTGCCATTTGTCAGTGCCCCATATTAGTGCCATCTGTCATCAGTCCCACATATTAGTGCCATCTGTCAGTGTCATCAGTGCCCCGTATTAGTGGCATCTATCATCAGTGCCACATGTCATCAGTGCCACGTGTCATTGTCCTGGTGCTCCAGGGCCTTCAAAAGTCTACTAGGTAGTCAACAAGTTAGATGTATAATTTATGCTCCTAGAACACGTGATGACGCTCCCTTCATGTTGGGCCTCTCTAAGTGGCCAGACTGTGGAAAAGTCCCACACATGTGGTATCGTCATACTCAGGAGGAGTAGCAGAATTTATTTTGGGATGTCATTTGTGTTATACACATTTCATGTGAGAGAAATAACCTATTACAATGACAATTTGGGGGGGGGGGGGGGACATTTATATTGCAAAGAATTGTGGGGAAAAATGACAACATCAAAAAGCTCACCATGCCTCTTACTAAATACCTTGGAATGTCTACTTGCAAAAAAAAAAAAAAAAGGGTAATTTGGGGGGTATTTGTACTTTCCTGACTTGTTCGGGTCACAAGAAATGAGATAGGCCACCAGTACATCAGATGTGATCAATTTTGTATAATTCGCACCACAGCTTGTAGACTCTCTAACTTTCACAAGACCAAATAATATCCACTAATTTGGGTTATTTTTACCAAAGATATGTAGCAGTATAAATTGTGGTCAAAATATATGAAGAAAAAATTTAGCAAATTATAAATTTATCCCAAAAACAAAGAAAAATGCGTTTTTTTTTTTAAAAAAAACGTTTTTTTTACATTTTCGTTTTTTTTCATTTATAGCGCAAAAAAAAAAAAACCCAGGAGGTGATCAAATACCACCAAAAGAAAGCTCTATTTGTGGGGGAAAAAAAAAAGGACAAAAAATTCATTTGGGTAGTGTTGCATGACTAATGAGTAATTGTCATTCAAAGCGTGAAACTGAAAATTGGTCTGGGCAGGAAGGGTGTTTAAGTGCCCAGTAAGCAAGTGGTTAAAGAAAAAGACCATATAGATACCCATTACTACCCAACAAGGCTGACAACAGATCCCATGATATAAAGTATGAGTTATAGCAATAAATGGTGTAGCACATATAGAAGAATCAATGAGCTGAATGGAACCCCCCCCCCCCTTTGCGGTTATACCAGAAACTAGTAAACCAAAAAAATTAAAAAAACCGTCCAGTATGCAACTTGTTTCCCAAAAAAAAAAAACTGGAAGGTCCAACCGTTGGTGTCGAAAGTTCGGCATTGCTAGATGAAAAACTTGCATTTCTACTCGAGACTCCTCGCCAAACAAATGTAAAACGGTGCAACCTTCAAACCGCAGGGTAGTTATGCATAGAAGAGAAAAGGAGTGCAAGTCAGTAACATGCAGTGCCAATCAGCACCACAATTAGTGATGACTCAAACAGGAAGGGTGAGTTCCAAGTGTAGTAAAACTGTACAAAAATAGAAGAGGCCTCATCCCAGGAAAGAGGAGCACCAAGGTGGTATCAGGGGTTGCTATCCAGCCAATCACAAGCATCCTGCGGAGTATCAAAGAACTTGACTGTACCCTTGTATTGAACCCAAAGACGACTAGGATACAACATGCTGTACTTTATTTTTATCTGAACCTTCTCAAATACGTAAAGGAGCAACGTTTTCTGTTTAAGCAGTAACTCAGGAAAAAGAATGAAGCAAGCACTTTCAAACTTTAAATCTTGATGTCCTGTGTGCTGGGCTCCATTCCCTGCGAGTGTCGTGATGCACGGGGCAGAGACCGTCGGCAAATTAAAAAAATGGAAAATTCACAACGCATACAGTACACTGTAATCTTACAGTTTACATTACTGTATGAAATTATTTCACATCCCTTTTGTTCCTAGTGCTTTGTCCATTGCCCTGCTTTTTTTCTGAAGTTGGTCAGAGTTGATGGGAAGATCGATGGAGCCAAATACAGAGCAATCTTAGAAGAAAACCTGTTAGTATCTGAAAAAGACTGGGGCAGAGGTTCACCTTCCAGCAGAATGACCCTAAAACATACAGCCAGAGCAATAATGAAATGGTTTATATCAAAGCATATTCATGTTTTAGAATGGCCCAGTCAAAGTCCAGACCTAAATTAAATTGAGAATCTGTGGCAAGACTTGAAAATTGCTTGTCAGATGCTCTCCCCCCAATCGGAACAGAGCTTGAGCTATTTTGCCAAGAAGAATGGGCAAAAATGTAACTCTAGACGTGCACAGCTGGTAGAGATATACCTAAAAAGACTTGCAGCTGTAATTGCAGTGAAAGATGGTTCTACAAAGTATTGACTTTGGGGGGGGGGGGGGGGGGGGGGGGGGGGGGGGAGAGATACAAATGCACCCCACACTTTTCACATATTTGTAAAAAATGTTGAGAACCATTTATTACTTTCCTTCAACTTCACAATTATGTGCCACTTTGTGTTGGTCTATCACAAAATCCCAATAACATAGTATTACGTTTTTAACATGACAAAAATGTGGACAATTTCAAGGGGTATGAATACTTTTTCAAGGCACAGTATATTCAGGTAATCTGTGCAATGAAGAAGTGGATATGGGCTCAACCCTTCCTATCTTTCAAGTAAATGTACCTGGAAATAAGCATCCACTAGGGAGAAACTATATGGAATAAACGTACAACTCTCATTCACATATAAAAAAAAAAAGTGTTTATATGTAAAGGCGATTAGTCGCACCTTTATTATATATAGTTCTTCCCATTTCGCTCTCCCTTTCCCCTTCCCATGGGGATACATTTGTATACCTAATGGATGCTTAACCGCTTCAGCCCCGGAAGATTTTACCTTCTTGACCAGAGCACTTTTTGCGATTCGGCACTGCTTCGCTTTAACTGACAATTGCGTGGTCATGCAAAGTTGTACCCAAACAAAATTGATGTCCTTTTTTACCCCACAAATAGAGCTTTCTTTTGGTGGTATTTGATAGCCTCTGCGGTTTTTATTTTGCGCTAAAAACTAAAAGAGCGACAATTTTGGAAAAAAAAAAAAAAAAATATATTTTTTACTTTTTGCTATAATACCCCAATATATAAAAAAACAATGTTTTCCTAATTTTAGGCCAATATGTATTCTTCTACTAATTGCAATAAGCGGATATTGATTGGTTTGCGCAAAAGTTATAGCGTCTACAAATAGGGGATAGTTTTATGACATTTTTACTATTAATTTTTTGTTTACTAGTAATGGCAGCGATCTGTGATTTTTATCAGGACTGCGACATTATGGTGGACACATCAGAAAATTGACATTTTTGGGACCATTGGCATTTATACAGTGATCAGTGCTATAAAAATGCATTGATTACTGTAAAAATGTCACTGTCAAGGAAGGGGTTAACACTAGGGGGGCGATCAAGGGGTTAATTGTGTTCCTTAGTGTGTGTTCTAACTGAAGGGGGAGGGGACTGTGTAGGAGAGATGACAGACCGCTGTTCATACTCTGAATAACCGATAACTGTTTACACACACAGATCCCCCAGGGCGAAGCGACGTTACACGGTTTTGCCCAGCCGTGCCATTCTGCCGCAGTACAACTGCTGTGGCTGGTCGGCAAGTGGTTAATGGATTTATCCAGGGTAAATTTAATTGAATGGATGGGGGGGGGTTGAGCCCTTATCCACGTTTTTTCTGCTCTTCAGCTCCCTTCTTAAATGTGCCTTTGGTGGATTTTTCTTCAGCTTGTAAACGCTCCTCTTCTAATTCACCTGTAAACACCTGTGCATGGATACATAGGCTAATATTGAAGTGCTTTTATAGGCAGGAAAGAAGGAAAAATAAAAAACCCACCAAAAGCCTGTAATGGCAGCGTTTAAGCCTAGTGTGCACGAGTCAATATACACAAGGAAAATATGTTAACAAAAAAGATTTCAGTGTATAGCCAACAAAGTCAAGGTATAAATTTAAAAATAGAACTTCTCAATTGCATAAGAGAAGTTCAAATTACAGAGCTACTGTTGGATAGACTAGACTACATATATCTACAGAAAAAAAAAAAAAAAAATTATAAAACAAAATTTCCCTACTAAGTCTATACTTTTCCATGATTAAAAAAAGGGAGGCAATATAACAAAATGATAATGTGGTCTTTTCAAGCTGGGTCATACCCATCGCTGTAGGCTGCAGCAGCGGCGGCAGCAGCGGCAGTGGCAGCTGTGGCAGCAGTGGCTGGTTGAGTGTATCTGTAGGCTGCATATCCACCCTGTGTAAATAAAAATTAAAAATAATGTTAGGAGCACTGGAAATCAACGATAAAATGTTGTATTTACAAGTAAATTACCCATTATATAAAAGGTCTAGAAACTTCAATTGCGTGCTTACGCATAAAAATTGTGGTTCCCCCCCAAATAATTATTTTGCAACTGATAATATTCAATGAAGAATGTGGTTGGAACGCAAGATGATGGCCTGATAAGTCTTTGGAAAATGAAAAATGAACTTTCAGTAACCCGTGTCGATAAGGTTACCAAATCAGACTGACTTATGAGTTAAAGCTAGGATAACATAGGAAAGCTAGAAAAATTTGGCATATGAAGGACAACCAAACCAAAGTGTGTTCACTTATGTTTTAAGGGCTGTTAGCCCATATAGCAAAAGTAAATCATTATTTCACTTTTACTTTTTGAATGACAAAATGAAGTGTCAGAACAAAAGAAATACAATTTAAAAAAAAAAAAAAAAAAAAAACTCAGTCCACAATCTTAAGGCTCCATATGCAGATGTTCACCTTTATAGTCAACAGCCAGGGGATAATGTAAGGGGATGGGGGTGCTCATGCCATCAAGACTGCAGACTGGCTCCAAGTCAAGGTGAGAGATAACGGATATTTACCATGACCTCAGCTCACAGTACCTATTGGCTGTGTGGCAAATCTATTGTCGTGCATGCAACCTGAGGATATCTAGTGTGTACTGCCAAGTGAGGTCATAGTAGACATCAAAGAATTATCCCCACTAAAAGCCAGCTAGCATTTCAGACACCAAGCACACAAATACAAACAAGGTGACTGATGAAGGCAAGCCGTCAACTGCCCTAACACATTGACATTTTCTACACAAGCTAATGAGGTTGAGATACAGGGATTTTCTACAGCGTGCATACAGGTGAGAATGTTAGAGTGTCAACAAGTCAGTTGGAGGTTAATGTTTAAATGCTGTTGTATTCCACATCTACCACAAGTCATTAATACCCAAGGCAAACTGGAGAAGGAACTAGAGGGGATGACGATAAGATTAAAGTGAAGAAAGGAGAGCAGTAGTCTCAATATGCAGCAATTTATAGGAATACAATCCCTTCGTTGTTCTGTATTTAACCTCGTAGAATGAATTAATGCTCTTGCTAATTGCCTGACTGTGCACTGCAAAATTAATTATTCATATATGCACATTTTCACAATGACATGAAATACAATATACAAGCTAACCTCTAAATAGTAGCCAAGATGGTCTCAAAAGGACAGTATATTTACACCCCGCAAACTTAGCTTTGCTATAAAGCTAAAAGCCTGATGCGGTCGGTCACTGGTGGGTTAGTTGGCAGAGCTTTTAAAATAGAAGTCCATCTAAGACCAAAGCCCCTTTCACACTGATGGCCCGTTTAGGTCCGCCTGTCATTTTTGACGGCGGACTTGAATGGGCGCTCCATGCTGGTCTATGGAGCGACGGATGTCAGCGGAGACATGTCCGCTGACATCCAACCCGGTCCCATCCGCCAAAAGCAGATGGATGGCTCTACGTCCAGATCCGTTGCTGGCGGATCGGATGAGATCTGATGAAAACGGACACGCTGTCAGTTTTCATCCAATCGCTCCATAGAGACCAGCGACGCTGGACAAGCCCCCCCCCGCTCAGTGAGCAGAGAGGGACCTGTCATCCACCGACTCAGCGGAGATCAACGGAGAGATCCCCCACTGAGCCGGTGGACAGAGGCGGACTCCGTGCAAACAGAGTCTGCCTCGTGTGAAAGGGGCCTAAGGTTTACTTTTGGGTGGAAGCTGGCAGAATAAATCAACCGCTGGCATTCAGAATTTGTCCAAAAGTCTAATTGTTGGGCCTCCTTGCCAGCATCTTCATCTTTGGTCTCCACCCTTTGCAGTTGGGATGTTCCTCCCACTACAACAGAGGGAATCTCTCCTCTGCTAATCTGTCTAATGCAGGGGTCTCAAACTGGCGGCCCTCCAGCTGTTGCAAAACTACAAGTCCCATAAGGCATTGCAAGGCTGACAGTTACAAGCACGACTCCCTCAGGCAGAGGCATGATGGGACTTGTAGTTTTGCAACAGCTGGAGGGCCACCAGTTTGAGACCCCTGGTCTAATGTAAACCAATTGGGAGACCTCACTGCAGAGATCACTGCCCAGATGTAAGAAACTGGTAGCGGATTCAAATGGTCTACAGCAGGGGTCTCAAACTGGCAGCCCTTCAGCTGTTGCAAAACTACAAGTCCCATGAGACATTGCAAGGCTGACACTCCCGACTCCCTCAGGCAGAGGCATGATGTTCTTGTAGTTCCGCAACAGCTGGAGGGCCCACCAGTTTGAGACCCCTGGTCTACAGTAACCTGAACTATGTTTTGGTATGACCATTACTAAAATCATTACAGTGCACACATGGCATGGTTTACATTCTTAAAAATGACGACAGCAATACAAACATTGGAATGCACAAAGAGAATCAAGTCAAACGAAATGATTTTTTGCAGTATATTTTTCAATGTCATTACAATTACCATCATTAATTCACAGTTTATATTTAGGATTGTAAAAAAAGATACTAAAGCGCTGGTATGTATAAAAAGACCATAAAACCTGATAAAATTAAATAAGATGGCTAAATGAAATGCAGCTCCCAACAAAAAGTGTTCCCACACTTAAAAAAGATATAGTAAAATATACAAAGTTTGTATAGATGGTGCGCAAAATCAACCTTATTGATGTAATAGATCGAAATTATAAGTATGACGATGGTAATGCATCCAATGCATACTGTGCATATACACTATTGCCAGCAGGTCCAAAGTGGTCAATAATATATGAAGAAAATATATATATATATATATATATATATATAGTCTAAATGGATAAGTGATCCAAGTGACTGATGAATAAAATATGCGTATAAAAAACGGTGAATAAATAAAATATATCAAACGTGCAGATAGAAAATACTCCAAAAAATGACACTAGGCAGCTTAATGTCATTAATATGTGTGGTGAAAAGATGTGCTCAAAGGTGAACAAACCAGTATTAAAATGTTTGATACAATAATAAATTGATCAATATTGGTTACTTCCTTTAAACTATATATATATATATATATATATATATATATATATATATATATATATATATATATATATATATATATATATATTATATATATATTTTTTTTTTTTTTTTTAAAAGCACTCTTGTTCCAAAGTGCACATAGGTCACGCACGCATATGTAAATGGCAATCACACCACACGTGAGGCATTGCCACGAATGTCAGAGCAAGAGCAATCATTTTAGCACCAGACCTCCTGTGTAACTCTAAACTGGTAGCCTGCAAAGCCTTTTAAAGTGTTGCTTATGGAGATTTTTTTTTAGGGACAATGGCGCCATTCCACGGGCAGA
This sequence comes from Lithobates sylvaticus, assembly GCA_028564925.1. Lineage (NCBI taxonomy): Eukaryota > Metazoa > Chordata > Amphibia > Anura > Ranidae > Lithobates > Lithobates sylvaticus. The sequence continues at coordinate 130,668,396 of CM053032.1, read as the reverse complement.
CACAATTTTAAAGCATAACATGTTTGGTATCCATGCACTCCGTGTAACATTTTACCAAACAATTTGGTATTAGATTGTGCATTAAAATTCATTAAAGGGGTTGTAAAGGAAATTTTTCTTTTTTTTTTTAAATAACAAACATTTTATACTTACCTCCACTGTGCAGCTCGTTTTGCACAGAGTGGCCCCAAACCTGGTCTTCTGGGGTCCCTCGGCGACTGTCTCGGCTCCCCCCGGAAGTACTTCTCACCTAAATGCAAGCTTCCTCGCATGGTGTGGAGTACTTGCGGGCGCGCTCCAGTGATGCAGCCGGCGGCTATAGCTGCTCACAGTATCACTCGGCCCCGCCCCCTGGCGCGCCACGTCATTGGATGCGATTGACAGCAGCGCGAGCCAATGGCTGCGCTGCTTTCAATACATCCACTCTAGCCAATCAACGGCCAGGGTGAGCGGCGAAGAGGATGTTGGGGGCGAGTGCGGGACTTTCGAGGGGTCAGGTATAAAAGGGGGGGGGCCGGTATAGTCAGATGTTTTTTCACCTTAATGCATAGAATGCATTAAGGTGAAAAAACTTTTACCTTCACAACCCCTTTAAAGTGTACTTAACCGCTTCTCGACCGGCGCACGACGATGCACGTCGGCAGAATGGCACGGACAGGCATAAGGGCGTACAGGTACGTCCCTTTAAAAATGCTGCTGTGCCATCGCATGCGTGCCGGTGGCGTGTGCGCTTGGCGGGACCCCCTTGAGTCTGGTCATGGGTCCCGTGGACTCGATCGCCGCGGGGATACCCACGATCGTCTCACGGGGAAATGTGGAAGTAAACAGCATCTCCCCGTTCTGCCTAGCAACAAGTGACACTGATCTCTGCTCCCTGTGATTGGAGCAGAGATCAGTGATAACCTAAAACACAGCCACGCCCCCCCCAGTTAGTAACAAGCCCCTAGGACACACTTAACCCCTTACACTGCCACCCCTGGTTAACCCCTTCACTGCCAGTGTCATTTACACAGGAATCCGTGCATGTGTATAGAACTGATTGCTGTATAAATGACAATGGTCCCAAAAATGTGTCAAAAATGTCTGATGTGTCCGCCATGTCGCAGTCACAATAAAAATCACTGATCGCCATTACTAGTAAAAATAAAAATTTTTTATAAAAATGCCATAAAAACTATCCCCTATTTTGTAAACACTAACTTTTGCGCAAACCAATCGCTTAGTGCAATTTTTTTTACCAAAGATATGTAGAAGAATACGTATCGGCCTAAACCGGAGGAAAAAATGTTTATATATTTTTGGGGATATTTATTATAGCAATAAGTAAAAAATTAGTTTTTTTTCAAAATTGACGCTCTTTTGTTTATAGCGCAAAAAATAAAAGGATCAAATACCACCAAAAGAAAGCTATTTGTGGAAAAAAAAGGACGTCAATTTTGTTTGGGAGCCACTTCGTCAGTTAAAGCGACGCAGTGCCGAATCGCAAAAAGTGGTCTGGTCTTAAGTCAATGCTACAGGCCCTCTACTTAAAAATATAAAATAAATGATATATAATATTTGAGGGTTCTAAGTTTTCTAGAAAAAAAATGATTTACATGGACAGAAATTGACATGATCAGAATTGGCCCAGACTGGAAGTGGTTAAACTTTTTTTTTTATCATAGTATTTGTCTACAATCATCAGCCCCATCTAGTGGCCATAATTGGGTATTTTCTTGATTCAAACCATTCCTATAAAGAATATCAGCCCTGGAGAGAAAACTGCAAACATTTCGATTTTGCCAACATTCACACAGAATGAATGTACATGCACTTTCCCTAACATATAGCTCTGTGGCTTTTTAATACATCCCCAACAAAATCTTTGTGGAATAGGCAAAAAGATAACTTTTTTGGGGGCCAGTAGATTGGATATTATGGGAATGGGATGAAGGGGGGGGGGAGTTCCTATATCAGCACTTCTTAGAAGACACTATGGAGTGAAGAACATTAGGTGTGCCTCCAGGAGAAATGTACAGTCTCAGGGATTGAGGAATGATGGAAATATGATTCGTGGATGCTGCATTGTAAGTTTTTTTACACTATAAACTGGTTCAAAAACATCTATGTCTTTTAACTCAAATTCAAAAACATGTCAAACTCACACCACCTAGGGTGGTTAGAACAAACAGAAGCCAATACTTGTGACAAGATCTGCTCACCAGCATAATGGGGGAGATTTACTAAAACTGGAGAACACCAAGTGTCGTGCAGCTGTGCATAATAACCAGCTATCTTCAGCTTGTTCAATTAAGTTTTGGCAATAACCTAGAAGTCTATTGCTTACTATGCACAGCTGCACCAGATTCTGTGTGCACCAGTTTTAGTAAACACCCCCACCCTCCCCAATAGTGGCACTGCAGCAAAAAACAAACAGCAGAAGGAGCCTCAGCGCATTGAAGCTCCTGTATAAGCTTCTACTCTTATGGAGGGCCAACTAAAAACTGTAAACCTGGCCATGTACGATTCCGATCACAGCCAATTCAGCATGGACAGGTGGAGATTCAAAACATGTATGGGCAGGCCGATTGTACCCAAGTCAAATACGTTTCTTTGGGTAGCAAGTGCACACCTTCCTACAGAATAGATAGAATCACCCAGTTACCTGATAAACTGAGAAAAGGAATAACTCCAAAAGTAGAACTATGAGGACACAGAGGCCACTGTAGGGGTAGAGGTCACTGTGGGGATGGAGGACATTAACATGTGTCACATTCAAGAAGTGGGTGGCCAAATTCAAAAGTGAAGAGAAGCCTAAAGATCAGCTCTGCTTGGGATATCTGGCAACCAAGAAATAGTGGATGTGTTATTGGACAATTGACATTTCATTAAGATAGTAATAGCTGAAACTATGCAGCTATCAAAGGAGGGAGTTTAGCACAAATTTAAATAGCGGACCACTGATGAGAAACATTGACATAAAAGTAGTAGTATTGTCAATTTAAAACTAATCCTGATGCTTTTGCAGCATAATTTATAACTATGGGTGAGTCCACCACTCAAACTACAGGTGCATCTCAAACAATTTGAATATCAAAAATTAAAATTTAATTCCAGTAATTTAATTCAAAAAGTGAAACTCTGATTATATAGATTCATTACACACAGTGATATATGCCAAGCATTTTTTTTCCCCCTTTTAAATTTTGACGATTATGGCTTACAGCTAGTGAAAACCCCCAAATCAGCATCTCAGAATTAGATTACACAAGAACAATAAAAAAAGGATTTTAATACAGAAATGTTGGCTTACTGAAAAGTATGTCTATGTACAGTATAGTATGCACTCAATACTTGGTCAGGGCTCATTTTGCATGATTTACTGCATCAATGCGGCGTGGCATGAAGCCGATCAGCTTGTGGCCCTGCTGAGTTGTTATGGAAGCCTAGGTTGCTTTGATTGTGGCCTTCGGCGCGTCTGCAATGTTGGGTCTGGTGTCTCATCTTCTTACCAATACCCCACAAATTCTAAATGGGGTTTAGGTCAGGCAAGTTTGCTGGCCAATCAAGCACAGCGATACCATGATAATTAAACTAGGTATGGAACTTTTTGCAGTGTGGGCAGGTGCCAAGTCCTGCTGGATAATGAAATCAGCATCTCCATAAAGCTGGTTAACAGAGGGAGGCATGAAGTGCTTTAGAATTACCTGGTAGAAGGCCGTGCTGACTTTGGACTTTATAAAACACAGTGGACCAACACCAGCAGATGACATGGCTACCCAAATCATGGACTGTGGAAACTTTACACTGGACCTCATGCAACTTGGATTCTGTGCCTCTCACTCTTCCTCCAGACTTTGATTTCCAAATAAAATGCAAAAGTTCCTTACATCCGAAAAGAGGACTTTGGACCACTGAGTAACAGTACAATCCTCTTCTCCTTAGCCCAGGTAAGACGCTTCTGAGGTGTCTGGCTCAGGAGTGATTTGACACAAGGAATGCAACACACTTATCCAGAACATGGGCTACAACTGTGTGTGGTGGCTCTTGAAGCACTGACACCAGCCATAGTCCTTGTGAATCTTCCCCAATTTCTTGAATGGCCTTTGCTTCACAATCCTATCAAGGCTTCAGTTGCTTGTACATCTTTTTCTACCACACTTTCCTTCCACTCAACTCTCCATTAATATGCTTGAATACAGCACTCTGAACAGCCAGCTTTTTTTTTAGCAATGACCTTTTGTGACTTATTCTCCTTGTGGAGGGTGTCAATGACTGTCTTCTGGACAACTGTCATGTCAGCAGTCTTCCCTATGATTGTGTAATCTACTGAACCAGAGACCCATTTAAAGGCTCAGGAAACCTTTACAGGCATTTTAAGTTATTTAGCCGATTAGAGTGAACCCATGAGTCTACAATATTGAACTTCACCACAATATTCAAATTTTCTGAATTTCACAGAATTTTGGGTTTCCACTAGCTGTAAGCCCTAATCATCAAAATTAAAATAAATGCTTGCAATATATTGCAGTGTAATAATTCTATACAATACATCTCATCCTTAAAATCAATGAATGCTTTCACACTGGAGCAGTGCGCTGGCAGGGCAGTGAAAAAACGCCCCTCTCTATGAAAATTAATGGAAAGCCCTTTCAAAAGCGCCTGAAAAGCTCTTCAAAAGAGCTCAGTGTTTTACTGGCAGTTTAGAAGCGCCTCAGTGTGAAAGGGACCTATAAGTACCCTTTCACACTGGGACGCTTTGCAGGCGCTATAGCGCTAAAAATAGCGCCTGCAAAGTGCCCCGAAACAGCCGCTGCTGTCTCTCGGCTGCCAGAGTGCTTTCACACTGGAGCGTTACGCTTGCAGGACGGCCAAAAAAATCCTGCAAGCCGCATCTTTGGAGCGCTGTAGGAGCGGTGCATTTACCGCTCCTAAAGCGCTCCTTCAAATAGAAAACAATGGGGCAGCGCTGCAAACCCTTTTTCAGCCGCTAGCAGGGGTTAACACTGCCCAGCTAGTGGCCGAATAGCGCCGCTAAATATAGCGCTGCTTTACCGCCAGCGCACGCAATGCCCCAGTGTGAAAGTAGCCTAACGCATACCAATTTCATAAGACCCCTTCACACTGAGGCGTTTTCACACTAAGGCCCCTTTCACACTGAGGCACTTTGCAGGTGCTAAAGTGCTAAAAATAGCGCCTGAAAAGCACCCTAAAAAGAGACGCTCAGGGCATTCCAATGTGAAAGCCCTGAGGGCTTTCACACTGGAGCGGTTCGCTTGCAGGACGGTCAAAAAAGTCCTGCAAGCCGCATCTTTGGAGCGCTGTAGGAGCGGTGTATTTACAGCTCCTAAAGCGTCCCTTCCAATAGAAAACAATGGGGCAGCGTTCCTAACCGGTAAAGCGGTGCTATTTTTAGCGCCGCTTTACCATCATTTTAGCGGCGGTATTAGGCCGCTAGCGGTGCGGTTTTAACCCCCACTAGCGATCAAAAAAGGGTTAAAACCGGCCGCAAAGCGACGCTGCAGGGGCGCTTTGCCAGTGGTATAGTCGCGCTGCCCCATTGATTTCAATGGGTAGGAGCGGTGAATATACCGCTCCAAAGATGCTGCTTGCAGGACTTTTTTGATCGCCCTGCCGGCTTTCACACTGGAGTGAATAGGGACGTTTTTTTTCCAGGCGCTATACAGGCTCACGAAAACCTATTTCCATTAAAATCAATGAATGCTTTCACACTGGGGCAGTGCGCTGGCAGGGCTGTTAAAAAAAAAAACAAAAAAAAAAACGCCCCTCTCCATTGTAAGGCCCCTTTCACACTATTTTTAGCGCCTGCAAAGCGCCCCAGTGTGAAAGGGGCCTTAATCTTTAAAGGTATCTTGGCTGTCACTGGCAACTCGAAGTTTCAGCTCCCTCCATACATTTTCTATAGGATTAAGGTCTGGAGATTGGCAAGGGCACTCCATGGCACTAATGTGCGTCTTAAACCACTCCTATGTTGACTTGGCGGTATGTTTTGGGCCATTCTCATGCTGGAAGAGCCATCCATGACCCATCTTCAGTCCATTGGCCCCTCAATGCGGCAAAGTCAGCCTGTACTTTTAGCAGAGAAACCGCTCCAAAGAATGTTTCCACCTCTGTGCTTGACTGTAGGGATGGTGTGCTTCACACTGGGGCGGGTGTCGTGGTATTTTTAACGCTGCTTTACCGCCGTTTTAGCAGCGCTATTCTTTTTAACCCCCCGCTAGTGGCCGAAAAAGGGTCAAAACCGCGCGTTCTAAACTGCCAGTAAAACACTGAGTGCTTTTGAAGAGCTTGCTATTCATTTCAGTGGAGAGGGCGTTTTTTCACTGCACTGCCGCAGTGTGAAAGCATTCATTGATTTTAAGGCTACTTCCACACTGAGGAGCTTTACAGGCGCTACAGTGCTAAAAAAAGCACCCTCCTGTCTCAAAGCTTGAGGGCTTTCACACTGGAGCAGTGCTCTTGCAGGACGGTTAAAAAAAAAAAAAAAAAAGTCCTGCAAGCAGCATCTTTGCAGCCCTGTAGGAGCGGTGTATACATCACTCCTAAAGCACCCCTGCCCATAGAAATCAATGGGTCGGCGCAGCTTTGCAGGAGGTTTTAACCCTTTTTCGGCCACTAGCGGGGGTTAAAACTAAAAAAATAGTGCTGCTTTACCGCCGACACCTGCCCCAGTGTGAAAGTAGCCTCATTGAAATTGAATATTTTTCGTGAGCTTTTTATGGGCTTTTTTTTGGTGTGAAAACCCCTCAGTGTGCAAGGGGTCTTAATGGAGAAATGGTGGAATCTTACAGGAAGGACTGAGCACTTAAAGTTCATCTGAAGAGCATTGAGATGAGGGAAAGGTGAATAGATCCAGGCTACTTTAACACTGGGGCTGGCGTCGGCAGTAAATCGCCGCTATTTTTAGCGTTGGTTTACCGTAGTTTTAGCGCGCGCTTTTAACTCCCCGCTAGCAGCCGAAAAAGGGTTAAAACAACCAGCAAAGCGTCGCTGCAGCCGGCGCTGCCCCATTGAATTCAATGGGCAGGGGCACTTTAGGATCGGTGTATACACCGCTCATACAGCACTGCAAAGATGCTGCTTGCAGGACTTTTTTTTACCATCCTGCAAGCGGACCGCTCCAGTGTGAAAGCACTCGGGCTTTCACACTGGAGAGACAGGCGAGGCTCTTTACAGGGGCTATTTTTAGCGCTGCTAGCCTGTAAAGCGCCTCAGTGTGTAAGTAGCCTTAGGGTCATAGTCAGCATTTTTCTTCAAACATGGCGAGTCGCGTTAATGCCAAAGAGCTCAATTTTGGTTTCATCTGACCACAGCACTTTCTCCCAATCCTTCTCTGAATCATTTAGATCAGTGGCAAACTTCAGACAGGCCTGTACATGCGCCTTCTTGAGGGGAGCCTTGCGGGCGCTGCAGGATTCCATTTCCTGACTGTGTATTGTGTTACCAATGGTTTGTTTGGCGACTGTGATCCCAACTGCCTTGAGATCATTCAGAAGCTCCTCCAGTGTAGTTCTGGGCTGATCACTCACTTTTCTCATAATCACCCTTACCCCATAAGGTGAAATCTTGCATGGAGCTTAAGACTTGGGTGATTGATATTTATTTTGTATTTCTTCCATTTGCAAATAATCGCTCCAATAGTTGTCTCCTCATCAAGCTGCTTACTGATGGGGTCTTGTAGCCCATTCCAGCCTTGTGGTCTACAGTCTTGTCCCTGAAGTGTCTTTTATACACACGAGTTGTCGCTAGAAGCACCTTATTGAACTGACTGGACTAATCTGTGTACAATATGAGCACATACACATACTGTAGACAGTTTCTGGGAGCTAGAATTATTGTTGGTTGGTCGGGGATCAAATACTTATTTTACTCGCTGAACTGCAACTCGGTTTATAACATTTGTATCATGTGTTTTCTAGATTTGTGGTTGATATTCTATTTTATTTAAAATATCTATAATAAAAACTATAAACCCTTCATTGCTTTGGAAGTGGGCAAACTTACAAAATCTGCAGGGGATCAAAATATTATTGTATAATGTTTGGGTGTTCTAAGTAATTTTCCAGCAAAAATAAATAAAATTTAAAAAAATTTAGATTTCTACAGGCAGGAGACAATTGTCAGAACTGGCCCGGTTGGCAAGCGGTTAAATCTATCTATAGTGCATATCAAAAAAATACTTAAAAAAAAAACCTTTGAACATTTCCCGAGTCATCCAAAAATGGGAGGGAAAACGCTAATACACAAAAGTCAAATCTGAACATGATCCAAAAACGCCACAATTTTCTCTGCACCAAAGCACATTAACCACTTCTGGACCACCCCCTGCACATACTGTGGTAGTGCGGCCTAGCTGTGAGAAACAATGTACCTGTACGCCATTTAGTGCCGAAGATACTGTGTGCGCACCCACTGCATGCCGGGGTAGTGTGTGTGGGTCCCACGGACTATGCTGCCGGCCACCCGCAATCGCGGCACAGAGAAATTTTACGTCTCATTTGGAAACCAAGGACCCAGAGTATGGAGGAAAAATGGATAGGCACACACTGCAAGATGCTTGAAGTTCAGTGTGAAGTTTCCACAGTCTGTTGATTTGGGGAGCCATGTCATCTGCTGGTGTTGGTCCACTGTGTCTAAGTCCAGGGTCAATGCAGCCATCTACCCGGAGATTTTGGAGCACTTCATGTCTTCCGCAGACAAGATCTATGGGGATGCTGACTTAATTTACCAGCAGGACTTGGCACCTGCCCACACTGCCAAAAGCACCAAAACCTGGTTCAATGACCGATGGATTACTGTGCTTGGTCAGCAAACTCGCCTAACCTGAACCCCATAGAGAATCTATGGGGCATTGCCAAGAGAAAGATGAGACCGAACAATGCAGGAGAGCTGAAGGCTGCTATTGAAGCATCCTGGTCTTCCATAACACCTCAGCAGTGCCACAGGCTGATAGCTTCCATGCCATGCCGCATTGAGACAGTAATTGCTGCAAAAGGGGCCCAAACCAAGTACATATACATGCTTATACTTTTCAGAGGTTCGATATTGTTCTATGTACACTCCTTGTTTTATTGATTGCATGTGATATTCTAATTTTCTGAGATTGTGGATTTGGGGTTTTCATGAGCTACAAGCCATAATCATCACAATTATGACAAATCAGGGCTTGAACTATCTTGCTTTGCATGTAATGAGTGTCTCTCATACATTAGTTTCACCTATTAAGTTGCATTAGTGAAATAAATTAACTTTTGCACGATATTCAAATTTTTCGAGTATCACCTATATTTGCGAGGGGAAAAAAAGGACATCAAATTTGTTTGGGTACAACGTCGCACGACCGCGCAGTTGTCAGTTAAAGCGACACAGTGGCGTTTTGCAAAAATGGCCTGGTCGTTAAGGGGGTAAATCCGTCTGGGGCTGAAGTGGTTAAAAATGGTTTGTTGCAACGCCTGAGGGCTTTCACACTGGAGTGGTGCACTTGCAGGACACTGAAAAATGTCCTGCAAGCTGCATCTTTGGATCGGTGTATTTACCACTCCTAAATCGCCCCTTCCCATTGAAAAAAAATGGGGCAGTCTTCCAAACCCGCCTGCATAGCGCCGCTGCGCTTTGCGGGCGGTTTTAACCCTTTTTCGTCCGCTAGCGGGGGTAAAACTGCCCCGCTAGCGGCCAAAAAGCGTCACTGAAACGACGGTAAAGCGCCGCTAAATATAGCCCCGCTTTACCGCCAGCGCGCCCAGCGTCTGTGTGAAAGTAGCCCAATAGAGTGTTAAAAGCAGAGGGGACGTTACACCACGGTAGACATGGCTCCGTCTCAACTTTGACGTGTTGCTGCCATTAATTTCGAAATTACCTTATTTATTACATTTTTTTTCGCAGTTTAAACATTTAATAGGTTTTCTATTGTGAATAAATTATAAGTTTAGGAGATTAGGAAATCACTGCATTGATTTTATATAGATTTTACAGTGTAATAATTTTTTGGGGCATTGTGGATGTACATATACACAAGTTCTGTCCAAATGCAAAACTATCCCCAAGGTACATATATGTTCAAACCCAAGAAGCAAAGATAACTTTCTGAGGCAGTACTGTTCAGCCTGTGTGCAGAGTTCAGACACATTTGGATGCAGCTATGAAATGTGCCTGGCTGAGTACTCATGTAATTAATCATGAGGCTGACCTGCCTGCAACATAAAGACCCAATAATAATTAAAAAAATAAAGCTTCCACATATATTTGCAATTGTATGCAACATATTACCAATTAATATTAACTACTTCAATACAGGGCACTTAAAACACCTTCCAGCCTAGACCAATTTTCAGCTTTCAGCGCTGTCGCACTTTGAATGACAATTGCGTGGTCATACAACACTGTACCCAAACTAAATTTTTTTCCCACAAAAAGAGCTTTCTTTTGGTGGTATTTGATTACCTCTGGGATTTTTATTTTCTGCTAACAAAAAAAAAAAAAAAGCGAAAATTTTGAAAAAATATATATTTTTTTTGTTTCAAAACTTTGTAAATAAGTATGTTTTTTCCTTCACTGATGGGGCTGCACTGACGGGCACCAATGAAGTGGCACTGATGAGGTGGCATTGATGGGCACTGATATGTGGTACATTTTTGTTCCAGGGAATATATATATATATATATATATATATATATATATATATATATATATATATATATATATATATATATATATGTGTGTGTGTGTGTGTGTGTGTGTGTGCGTGCGTGCGTGCGTGCGTGCAGTGTGTTTCCTAAAATCAAACTGCTGAAAATATAGCAACAAATGAATTGCATCAAGTCAACAAACAGGTATCACAAAACTGTGCTCACACCAGTGAGTACAACTTGTGCTCTATTAGAACTGTGAAGTGAATCAGGCAGATAAGTGATCTCATCAGGTGTCCTCCACCACGCAGCCTCTTACCAGATCCCCAAAATCTATAATTTAAGCAAACAGATCATGAAGCACCTTTGTAGTAGACCCCTGGAAGGTCAGCCCACATGGGCCCGTAATGTGCACAAGAGGGTCAATCCACACAGACAGAACCACCAGCTCATAACAAGGAAACTCAAATAATCCTCCCAGATTTTAAGAGCAGGAGCCCACAGTGTAAAACCGCCATATATGTCATCTATTTAGCAACAGACAGGTACTTACAATGTGGACATGTGATAACATCACCATTTAGCCCTGTCCCAATGTGTTTGGTTACCAAAGAACATTGTCAGGGGATTGCAGCATGACCGGCAATGTCCATACCAGTTTTTAGGGACCCTGTAACCATAGCAACCAACTACAACACGCAAATTTATTGAGCGCTACATAGTTTAAAAATATACATATTAGGTCACCCATCAAAATATGGGATTAAGTGGAATGCAAAGTTAACAAAAAAAAAAAAAAACAAGGGTAAAGGAAACGCTTCTATTTTTCATGCGCTGTAACACTAGGCTTTGGAACTCAGAGAGAAAGAAAGCCATCTTGTGGATAGACCCCCTTGTGAAGATTATGGACCAAAGCGGGCTGCCCTTCCAGGGATCTACTACAAAAGCACTTCATGATCTCTATTTAAATTAGAGATCATGGGGATCCGGTAAAAGGACACGTGATGAAAGCACTTACCTGCCTGATTCACTTCACAGTTTTGGTTCAAATATTGGGAGGCAATATACTGTGCACTGCAAGTGCTCCAGAGATTAGTAAATAAGGTAACACTTTGCAAAGAATACATAAAAAAACAAGGGAAAAAACAAACAAAAAACAGCATTTTTGCTTGCACATGATTGGATGACAAAAATCAGCAGAGCTTCCCCTTATTTAAGAGCTTCCCCTCAGATCTAGAGCAACAGCACTTGCAGTGCACAGTATATTTGCCTTTACTAAATCAAATTAGAGCACAATTTGTACTCACTGCTTTGAGCAGAGTCATGATAATTACTTGCAGATTTGATGCAGTTAATTTGTCGTTATATTTTCAATATCTTACTCATTTTAAGGAAGCGCAGCTACATGCAATTACAATGTATTTACAGACCCTTAACAGGCCGTAAAAAGATCCTAATGATCTCTGCAGCTCAAGATACTATGTAGAAATTAATCTTAAAAGTTAAACACCAGAAACTAAAGCTACAACACCTCTTCCCATAATCTGGCAGCAGGGACTTGTTTTAAAGCAATTTCATTGCTTGTTAAGAATATGTAAACACATTGAATGCCAAAATCTTCAACTTAACCAGTTCAGCACTTTGGACGTACCTAGTACGTCCAAAGAGTGAATCTTTAACCACTTGCTGACCGCCCTATAGCACTAACTGCTACAGGACTGCAGCTGGGTGAAGGATCACGTGTGTGTAAACACACACGTGATCCTGCACCGACGGCTAATGCTGTGATAATTCACAGTAGAAGCCAATCATCAGGTGTAGAGATCTCAATGTCCTCCAGCACCCTCTAATCATCAGAAAACAAGGCATACCTCAGTTCTGACAGAAGGGGTGGGGGGGGGGGGATGTATTCTGTGTCTCTGCAGAGCAGCAACTAGAATCGATCTCTTCTCCTAGTGAAAGCAGCACACTACACAAAAACACTGGCTAGGCACACATTTCACCCTTTGATCACCCTAGATGTTTAACCCCTTCCCAGCCAGTGTCATTAGTACAGTGACCATGCATATTTTTAGCACTGATCACTATTAGTGTCACTGGTTCCCACAAAGTGTCAGATTGTATAGAAATTTGTTTTACATTTTTTTTTTTTTAGATTTGTTTTATAGCAGAATTTTTTTTAAATCAAAATGGACGGTCTTTTTCATTTATAGCGCAAAAAAACAAAAAAACCAACTGGTGATCAAATACCATAAAAATAAAGCTCTATTTGTGGGAAAGAAATTACAAATTTTATTAGTGTAGTGTGGCAGGACCGCGCAGGGTGTGCACACGCATGTAAACCGTGGTCACACCACACATGGGACATTGCCACGAACGAGTGAAAACAATTCTAGCATAAGAGCTAATAGTTAACCCTAAACTGATGAGCTGTAAAGGTTTATAAAGCATCACCTATGGAGATTTTTGGACACCATTGTTTTTGGCGATCTCGTAGGCACATGCAATTTTAAGACATGGAATGTTTGTAATCTATTTACTCAATGCGACCTCATCTTTTTTATTTAACCAAAAATGGGTATTATATTGTGTGTTTTTGCACTAAAATTCATTTAATTATACTTTTCCTAAAAATTTGTGTTTAACAGCTGCGCAAATTTCATGCAACATAAAAATCTGCAACCATCACGTTTTTATTCTACAGGACCTGCGCTTTCAGCAGATATAGCATGTTCTGGGGTTTAAATAATTTTATTGCCAAACATTAAGATTTTTACATGTATGCGAAAAATAAAAAATTGCTCTGGAGCCGAACTGGGAAATAAGCCATTTCATGTCTTTAGCCAACCTAATTTACACCACCAAAATCTTATCCTTTCTCACCTTTAAAATTTGTCTGAATCCCAATCTTCTCAAAATGTTAGATTTTGGGCAATAGACATGTAACAAGTGCTTTTGTACTGTGTAAAATATAATCACTGTTCAGCTAATCAGAATATATCAGTGATTTAGAGAGATTATTATGAGAATTATAGACAAATATTTTCAAGGGTTACAGACTGAAGGACAGAACCTTAGCTGTATTTATTTACATGAACATTTAAATGTTTCAGGGGCTTAAAGTGGTTGTAAGCCTAGTTACACCACTTGTACCTACAGGTAGGCCTATAATTATGGTTACCTAAAGGTACTGTAAATATCTCCTAAACCTGCACAGTTTAGAAGATAATAACCATAGACGCTAGTGACGTCATCGGCGCATGCGTTGTGAAGAAATGGCCCTCCACGTTATTTCTTCACTAGCAAGTGTCGTAACTGACATCTCCAGGCAGTTACAGAGCCAGAGTCTGCACCCCCCAGAAGGAAGAGGGGCAAAGATGGATGTGGCTACCAGCGGGGACAACACGGGCTTCATTTGCAGGTAAGTGTCACATAATGGGCAAGTATGCGGTGCATACTAGCCCATTATGCCTTTACTTTGCAGAGGAAAGCAGGGGAAAAAAAAGGAAGTTATACCCATCAAGGTTTACTTCCTCTTAAAGAATGGTAAGGATTTCAGGTTTCAGCCAAAATTATTGACAACCTGCTTTAACAGTGTAATAAAGCCCCCAACAGCAAAGAGGAAAACGGATTACTTGTGAAAATAGAGATCAAAGAAAGGCTGCAGGTACTTCAGCAATGCCTGGAATAGAGATGATAAAGTCATGACAGCAGTGAAATGAAGAAAGGCATGTTAATAGAAATACTAGTAGTAGAGAAAAGCAGGGGCAGAAAGGGGGACAATGAAGGAAATCAGTTTTCAGCTACTCAGAGGTTAACTGGCATGTAAAAAGGTAGGCTAGTATGAAATGTATGTTGTAGGGCAGCAGAAAATGTAAAGTTGTTAAGTTGTGAGAGAACCATTTCTCTTTTTGTTTTAACTACATTCTGCTGGTAAAGGGTAAGTTCACTTTCGGAACATGTTACATATTCCACCCGTTTTTAAGGTGGAACGTGTAACATGTTCCAGCATCTGTAGCCCTCCACCTGCTTCCCCCCACTCCCACCCTGTGACAACAGGCCGGGGATACTCTTTCTACACCCACTGTGACTGTTTGAAAACAGCCCACACAGCTTCTCTCACACGGCCTCATGATTCGTTTACAGTTTCCTGTGAATGAATGCCTGCAAGTACTATCAGACATTGCGGCTGACAGCGTGTAGTTTTCAATGAGTTGCGAGGGCACTGGTGAGCATCCTCGTAGTCCACTGATCTGCCTGCTTCCAGGTAACTGCCTGCCCGCAAGAGGTATGAACAGACAGCTGAGAGGCTGCAGGAGCTGTGCATTGCCCCCGTTATCTGCTGATCGGGGGTGCATTGCTATTCAGGCTCCTTTATTTTTTTTAAAGGTAAACTTATCCTTTAATACTCTAATTTTAAACAGCAACAACTCCCCACTTTTACAGTAATTTAAAATTGCCTTCCAACAAGAAAAATAAATCTTGTTTTAAAGTATCAATCTACCTAGTACTGACTTTTTTGGTAGATGCTACAGAGTAAGCCCCTAACCATTATATTATATTGCTTGGTGACAGGTTATGTACAACTGAAGTGGTCATAACTGCATTGGACTGATTTTAAAATTTAATTCAATACAGAAAATATTTTTTTTTAATTTGCAATATGGAGAACCAGGTTTTTAAGCTAGCAAAAAAGTGCAACACAAAACCCCCAGGTAGCCTGGAACATATTCAGGAAGATTTCACAGTTGAGATTTCAAAACAAATGAATGCAAGGGATGACTAACCCACTAGGCTAAAATTGCCCTGGTCACTTTATATATATATATAGACATTCATCTCACATATTAAAAACGGCAACCTCTAAAAAAAATAAAAAAAAATAATAGCATTTACTTTAACTACCAGATATGCAGATTTATCTCAATTTTATTATGTTCAAGTCTATGTTAATTCAATGTGCTTATCCCCCCTTTCTCATGCACTTTATATACATGATGCAAAGAAACCAGAGATCTGAATCCTTGCACTAGTTCTCAAACTTTGCTGTGAGTTATTTCAGATGTCAGCGTTTTGCTTTTCTAAAATCACATAAATCTTAACTTTCAACCATATAATTCAGATTACAAATCTGAAGTCTTTTCAGGAAAGTGGGCTCTGTTCCTTTCTCCAACAAGGTGTTAATTATGGGTTAGTAATTTAAATCTTGGTTCACAGCAATCTGCACTCTGATTGGTTGGAATAAGGGGGAGGAGGCCATGTGAGAGGGCGCCTACCTGAGGTAGTTTAGGGTTTAAGATTGGTTCCTGTAAGACTAGTCTATAACAGAACAAAAACAATATTGAAACCCCAGATGTAAAAAAGAACCAAAAAGATATGCAAATGATCAACATGAGAAGCCTGCGGAGAGAAAATGATTAGACAAAAATAAAGCCCTACCCCTCTTCCCAGTCACTCAATGCCCCTCCTTGATTCCCAGTTACTAGGGAGGAGCAAGCCAGCCTGTGGTGCACCAAATTTTACGGTATTTCTTAGCATGCAGTTTATATAGTTTGAGTTTCTTGCATAGCCCTCTTCACTCCCTGAATGAGAAGCCACATAGGAGTCAGGAGTACAGTGGGGAAAGCAAAGCTTAAAAAGGTGAAGGCAAGTATGTAGAGAGGAACCAAACATGAAAAGAAAAGGAGGGAAGAAAAAGACAGAGCCAGGTAGGTAAATAGGAAGGAAAGATATGGGCTGTGGGAGTGACAGGTGGTCACCCTTTGGGCAAATATACAAAAATCTACTTGTAAGTACTAGGGACCTATAACAAAATAAAAAAAATAAACTTTACCTGAGCTAAATTTTCAGTCCGTTCTGGTAGGACAAACATAACCCCCCCCCCCCCCCCAACCTTCCCCCAAAAAGGTTAGTTAGGTTGGAGCCCGAGTATATGATAGCAGCGGGGAGGCGACCAACACCATTGCATGCATTACTAAACATCCCCAAGAAGGCCAAGATCTACCTACTGCCACCACAATGACACCACCTTGAACTTGAATTCTATCATTCCAGCGGCCAGAGCAGTGTGTTTAAAAACAGCATGCCTGCATTCCCAGACACAACACAACTGATGTTATAAACAAAACAAAAATCAAATGAGAAAAATATAAACTGATTGAAAAAATTTTAAGGCACATTAATGAGAAATAATAGAGTGTAATAATGGATGTGACATGGATGGGAATTAAGGCTGGCTTGCATGGGCAAAGAGGAATTGGGAAGTGGGAAGCAGGTCTGAATTAGAATTGATTGGATATTAAAATATAAATTAGGGATTTTTATATATATTTTGAATTTTAAGGTCTTCATTGCATACTTACATATAATTCTGTGCCATAAAATCCATCCTGATATAGCACACTATAGAATCACACCAGGAAGGGGGGGGGATAAAATGATAATAAAAAACAAACAAAAAAAAAAAAACACATTCCGGTTATTAACAGCAGCTGCATGCACCATGCCATAAAAATCATAAGCAGGCAAGAGAGATGTATGAATATCCTTATAAACCACTCACTAGCTACAGTTGTCAACATCAGCTAAACTAATTCTAGACATTTTCATACAGTAAGATGATCACTGCATTATCACACATGAAATTAGACTTGAAAATTGTTCTTGACTACAGATTAGAGTAAAAGCAGCAAAAAAGCATTTACCTATAGGTTAGCGTCTTTCAAGCAGCTGTATTGGATGGTTTTACTAAAATGCATTTTAAAAATACTAAAACAAACACTTAAACAAAAAATTCTCCAGTTTTCTTCCCATCATTTTGAAAGTTACCAAGATGCAAGAGTTTAGCCTTAGTGTTCACTAAAATACTGGGCCATCAAAACGGTACTAAATTTTGGATAGATTGATGAAGGGTTACTACTCTTGGGTTTTTATTGCTATCCAGGAAACACACACACCACATCATGAAGGGATACCACTGTGGTGAGATTACCATAAACAAATAGTGTGGACTGTAGTACCATCCCCATCTTTTTGTATGCACTCTCAGGAAGGGTGCCATTTATTAACCTCCTTGGCGGTATGATTATTTCTGGTTTTAGGTGCTGAAAGCGGTACAATTATTTTGCATGGAAATTTGGCGTTTTATATTGTAGGCCTGCAATTCTTAGGAATAACTAATTGAAAACTGTCCAAACCAGAGTCTAGTAGACATCCCAGGTATGATAAAGTTTGAAACAAAATCATAAATTAGAATATAATAAATAACTATAAATAATAAAAATTATTCAATATAATCAAATACACTGAAATTTGCTCAGTTGCAGAATAGTCGCTGTCATTAAATTTAGTGTTTGATGATAAATTGTGATTCTAATTTATTATCTGTGTTTTCTAGCTGGTCTAAAACCACTTTTGACATAAAGGGACACTTTTTGGTTGCTATGGACAATCTCCAAATTCCAGGCAGAAAAAACTATTTATAATATAAAAGTGGTGCATGCAGGGCACTGGACAGACCACTAGGAACAAAGGGGATGTGTCATTTGTTTAAACAGTACTGTAATCTGTAAGATTACAGTGTACTGTATGTGTACTGCGTTTTTACTTTTTTGAATTTGGCCCCAATCTCTGCGCCCCGTGCGTCAGACCGTCGCAGGGAACGGAGCTCGGCGGCACTGTGTGAATCAAGTGAGGAGACAGCTCGCACACACAGCGGGGAGATCGCAGGATCCAGGGGACAAGGTATGTAACTTTCCCTGTATCCTGCGATGCAGCCCCGAGTCTGGCTTGGGGGTTACCGCTAATGGTACTGAAATTCCACCCTGAGCCAGACTCGGGAATACTGCCACGGAGGTTAAAATGCTAGCCTGGGAACTGATTAAAATAAATAAATAAATGCTTTAGATGGGGAAATGTCTTTAGTTTAGAACCCTGTTAACTGCTAATTTGTAGAAATGGGGTATTTCATATTTTCATTCAGTTACTTCCTCTTCGCCCCAAACACTGGAGTGCTTTATTTTTTTTTGCAGGCATTATGTTGGATCTGGTGAATTCCATAATCTCCTGTAGGCCATTTCTGCTTGTTGCGATGGTTGTTTAAACATTTTTTTCTAAGAGAGCTTCAATAGTGTACTGTATCCCCTATTTGGGATTAAATATTGTAAAAAAAATTTGCATACACCGAGTTTTGTAAATCACATTACAATGGACAAGAAAGAAATTTACTGAAATCAGTAGGCTTAGAGGTCACATTTTCTTTCATTGGAAAAAAAAATAAAAAACCTTCATGCTAGTGCATTTTCAATAAATTATTCCATGTGACCCATTGCATGTGCTAAGAAACCATTAAGCAGAGCTCCAACACCATCAACAGGTATGGGCCAATGTGTTTCTCAGGCCTAATGAAAAATGCATGTTACCAGAGTCCTTTAAAATGGCCCATATGTGGAGGTCTATACCCTTTACAGTTAAACTAAAGAAGTACATTTACATACATTTGTAAAACCTTGCAAAACAGTTGCTGCTTTTGGGTTACTTCATGGTTTTAAACTATACAACTTCTCTAGCATATATAACTTCTTTATCAAGAATCTGTAAACTGGAAGTAGATACAGTTAAAACAAGGCCAAATTTCCCTTATGGTTATTCATACATCCCGCAAGTTTGCTCACCCAGTTATGTATGAGGCCAAATTTCATGCGTGTCAGCTATGACTGGTCACACAAAAACACACAAGTGCAGTTACTGACAAGCTCAAACAGCCTCCTCCCCACTCCCACAAACCAGTCTTGCCCCTAATTTCCTCCATCTGGGCCCTGCTCTAAACTTGGTTTCATACACTCAGTAAACATATCTGATTTAAGGCCATTTCGTGACTGAACTCAGTGTAGAGAGGGATATAATAATTTTACAATACCCTCTGAATGGAAAAATGAAAACTACACTATTCTTAGAGGAATTTGCATTTCAAAAGGTATTACTAATCGTTTTTACAATAAAATTATATACAATCTTCCCTTTCTATGCTTTCACCTTGCTACAATAACTACACAACTATTTAAGGCCCAACTTCGGACAAATCATTTTCTTTTGGATAGAGTGGGGAAGCACGAGAGCCTCTCAGATTTTTTCAGTCTGTGCCCCTAATAGGGAAAATTTATATTTGCTTCCTGTCAGGACATTCTCCAACAGGAACACAGACCGTAACAGATACATTTTTAAAACTAAGGATGAGAACAATGTTTTTATATGGTCTGTGCTTTCCTGTCTGTCCGATTCATTGTCATGGTGTCACATGGAAAAAAAAGAGAATCTACTGAACAGGTTTACAAACAGATATTAAAAACAGAAATTTGCAACTCTTTCCCACTCTATTCACACTGAAAAAAAAAAAAACGTGTCTTGAGTTGGTACTTAATTGTATGCAACTAATCTATGGTAAATATGCATTAAGGTTACATACATTTTATAAAATGTGTACATATGTGCCTGCATGTTTGTGGGTGTGCCTTGTATTCTAAATATAGATTTAAATCAGCACAATATGGTGCAATAAATATCTGAACATTTCTAATGTGTCTTAAATATTGATAAACTACAAACTGGTGCAATAAACTAAATAATGCTGCAATAAACTTATTGTTTAGAAATCTAGATTTGAAACCTCTTTTCACATCTGGGTAACATTTATTTTTTAAATACATTTTAAGTGTTCCTGGCTATACAGCTAGTGACCACTATAATGAATTATAATTCTTTCCCATTTTCTTGATTCGATTCCTATGCTTTGTATGCCTTCTACTTACCCAGGGTAGGTTGGTATAGCAGTAGGTGGCATTGCCCGCACTGCACCATATACCGTCCTCCCTCGACCCCTCAAATGTGCCCCTCGAAAGGCAGCTGCCGTAGTAGCAGCTGCTGCAGCTGTGGGGTAGGGAAATCCAGGAACTGCAAAAAGGAAAGACAGGAAAAACGGAAAGGAAAGGAAGGTGATAAAGAAAGAAAGGACACAGAAAAGAAAAAAAAAAAAAGAAGGTGAGATATTTTAACGTCATGGACCAAACATCCTGTCACTCTGGAAACAAATAGCAAAATGTATTTATCATTTATAAAATATTTGCCTGGCAATACAACTTCCAAAGCTCTGGGCATACATTTCTTAGAATTTACCCAGACTGCCTGTAAGGTGCTCAACATAATTGTCCTGTCTAAGACATCAATGCACAATGTTGCCTTTAATTTGCCAGAAATTCAAAAACCAAAAAGACATAGAAGGGGCGCGCGGGCAAAATAAGATTTGTGGATATATGATAAAGATAAATTTACTTAAAATGTGGTTTATGTGTCTACCTCTCCCTTTTAATTTCTTTGAAATTCTTTCAGTTTCCTCCCAACTCAAGTGATAAAGCGGCGGTCCGCCCACCGCTGCAAAAATTAAAAGCAAGCAGCTACACATACTGCAGCTGCTGGCTTTTAATAGTACACTTACCTGTTCTGGAGTCCAGCGATGTTGGCACATCTGATGTTCATCAGCTGTCGCGTGTTGCCACCAATGTGGCTAAGGGAACCCGGCAGTGTAGCCTTGCGGCTTTACGCCAGGAACCCTACTGCGCATGTGTGCGGCTCCGATGCTCTCTCCTACTGACCCGGCGACAGGGAGAGTAGGAGGGAGCCGAGCGGAGAAGTCAATAGCTGCGACTCTTGTCCCCCCTCCCCCAAAAGGTGCCAAATGTGGCAACGAGGGGGAGACAATTGAGCAGAAGCTCCACTTTTGGGAGTAACTCCGCTTTAAAATACATGAGCGTGAATAAATGGCTTTTTTTATTCCTACACCCATCAATCACACTGCATAGACCGAAGGGTAACTAAAAGAGATATAGGGTAAGCATGTTCCAAGTCTAAACTGCTGGCTCTCCCTCTGTGTAAGTACTGCTGTGCAATGGATTATAGGAAGCATACAAAGAAATTCCTGAATTTCACTCATGGTTTTAACTTTAGGCTCCATGCACTTTAGCGTTTTTTTTAAGCTAAAAATGCTGGGAAAAAAAATCACTAGATAAAAACGCTGGTAATATCTTTTTGCAGTAGCGTTTTAGCAGCGTTTAAGAGCATTAGCATTTTATTGCCATTTTTGCAGTTAAAGAAAAAAGCTCAAAAAACGCTATTGGGAGCAGAAACGCTCCAGGAAACTCTACAAAAACATTTTTTCCTACTCCGACACCGAAGCTCAAAAAAAACACTAATAGCTTAAAGTAGTATGCACGGACACAGTTTTATTCTATTTAGCTTCTAGGAGCAGAAAAAAAATGCCAACAGCTTCTAGTCGCTTAAAAAACGCTAGTGTGCATGGAGCATAAGTGTGTAACTTCTCTTTCCTTTCATAGACTATTTAGACAGTTTTGGCATGACAGGTTGTTTAACTGGCCACTGTACTAGTTTAAACAAACATATCCAGTTTTTCCAGATTTTAACCTGCATTAAAAGATAATGTATATTAATCACTCAGAGAATACTCTAT
The DNA here is from genome assembly GCA_028564925.1 of Lithobates sylvaticus. Lineage (NCBI taxonomy): Eukaryota > Metazoa > Chordata > Amphibia > Anura > Ranidae > Lithobates > Lithobates sylvaticus. Next base: position 130,646,253 of record CM053032.1, on the reverse strand, counting down.
CAATACGGTAATGCATAGCTGTATGTAATGCATGTATGGCAGATTAGCTTCTTTTACTGAAGTAAAATTCAAAATGTAATTTACATTTTTTTTGTGTGGAGGTAGTCTAATATAGGACACAATCACCAGATAAATTAACTTTGGCATGGAATCCTTTTTGGAACACACAAAATTGGGCAACAGCAGTAAAATGTTAAAACTTTAATTTGCATAACCAGAGAACAATTTTTAAAATGCTGGCTTTTTAACCTGCAATTATTGAACAAAAGATTAGAAACTTGTTTAAAAGTGCATGCCACATGAAAACAGCAAATTAGAATTTAAAGCAGGCCAAAGGAATGATACAAAACAAACAAAAAAATAAAAAAAACACAAACAGCTAGATTGCTTGCAAGAACTCTGAAATCCTTCAAGAAAAGGGAAACTTATCCTATAAAAAATCCCACCACACACATTTGTTTCTAAGCCTTATTAAAAAGGCGAGGGATTCAAAAGACTGGGAACAAACGCCTTAGGCTGAGTTCACACCTATGCGAATTAGATGTGGGGGTTTCCCCGCATCCAATTCTCATGACAGGAGATTGTGACCGGCTCTTTATGGAGTTGGTTCACATATCTCCGTTGTGGCTGCAGAGCGGCTTGCACAGGAACGCTGTGCCTCTTTGGCTCCGTTTCAGGGCAGAATGCAGGCAACAGTTTGGTCCAGATTCGTCCCTAAAACACAGATGCACCGGACTACTGCTGCGAGACGGAGGTGTGAACCCAGCCTTAGACTTAATAAATTGCCATCTCATCTTTCGAAGGGAAGTATTAAAATGAGGCTGTCGCATTATTTTCATGCTACCCATACCTGCAAAAAAAGACGGCCGTACAGACTCTACTTTTCGGATGTCCACACTGTCCAACTCCGCTCCAGTGATGACAATCTTCTGCCAAGTACACTCTGAAACTGTCACTTTTGAGCGGATTTAATTTCTCAGCCCCACACAGCTTTCACTAATGCCTCCCCCTGACCTCCAACCATTACATGATACAGTAGTGATTTGGAGGCCAGAGGGATGAAATCCGTAAAAGTGACTGACCCTGGATATGCCACATTCCAAAAAGCACAAGTTACAGTGTGAACCTCAGTAGAAGATTCCTCAACACCATATCAAAATTCGGCAGTAAAGGCAGCAAGAAAGCAGTCTCTTTTGCAGGTATGACTTGCTAAAAACATTTTGTACAGCGACAGGGTCAATATTTAATTAAAACTAGAAAGAAGCTAGTTTTAAAGCACCATAATGCCTCCATTCCTATTCTAGTATATATTATATTCTAGTATAGAGCAACTCCATGTTTGTTGAGAAAAAAAAAACATTCCCCTCTGGCCGTTCTATGTACATACAGTAGGAGGGATTTTAACAAACGTTGTTGCAGATTCCTACCTTGTTATGCTGAAGAAATAGCAGTTTGTTTCTCTGTGTCCATGTGTAAAATGAATGTGTATGGCAATGATAGAATTATGAATCAGCTGCTGCATTTGCAGGGTTTCCAATGAGGAAAGAGGCAGGGTTTGCAACACTTTAGAGGGGATTTCCCTTGGGGAGCATCTCACCAAAAACTATTTTGCGTTATAGGGGATGCCAAAAATCTGACTTGTATGTTCGTGCAGACTTCTGGGAAAATCAGTATGCCAAATGACACAAGCAGGAAATTACATTTCTGTAGGGGAGTTATGTGCATAGTGTACAAAACGCCTCTAGGGTGTCATATTATATTTTACAGAAAATTACAGCGCTGCAGAATGAAAAGGAAAGGTGATTTTTAACATTAAATTACAATAGGAATTGTGCTGCAATTGTATAGGCTATATTGTTTTGCCTTTAAGATTCAGTTCATTTGTGCGACAAGATTTTTAAAAACCATTGTTCTAAACGAAGGAGCTTCTATAGTTCAATGTATCATTCAATAGGGTTATTAGCTTGTCTTAATGGTTTGTGTTTAGGTTTATGTTTTTGGGAACCAGGTAAATTTTTCAATTAAAATAAGCTTAACAGTATGCAGTTATGCTCAAAAGTTTGCATACCTTGCAGAAATCAGAAAGTTGGCATTTATATTGTAAATAGGACTAATCATGCCAAAAAACTGTCTATTTAAGATTAATGATCATATGAAGCCTATTACATAGTTGTTTGGCTCCTTTTTAAATAATAGAAATCACCCAAACAGCTGTGATCTAAAGTTTACATACCCTGGCATGTTTGGCCATGGTACAGACACATACACAGGTTAAAATGTCAATTAAAGGTTCCTTTGCCACATCTGTGGCTTTTTAAATTGCAATTAGTGTCTGTATTAATAGTCAATGAGTTAGCTTTCACACGGATGCACTAAGAAGGCTAGATACTGAGGCATGGGGAGCAGAAAGGACCTGCGTAACAAGGTAATGGAACGTTAAAAAGATTGAAAAGGATATAAGAAAATATACAAAGCCTTGAATATGCCAGTCAGTACTGTTCAATCATTTAAGTGGAAAATTCAGGTATTTCTTGATACCAAGCCAAGTCCAGGTAGACCAAGAAAGATTGTAGCCACAAATGCCAGAAGAATTGTTTGGGAAAAAAAAAAACAATGCTCTGGAAAAATAATTGTTTTAGGCCTAATGTACAGTGGACGTCGCAAAAAAAAAGAAAAACCCAATGCTCTGGAAAAATAATTGTTTTAGGCTTAATGCACAGTGGACGTTTTTCTTTCAGCTGCTGTTTTTGGCTTCAGGTGTTTTTTCCGCAGCCAGTAAACTCCCCAGAATGTTACCCCATGTTTCTGCCTGGAACCCCCCCCCCCCCCCCCCCCAGAACTAGTAGGTTATAAGAGGAGTTTTTCAGCTCTAAAATTGCTCTAACTGATAAAAGCTTAAAATGCAGAACAACTTGGCTATTTGGCATTTATCAGCCGTTTTGAGACATAAGCGTTCGTTGGAGTTTAGTTTTGTTAAAGCTAAAAAAGGGCGTTGAAAAACACTACTGCAGCTTTCTACAGCCAACGTTGTCATTTTGTATAACATCCAGTGTGCATGAGGCCTTACAAGGAGAACAATGTAACAATAATAAACAAAAATTAGCTGCATGGCCGAGTTGCCAGAAAGAAGCATTTACTGCGCCAATGCCACAAAAAAGCCTGGTTACAATATGCCTAACACCTTAAAACGCATTACTGGGCTTTTTATGTGGCTTTGACGCAGTAAAGGCTTCTTTATGGCAACTCGACCATGCAGCTCATTTTTGTTCAAGTATTGTTGTATTGTGCTCCTTGAAACAACCACACCATCTTTTTCCAGAGCAGCCTGCATTTCTCCTGTGGTTATATGGGGTTTTTTCTTTGTATCTTGAACTATTCTTCTGGCAGTTGTGGCTGCAATGTTTCTTCGTTTACTTGACCTTGGCTTGCCATCAAGAGATCCCCAAATTTTCCCACTTTCTAATAAGCGATTGAACAGTACTGACTGGCATAGTCAAGGCTTTGGTTATCTTTATGAAGTTCAATTACCTTGCTACGCAGGTCTTTACAGTTTTTTTTCTGCTCCCCATGGCTTAGTATCTAGCCTGCTCTGGGCATCCACGTGAGAGCTAACTAATTGACTATTTATACACAGACACTAATTGCAATTTAAAAAGCCACAAATGTGGGAAATTAAACCTTTAATTGCCATTTTAACCTGTTTGTTTCACCTTGTGTGTCTGTACCAAGGTCAAACATGACAGGGTATGTAAACATTTGATCAGGGCCATTTAATTTCAGTGATTTCTTTTAGGATTTAAAAAGGAGCCAAAACAACTGTCATAGTAAATGGCTTCATATGATCACTATCCACAAATAAGTTTTTTGGCACGATCAGTCATTTTCAATATAAATGCCAACATTTCATGATTTCTGCCAGGGTATGCAAATGTTTGAGCACAACTGTATATAGATGGAAACATTTTTAAAGAAAAAACAACCTAACAATGTGAAATGTCCCTTGTGCTGCTGATTGGTTGCTTGATATCTGGCAAGGGGCACTATTGCCTGCCCCCTCCTCCATTCAAAGAAAATATGTATACCATCAAATGCCCTCTATGAATAGAGAACTAGAAGACCTAATCAAAGGGCTGCCTCTATTCAGAGCACTTTTCATTGACGGAAGTTATAGTACAGCTCCTATGAATGGAAGAAGGGGACAGAAAGGGTGTGCATAGTCACAGATCCAGCACTCTTATTAACCCCCGCAGCACCAGAACATTACTGTTGCAGGGGTATTGGTGGGGGGGGGGGACGACAATTCTTATGGCATAAAAATACTGTCCCCTGTGCGTAGTTAAAAAAAAAAAGGTTTTGACTAAACTTGGGCTTTAAATACTAGCTTGCATAGCCAGCCACTTAAGAACTGTGGTGTAGGGAAAGCGTATCTAACCCCAAAAATAAAACTATATTCTATTACAGCTTACTAATCCATAGCTGAGGTGGCTACATTAATTCAAGACTCCCCCCCCCCCTTATTTTATTCTGCAAACACTCCTGACATAGGGTGGTTATGCTCACCTTGCTACCCTTTTACCTAGAGAGGGACCCCATGGCACCTACCCAGGTTGGACTTCAAATATATCTTTCCGTCTTCATCTGCATTACATAGGATATAAGGATATATAGTAGTTTATGGAAGGAGGATAACATGGCTTGTTACTTTTTCGCTTGCCAGAAATGCTGTATCCTTGTCATTTCATGCAAGTTTCAACTCTCATGACGTGACAATGATATTGCATTTCTGGCAAGATCAACGTGTATTTTTTGTACTTGCTGAAAATGTTCCAACTAAAAAAAAAAAAAAAAAATGAAACTTTAGCCAGACATACATTGATCGGAATTTGGCTGGTTCAGGAGAGACCAGACTGAATTTTGATCCATCTATGGACACACTGGTTGTATAGAAGTCAATTAGTGGACTTCTGTACAATCACCCTGTCAGGTTCTTTCCGAATGATCGGTGCTGCAGGCTATAGACAGCAACACTGATCATTGTGTTCTGATGGCAGGTAAGGCCCGCCATGCAAACACAATATCATAGCAAGCGTAATTCCCTCATCCACCTCGAATGTTAACCTACGGTTAAGGAGATATTTTACAAATAAAGGGCACCGCTGTCTACAGTGCATGTGCGCCATAGACAACGGCGCAGGCGCACCGCAAGTGAAGGCAAACACACCGCCACTTATGGCTCCCGCGCGCATGTGCCAGAGTGACGTCATCGCTGCTTCAGCCACTCACAGCGCCGGAGCAGCGATACCCGGAAGTAAGATGGACGCTCCGTGGAAGAGGGGACATCGGTGACATCGCTGGCTCCTGTGTCAGGTAAGTGACACATAATGGGCTACTATGCAATGCATAGTAGTCCATTATGCTTTACCTTTGCAGGGAAACAAAGAGGAAGTAAACCCATCATGTCCTACGCACCTCCATTAAAGAGGGCTAGAAAGAAACATACAAATACTAAACAAAACCGAGTTCTTACAAGCAACCCAACTGACATACATACAATGAATAGAAAGGCAAATGCTTGGATACAGGGAGGCAGTTTTATAATGCACTGCAGAGAAAGAGGATACTGTGTCTGTTAATACATATGCTGCAATTCCTCCCTCCCCTTCAATCCCAGTGCAAACACAAATTGCACGTGCAAATACGAGCAGGAAGACAGGATAAGGGCCAGAGAGGGATTCTGGGAAGTTGAAGGGCCATTTTCACTCCCTACTTACTGATCAATGGAATGTAGGTGTTAACCCCCCTTGGTCCAGGCAGGGGGACACCAGCCTCAGTGGCCAAAGAGACGTCAGCTTGGAGCCCAGGTGCAGCTTTGGGATGATTGTTGGGAAAATTTAAAAGAAAAAATACATACAGTAATAAAAAAAAAAACTGTGGGAAAGAAGGAGACATTTGTTTATAAAATTACCACCCCTCCCCCCCCCCCCCCCCACCAGGTAGCAAATACAGAATCCCAATCTCTACACACTTTTAGCGCAAAGAACAAAATCCCAATATCTACATACTTCTAGGGCAAAACAAATTCAGATGCAACCTCCTTATGGTCAATGCAGAAAACTTAAATAAAGGCCAATTCTATGTGTGCCATTTACAATTTTCTATAGCAAATGTTCAGCTTCTTATAAAAAAATATTTATAGCATTAATACTCTAAAGCACTTAATTTACAGTGTCCATAAATTTATAAAAAGCTGTGTATTCTGTTTCTATATAAACCTTTTTTTAAAATCAACACAAAAATGTCCTGTCATAATATAGCAAAGATACATCATTTGCACATGCAGTTGTGTAGATATTTATATAGGTTTTGGTTCTTGGTTGTACAATTCTTTCAGCAGAAGTACAGTATATCCCCCTTGGACAAAAAGGGAGTATTAGCCCAATGTACAATGCAATAACATTTTAAGATCCACAAAGTACTAAAATAGCAACCATTTTTACTGTCCTTTTTTCAAGCTTACTAGTAATGGATACCAATTCAGACCTTAGTAGCAGTCAAGATATTTAAACCTTACCAGTCCAGGTGTGGTGGCTATGTTTTTTTGTGATCCTTCCCATCTTACTGACACTTCCTGCTCTAGTTTTACTTCACTCACAGTACTGTATCTATGGAAGAGTACTCGTTACCCTTGGTTGTTCTCATGATTTGGACTACAGAACACCTCTAACACAAGGTATTCTATAGGTAACAGGAGATGAGGGCAGATAATGTTTGAGATTTTAGCTTAATGCAAAGAAAATTACGAGGACACTGGCAGAATCAACAGGTATTTTTCTATATAGAATATGTACTTCACCTGAAAAAAAAAAAAAACACGTATACAACTACTGCATCCAAGGACTGGTAAAGCTGCAATACATTTTGTTCTTTGGTTTAAATACACTTCATTAGATCATCAATCTTGATTAATCATTAGGGATTTGACTACATTGTGCTTATATTGCAAGTATTTCAAAACATATAAAAATGTTGTCTTCATCTACTGTATATGAGGGTTGTAATGTTTATATACATAAAGGAGAATTCGACTTGGTCTATGCATGGGGTAGACAGACAGGTCTTGTGGGAATTGCAATTTATTCTTAGTGAGCTCAATATGGATGTCCATTTTGTACACTGTGCATCAGGTCATAAATTCCATAAATTCATTGCATGGCAATGCCAAAACAGCCTTGAATAGTGAAGGACAGCTCACTTGGAAGATGTCAGCTGCAGTTCACAAACATAGAAGAGCTAATTTACACACACAGGCATTGCCAACCGTCTAAAAACATTACTTGCCTAGCTGTCTCGCCATTCCTGTGGCTTGAAAATGTAAGTAAACCCTAAAACTATACAATTGGAAGGGTTTTAATTGACTATATAGAAGTGAAAAACCTGTTCATTCTACCAGAATCTATTGAGGTGATAAATTTTTGTGCTGCATTTCTATTAGCATTTTTACCAGCTATTTCTGTGGACTACAGGACACACCCTATGTTCTGGAGAAGAGGGGGACCGATGTGTTCTGTATTCCTCTTGTAAGGTAACAATAGTGATTTTCCATAGATACAGGAGAGTGAGTGAGCCTTGTGACCCTAGGACAGGAAATGTGCTTGTAAGAACGATGGGGTGACCCCCAAAGTCGCACATCTAGATGTCGTGGAGTGGTGAATAGAGTGGCAACCTCAGCCTGGACTCCAACCAGGCCACACCCCAATGCGTTTCACCCCACCCCCCAGAGCTTAGTCATGGGGATTCCCATGACTAAGCTCTGGGAAGCGGAGTGAAACTAGTTGGAGGCGTAGCCTGGTTGGAGTACAGGCTAAGGTTGCCACTCTATTCACCACTACATGACATCTAGATGTGTGACTTTAGGGGTCTCCCCATCGTTATTAGAAGCTTTACAGGAAGCAGAACAGGGTTCCATCCCCTGTCAGCAGCTGTGGAAGCATTGATTACATACCCCCTCACCACCAAGCCTGAGCGGTACACACATTACCTAGGTCACAGGAAATGTGTTACTAGCAAAATCAGGTAAAAACAAACAAAGTCTGAGAAGAAAAAATATAGGGTGTGCCAGCCCAGAAACATGTCGCGATTAAGCCTGTGAGGTCATCCCCTTTAGCACTGTGATCCAGGAAGCGTTCCAAGCTTTTCTCCAGCTTTCCATACCATCTTTCTGCCGGCCGGGAGAGCCCACGGAGCGGCTGAGACAGCATACCTTCTACTGAGCAGTGTGATGGATGCCCCACAGAGCGTTTACCCTCAGATGTACCCTTCCTTGTTTAAATAGATGCAAGTTACTATGTTTTTTATTAATACACATTTTACAGTCCAACTCAGAGGCACCTGCATTTGTTTTTTCTTGCATATCTTGGAGACCGCTTCTGCTTCCCTGCTAAGGCTGGCCCTGAATTAATAGACAATTTTTAGACTGCATAGCAGCCCACTGGCCACTTGGACTTCAGTACTATAGGATCTGCTTCAGTACCAGCGCCATATATTTGTTATATACATTATTGAACTAGCCATTTTGTTTGTGGTGGATCATTGGCAGCCTGTTCAAAATTAATAGGCCATGAGTGCAGCAACGCAAAGCAAAAAATGGCAAAGTATAATAGCCTTGTGTAAAGTAAACCTCGGGAGGTGTGCACTGATTTGGTTTTGCCCTTTCCACAACTAAAGTGTAAAATCACAATGGAAATTTACCGGCATAGAGTTCTGGTCCATATACAGCTCCCATAACAGGACTAAGTTTCCAGCCTGAAAAACAAAAAATCATCAAGGTGAAAATTCACATAATTTTTTTTTTTTGTGGGAAAAATGCAAAATAAAAAACACACACACATTTATACTCGATTTACTGGTGTCCAGGACCTTGGTGAACAGATCATTACCAGACCCATCACAGCTATCCTGCTTAGTTAGCAATGTACATTGGGTGACGTCACATCTATATAACCCATTTACAACCGCAATACGTTGGGTTTGCACATAATTTACCTGGGTTATGGCTGAAGCTTTCAGCCACAACCCATTTTTTTTCACAGCTGATGACCGGCTTTCTCAAAGCAATCCAAGCGGCCAATTAGCCGGTGGATTGCTTTTATTATAAAAAAAAAAACATTTATATTAGTAATGGCGGCAATCTGCACATTTTATCGTGACTGCGATATTGCGGCGGGCAGATCGGATACTTGACACTATTTTGGGACCATTGACATTAATACAGCGATCAGTGCTAAAAAAAAAAAATTACTGTGTAAATGTCACTGGCAGGGAAGGGGTTAAACACTAGGGGGTGATCAAGGGGTTAACTGTGTTCCCTCAGTGTGTTTTAACTGTAGGGGGCTGTGCTCACTAGAACATGACAGATCACTGCTCCCGATCACTGGGAGCAATAGATCCCATTCATGTTGCTAGGCAGAACAGGGAAATGCCTTGTTATTTTGTTGCATCTCCCCGCTCGGCCTCTCCGTGCCACTATTGCGGGCCACCGAGTCCACGGGACCTGTGCCACTTTGCCGACGTATGTCGTCGTGAGCCGGTCGACAAGTGGTTAAAACAAGGAAAAGGGGGGACAGTGTATATATTCAGAAAAATTTAGAAAGGGCTTGCAGATTAATTTATTAAAAGGTAGAAGAGAAATCTAAACTTGGTCAAATACTTCAATCACCTTCCTGACCTCACTGAGAAAGCCACATCTAAAAATAACCCATAAGGATGTAAATGTCAATATAACAGTAGCATAGTAAAATGCCAGACTAAAGGAGTGACCATATCTATAAAGCTCACCTGAGAAGTGTTTGCAGGGGTTCATAACGAATCACTGGATGGTACAGCTACCTTGAAATCACAATTCAATCACATTAAGGTTTAAAGTGTCTGACCTAGAAAGCATCTTTAGACTTACAAAAAAAAGGGGGGGGGGGGGGGGTGCTGGCCTAAGATCTATACAAGGCCAGCAACAAAAAAGGATTGTTCAGAATACATAAATCTCAGAGTACTTGGAAGACACAAAAGCAACAATCCCTGCAAAATGTAGCATACATACCAGTTATGGACAAAGAATGAAGGTAAGATGCCCATATACAGCTGCCAATGACTGTCTACTCCCCCCCACCCCCCCCCCCCTTCCTTTTTTCAAAGCTTAAGAGGCTTTCTAGGACAGACTTTGAGCCTGAACTTGTGATTGAAGGTAGCTGTACACCAAATGATAAACATTCACATGTTCGGTATGCATTTTATTATGCTAAAAATTAAACCTTACAAAAACACAGAAAAAAAACAAACACATTCAGTGAGACAAGGTTTTAGAAAAGGGTTTAATAAGCAATTAATTTGGTTAAAGCAGAACTCCACGCAAACCGATACACAGTTGAAATACATAAAGGACAGATTTGACAAAATGTAATTCTTTCCTAAGATTTACACAATTCTTTAATCCAGCACAGCCACATTGGTGACCTGCCTTTTCTTTACTTCAGTTAAACTAATTTAGGTACTTGCCCATCCCTAAGCCTGTGATGAAAAAGATAGGAGGGTTTACTTCCACTTCAAGGAGCTGAAGACTGGTAGGTGTAACCTCCGCTCTCTCTCCGGCCAGCAATTTTCTCACCAGCATCTATGCATATGGCCAAGATTGTCTGACTTGAGTAAAGATCGTTCCTCTGCCAGTCTGAGTCTGTTCCATAATGTAACTAAATTCTGTTACTATAGGAAAACGGTCAACCCATTGATTTGGCTAGTTCTCTCACTACTTTTATACAAGGATCCTGGGGAATTTGGAAACCAGGTAAACCTGAGCAATATGCTATTCCGGCACAATTTTTATTAATTTGCACGTCAAGATTTTAGCCTATCATTTACAGGAACAAAAAAACATGATTGCATTAATAATGTCAAGTGCATAGATCTGAAACAAAATTGGTATACATATTCTGATGCATTTCTTGCATGTGTTTGAAAAAACATTAAAGTCAGAGACAAAACCAGGCTATTTTTTGGGGTGGTTGGCAATAGAAACCCCCATATTTCTGTCACAGGTTTACAATCATCAAGTACAAATAGTGCACAGTGCAATTTTACAACAGGTTTCGCCAGGTTTTAATCCCCCCCCCCCCCCCCAGACAGTTCACAAGTACATTTATGTATTGCAAAGGTATTGTCTGTTACAAATTCTACTTTAATTGTATTTTAAAGCATTTTAGGATTACCCTTGGACCGCCCCGTTTTCGACAATGTCATTAGCACATTATCATGGTCAGAGTCTGCGAAAATTGGACAGTCCCGAGGATAAGTAATGGATAATGGCCAACAGGCCCTCTTACCAGACCCAGCAAAACCACAGCAGTGACCACGCCGGCTAAACGATCGTTCACTCTGGGTTCCCCAGGGGCGACTGTTCAGTAGTGTAGCATGTCTGTACCCTGGTAGTGGCTCAGTCTTTGGCTCTCTCTGGTGCCGCTGGGCAGCATGGCTCTCTGGTGCCGCTGGGCAGCATGGCTCTCTCTGGTGCCGCTGGGCAGCATGGCTCTCTCTGGTGCCGCTGGGCAGCATGGCTCTCTCTGGTGCCGCTGGGCAGCATGGCTCTCTCTGGTGCCGCTGGGCAGCATGGCTCTCTCTGGTGCCGCTGGGCAGCATGGCTCTCTCTGGTGCCGCTGGGCAGCATGGCTCTCTCTGGTGCCGCTGGGCAGCATGGCTCTCTCTGGTGCCGCTGGGCAGCATGGCTCTCTCTGGTGCCGCTGGGCAGCATGGCTCTCTCTGGTGCCGCTGGGCAGCATGGCTCTCTCTGGTGCCGCTGGGCAGCATGGCTCTCTCTGGTGCCGCTGGGCAGCATGGCTCTCTCTGGTGCCGCTGGGCAGCATGGCTCTCTCTGGTGCCGCTGGGCAGCATGGCTCTCTCTGGTGCCGCTGGGCAGCATGGCTCTCTCTGGTGCCGCTGGGCAGCATGGCTCTCTCTGGTGCCGCTGGGCAGCATGGCTCTCTCTGGTGCCGCTGGGCAGCATGGCTCTCTCTGGTGCCGCTGGGCAGCATGGCTCTCTCTGGTGCCGCTGGGCAGCATGGCTCTCTCTGGTGCCGCTGGGCAGCATGGCTCTCTCTGGTGCCGCTGGGCAGCATGGCTCTCTCTGGTGCCGCTGGGCAGCATGGCTCTCTCTGGTGCCGCTGGGCAGCATGGCTCTCTCTGGTGCCGCTGGGCAGCATGGCTCTCTCTGGTGCCGCTGGGCAGCATGGCTCTCTCTGGTGCCGCTGGGCAGCATGGCTCTCTGGTGCCGCTGGGCAGCATGGCTCTCTCTGGTGCCGCTGGGCAGCATGGCTCTCTCTGGTGCCGCTGGGCAGCATGGCTCTCTCTGGTGCCGCTGGGCAGCATGGCTCTCTCTGGTGCCGCTGGGCAGCATGGCTCTCTGGTGCCGCTGGGCAGCATGGCTCTCTCTGGTGCCGCTGGGCAGCATGGCTCTCTCTGGTGCCGCTGGGCAGCATGGCTCTCTCTGGTGCCGCTGGGCAGCATGGCTCTCTCTGGTGCCGCCCAGCACACTCCTCGTTCTTTGTCCGGTAGAACTCAGCTTTTTTCCAGGCTGCAGTCTCTCAATCTCCCTCTTGATCGAGCTGTAGCCTCCTCCCTGTGGAAAATGGGGCCAATTTTTTGGGACTACATGTCCCATTGAAGCTTGCCTCTCCTAGTCGCCTTTGATTGGCAAGAAGCTGGGGGGGGGGGGGAACCTGGTGAGAGCCACAGTCTCTTCTCCCTAACAGGAGAATGGGTGGGGTGAGCAGGGGAAAACCTATGATAGCCTGCAGCTCGCCTTTCTCCTGTCACAGCACTTAATGGTGTCACCCCACTGGCGGGTGGCACCCGGGTGCGGCACATCGATAGAGACGCAACTGTACAGAATTTAAGATCCGATCCCTAATTCCAGGGGGGGGGGGGGCACTTGACCCCCCTTGCCCCTACCTGCGGACGCCCATGCAGTCAAAAAGAGTTCCATGACAACAGGATTACGATTTTGTTTTTATTGTATTTAGGGAGGACAATTCTTCCAGTTTGAGAGAAAAGGTTGTGTCAGACAATCCTAAATATTGAAGATTTGACATAACTACTAAAACATTTTGGTAATTATCGAAGTAATAGTATTAAAACTTTCAGCAATTGGTAAATATCCAAATAAACTTAAACCTGGAACAAAGATCCAATTCAAACCTAAGTATTGAGGTAACACACCCTTGGTGTCTGGTTGGACATGAGTGTCCATGTTATTGCACTTGTAAACAGTGTATATGATCATGTAAAACTGGCCCAATAATGTAATGCGACTAACAAAAAGTTGGGTCTCCAATTTTTACTTGTTCATTACAAAATAAAAGAATAAGGTTGGCAACCTAGATAGATTTAGGATGTACAATCTCCAGGAAAATAATTCAAACATGTCAAGTTTAATGACCAGGTACTCCATTAAGGAGTCTCCTTTTTAAGTGGACTAAACTTGCAAACTAAACGCTTTTCCAGCACAGTTACATTCAAGGCATGCCTCTGGTAATAACGCTCAAGGTTGTTGGTATGATTAACAGTGTTAATTTAGTCGAAAATATTTGGAATAATTTTTGTCAGCAGCTGGTTTCCAGCGACTAAAAATAAAAGAAAATTACTCTGAATTTTCACCAATTGACGAAAACTGACGAAAATAAACTCCAATTTTTGTCAAACAAAAATGTGAGGGATGGAGGTTTTACATTATAGAACGGCTAAATCTACCATAAAATAACGTTATTCAATTTTTTTTTTCTTTTACTCCAGGAGTATACAAGTATGGAAATTCTAAAGAGATGGTTGAATAGGGCATTACAATTTAACTAGATGGATTTTAGTTGACTAAAATGTACTGGAGATTTTAGTCGACTAAAATACAACACAATTCAGATGACTAAAATATGACAAATGAAAATGGCATTTTAGTCAAAAGACTGACTAAAACGGAAAATCAAAATCAGACATCAAAACACTGGCGCTTATGTCACTTTTCAACTGAAATTTCAAGCCCTCAAATTGCTGGCATCATAGTTGATCACATGTGAGGCACCATGGCAACTTCAGATCAGAGGATAAGATGGCACCTTCAGTGGCTGTAAAAAAAAAAAAAATAGTAAGATTTAGGTCCACTTAATATGAGAGAAGAGAACTGTTAAACTGGATCGCATGCCACCCATTTAAAATGGTCAGGCCTGATCTCTTCCTCTGGTGCCATACTTCAAAAAATACCAGTAAAGAGAACATATAGCAGTTTTGTATGAATTCTGATTTTTTATTCATGGCTTGGACATAGCACTTCCTTTTCACGCGGTCTGAATTGTTAGATTAGAAGCAATTATATACAAGGACGCTGGCAAATGCAGTGGAATACAACATTTCCTAGACTAGTTGCCCCAAAACCTGTACCATCTAGTTGAAGTGAAAAACTGTAAAAAAAAAAAAAAAGTAGTTTGGTCAACATGAACTTGTACATGTTTATATGAAAATTAGACATGTTTACATACAAGCTCAGGGCTCAAGGCCCCTTTCACACGGGATGGACTTTGTTTTGATCAGCTGGGGATTAGTCCAATTAGAGCACAGGTTTGTGTTCCTGCTCTGTTCCATGGGTGTATATGGGCTCAGATGTCTGTTTACAGACAGTCCTCCAATCCGGACCACCTAGACAGAGTAGGCTGAATCCCCCTCTGTTTTTCTTTAGCGGACTAGATTCTATCAGAAGTAGCTTGGTGTAAACCAACACAAGTTAGTTTACACCTGCCGGTTCATAAGGGTGACTGGACCGTCCGATAAGGTCTACCTGAAAGAAATGACAGGCAGACCTGTCCAGATCCTTCGTGTGAAAGGGGCCTAAGCAGCAGAGTCAAGCTCATGATAAAAGAATGGAAATTTATGATAATTTCAAACTGCATTAAAGCTGAACTCTGTGTGTGTGTGTGTGGGGGGGGGGGGGGGGTATTCATAATTAAAAGGAGCACAATATCAACTGAAAAGAGCCAATGTAACAATGCAGACTGTACAGTGGCATGCTTATTCAATAATACAGACCAATGTACATCGGTAATGTGCTTTCATAGGGAGGATCTGTGTGAAAGCAAAGACAGGCTGACTTTACTGACAGTGGACAGCACTGCAATTTTATGGTGCAAATCATTTACCAGGACATGATCATAGATAATTCTACACAGTAAATAGTGTTTGAAAATACCCTACATACATATGCTACTGTATTGATTCATATCACTAAACACATATATTGCACGGAACCAAGTTACATTCACCTATTTTAGGCAGCTTTAAAAGTAATAAGTTATTTCCTGGTAATGGTAAGATTTTGAGACATGTTGCTGCCATCAATTTCAAAATTACCTTATAAAAGATTGTTTTTTTTAGTTTTTATATGGATTTTACACGTCCCTACTTTTCTGGAATTGGGTTGTAGTTGAAGTGTTTGAAAAGGGAAGAAAGTTAGTAGTTTATGAATAGAATATATGTACCTTTTTGTACCTGGAGATGTATTTGCCTTTCATGTTTCTGCTGGTCTATTGTACACTCAAATGACTGACTACAATCTTAAAGTTGATGTGCAGTCTGAGGAATCTTTTGATTTCATGAAGAAAGTCTGTATGGAATAGCCATCCCCACTGGTGTTGAAAGCTGCCACAATATAGCATGTTTCAATCAAATGTTATTTGTATGAATCTGTATTTAAAATATTGCTTACCTGTATTTCTACTGTGCAAGCTTCTTCCATTTCCTCTTGATAAGCTGATATTTGCAGGATGAGACATCAAGTTGGATGCTGCCGATATCACTCACTGCCTTAGTAATGCCATGGACTGTCTCTTGATAGTTCTAGTGGTCTTTGCCAACAGCCTCCAAAACAACGTGCACGAATGTAGGTCTGTCCTATTGTCAGGAGAGCCTAGAATACCACAGGAGTACCTTCAAGGTCACAACCCAGCATTATAGGCAAGTGTTTTGCCAAACCTGCTAGCACTGGCTTGGATCGCGATTCATCTTTTTCAGGGTGCTGGTAATGGTGTGTTATGGTTCTGGACTTGTACTTTGTATTGCAGTAAGGGCAAAAACTGGCTTATTTGGAGCCATGACTTAAGTTGTAGACAGTATGTTGGGGGGGGAGAGCAAGAAAGCATAATGGGTGGAATGATAATTGTAACAGACTTGGGATTTCTGGCAAGGCATGGCAGCATATGGCTTTACAGCCTTCACACTTTCCACCTTCCCATCTACCGCACACATCTCTAAATATACTGTGTCACTCTTTAGTTGGCATGTACAAAACTACCTTCCTCCGACACGCAAAGCACAATTTCCTCTTGCTGATTGTTATACATTGCTTACAAAACGAACACAAAATTAACATTTTCTACCATGAAGAAAACCCCCCAAACAACAAGAAATTTATGTAATCTGGCAAAAGTGGGATATGTGGTATTGTGGGGATGCCAAAACACTAGAAATACCATTGATTGTTTTCTGTCAAAGTAGTAAAGTTTGCTCTGTTTTTAATAAAAACTCACCATTTCCATAAGGGGTCACAGATTTCTTATTGGTCATGACACGAGCTGTTGCATTGTTGACCTAACAAGGGTTCCCAATGTTGAAAAGGAAAAGAATCATCAGAAAACTGACAAGGATTTTACTTCCATGCAGAAATTCACTGACCCCTACAAAGTCACTGTGAATCTATATAAAATGGATTAACAATGGCATTGCAGGGGCAATGCAACTTTTTCCATGCATGCAGCATTCTCTCATACAAAAGCAGCACAGACAGTAGAAAGACAAGAAAGACTTAAAGAGCAAGTTTACGCTTAACATTTTCCAATTGTAATAAATTTGCCCTTCACTACTTTAAAAGTATTTTACCTCCTATTCAAGATTAGCTTTGCTGCAGAGATTAGTAACCCAATAAAAATTTTTTTATATATATATATATATATATATATATATATATATATATATATATATATATACACTGTTCCTTTAAAGCATGTTAAACAGCACAGTGCTTGTGTTGTGTAATTGGTCCCATTGTATGATGTAAAATATCTGGTTGATCCTGCCTGTTCCTGCGTCTCCATGTTTGCCTACCATGGTAATCATGGCTGCTGATCCATGGTCCCGCTGTAGGCTCTCTGCCCCTCCCTCCCAGTTCAGATGCCTGTGTGATAGCGATCTCCTCCCCGCCCCTCCCCTTGCACATCCCTGTGGCTTGAAAATACCATTTAAAAGTAACTTGCATCCCCTCTGTTTTATAATACTAGGTGCCTTTCTTTAAAAACTCCAATCCGAATAACCTTATCTCACAGCGATCATGTGGCATTCCTCTGCTGGCCGGGGGATGTCAGAGGTTTATATCAGCCCCTCCCCTGCATTTCTTAGATCGGGGAAGATGAGCCGAGGAATGTCACGTGACTGCACATCAGTGCTGTGAGAAGGTATTTAGGATTAGAATAAAAAAATATTGATAAAAACAGAGGGGATGCAAGTTATCCTGACTTTACAACCACTTTAAGCTGGCCATATGCTATGCAAATATCTGCTTTGTGAGGAACTGGCTGGAATACGCTATATCGATGGCGCTTGTCTGACTCATCCTGCCTGACATCCTTCAGGAGCTTGTCAAACTATAATAGGCACAGTGGGAGATTTGACTATCTGCGTTGCATAGTTCGGATAGAAAAATCAGTGTATGGCCAGCTTTACACAATTTTAGATTTTGCTGATTAAAATGTATTTCTCTCAGTTTTTTGTTTTCACAATCTTTAGGCCCCCTGAGACACATGCCAACTGTTAATTTTTCATCCATCTGTTGACAGGTGAAAAACAGACATCAATGTATCTGTACGGAAAAACAGATGTAAACTGATGATCATACATTAAGTCCATTTACATCGGCTTCAGTCAACATTCGTTTTTTGGAACGGATGAAAGCCCCATTTTTCTTCTGTTAAAAACAGATCAAAAAAAAATAAAAAATGGATGTAAAAACGGACAAACGGTCTGTTTTTGCAAGAAAAAAATGGCTCCGGTGTCCTGTCGAGAACTGTACCCCATTAGATAGGGTCCGCCCTGTACTGCGCAGGTGCAGCGCTTGTGCAGTACAGAGGACAAAGGAGACGCCGAAAGTCTCCAAACATGAGCAGCTGTTCATGAGCTGTACACGGCGCATGCGCAATTAACACTACAATCTGCCACACACTCCCTATGCTCGTACGACTCTGCAAGGGGCAGATGCATACAGAAGATGGTATCCGCCCCTTTGAGAAATCCACCATCTTATGAGCTCTGGCCATCTTCTGTATGCATCCACATCTACACCCGCCCCTTGCAGAGTTGCACGAGCATCCGGAGCGTGTGGCACAATGTAGTGTTAATTGCGCATGCGCCGTGTACAACTCATGAACAGTTGTTCATGATCGGACACTTTCAGCGTCTTTGTCCTCCTTACTGCACAAGCGATGTGCAGTACAGGGCGGACACTATCCGATGGGGGGACCTTTCTAGTCAGAACACCGGGACTCAAGTGGATAAGGATTCTAGTTGGAGGATGTAAAAAACTGATGACAAACTTCATCAGTTTTTTGCTTTAAAAAAACATCATTGAATTGATCAAATGAATGGATGGCATGTGTGAAAGGGGCCTAACCCCTACATAAAGCTACCAGAGTTGTCTTCTCTTGCACTGCTCTCCTATTCCAGGTCCTATGCCGTACCACCATTTTCCTTATGTCATAGGGAGTTGGTTGTCTTCAAGCTTACAACCTAAAAATAACAAAATGTTTGACTTTGTTTGCTTGAAAGTAAAGGAGAGTGGGGGATTAAATTGGTGGAAATTGTCACTTGAGTGAAGGTCCAATTTCATGTGCTTTGCCTTTCACATTATTGCTCTGTGGTTCGTATTCATGATCTCAGTCCATTACTAGGCCATAGAAGAAAAATAGCAATAAAATGGCAGTTCTGCCATTTGTAGTGGCATCAGTAACTCAAGTAAAGCCCTCCAGTGACATTACTACATTTTTGCCCATAGAGCTTGATTGATGCATGGACAACTATGCATTTTCCCAAGTGTTCTGCAGAGTCAATTAAAGTGTTACTAAACCCACAACAGTAAAATCAGTCTGTATATGCAGTAAAGCATGCTTGTTATACTCACTGTGGAACCTAAGGGGGTTAATCCTGCGCATTGTGTAAAAAGGCTGTATGATCCTGTCTTCTCTGATCCTCCCTTTCTTCCACAGTCCCCAATCCATCTGCTATTACAGTGCCTTGGGGGCACGTTGCATGTGCTCAGTTTGGTGTGTATTGCAGGAGACTTTTTTTCTTGGAAGGGTGCTTGTGATAGGCACAGGGTCAATCAGCACTGTCCAGACAGAGGGTCAGGGGTTCTGCAGCTTCATAGGACAGTCAGGAGAATGAAAACTCCTCCTATAAGCTTTAAACAGACACTGATAGAAGTCATAAGACTGCTATATACTGCTAATGAGAAAATGTATTTAGCAGTTTATATTTACTAAAATTGCATTTCTGTGTACTGTGGGAGACCAGATCTAGTGAATGCAGGGTCCTGGGTTTAGTAGCATTTTAGTAGTAGTCACACCCATAGGTTGCATCTTATTAAACATTAAGCATGACAAGATCAAGTGACCCGATTTCAGAAGTTTACATTATTACAGTCCTAATTTGAATTTCATATAGAAAAGATTTTTATAGCCGTTTTCCAGTTTTTGACAGAGTACATTGTGCATAAGAAACAGATGTGTGTTTTTTTTATTGCCATCTGTGTTCCAGTTGGGTAAATGCATCCTCTTTATTTGTCCTGGTGACTATTGTCACCAAGACAAAGTAGTGAAAAACCCAAAATAGAGTGATCACCAGAGCAGGAGAGAAGATAATTTTCCAACACCACTGCCTGTTCTGGCAACAACTGTTTAAGGTGATTTGAGGTGACTTGCCCTTGCGTTACAGATCTTTACTCCCACTTTGTTGCATCTCTCACACAGGAAATATCCCCAATGGCAACGGGACACAGGGATTTTAACGCTTGCCTACTCTATTAAAAACATACACTAAACACTTAGTGAATCCTGCTGCTTTACCAGGCATGGATAAAGCAGAGGTTTACTTTTTGCAATTATTGAAACTATAGGGAGATCTGAAAATTTATTTTCTTTCAGGAGGTGAACTTGCACTTTAAAAAGGTTTGATAACATGAACAGAAGAGACTAGAATATATGACGTGTGCCAAAATGAAAAGAGACATGTAGGATATGTTAGTATGAAATAAACCACTAAGTAATTTAACAGAACGTTTTGTTCCAGCATGCAAACTAAATGGAAGCTACATTTAAATAGCAATCAATCCAATAAGGATGCAGTTAGTATTTAAGCATCTACAAACATAGGACAGAAGATACAATTTTAGGGTGGGAACTACAGCAAACTGTGTGGCTAGGGCTACAAAAGCAATTACATTTCTTTGCTACTAAGATTTAACTACTCACTGCCACACCTTTCATTACTGCACGCTTTCATACAAATTGTGTTATGGCCAACAAGCAGTTAAATAAAAGGCTAAGCAATAACTTATTTAAAGATGCTTTCCCTCTGCTCTCATCTGTCTACATTTGTAAAATTTGCTAGTCAATTACTTTTTCCACTTATTACGTGGTCATGTGGCTGCAAAGCTAAAGAGCCAGTGCATCTAACAAGCTGCAAAGGCATCACAGTGCTCAATCCACCCCCAAAAATGGGGAACACAGGTGAAGAAAAAAAAAGAAAAGAAACGAGCGCTAGTGTGGGTGGGTAACCCAAAACTAGACATTGGAATACACTAATAGAGGTTATGCTGCTACTTGCTTCTCCTGCTGTAAGTATTTCTCCTACACGTGACTGCAAAGCTCCAGCTTACTCTTTTCCCTCTCTGCAGTTGATTGGAACTCTTTTCCCGGCTGACAATGCCTCAAACCTGGGCGCTATCGCTGGCAGGGTGACATAAGGGCTTGAAGGGGGTTTGAAGCCATTTCCTGACCACCTAGAGTACAGAGAAGTTTTTTTTTTTATACCAAAATGTAGACAGGGAAGATCATAACAGAGGGGGGGAATCTTACCAGGTAAGTTATTGTGTAGAATTTTCTTCCACTTTAAATTTTTGCTTGTTAGAAATGTAAATCGCTCATCTGTCCCCTAGCCTAAAGCTGAGAGCTATTAACATCCACAGTTGCCACATACACAGGGTCAATTTAACTGCGAATTAATCGGCTAGCCAAACTTCCAAAATTATCAATGGTCTGTTATTAAAGACTTCTTTTGAAAGCATTACTTATCTCCTCTTGCCGACCATTATTGAGGACATATGGGATATTTATGATTATTATGATTATACCTTTAGGACTACAAGGCTTTTCTCTAACAGAAGTTAGGGATTTGGTTAAAACCAAAGACAAAAAGGAGGGAATAGGGTTACTGTGTGCTGTCTGCATATTAGGTTGATGATTTGAGATCACTACAACATATTGGTAAAGCTAATGTGTGTTGGAAACATAATAAATCATAGAAGAGGAATAAAGTTAGAGAATCAAATACAAAGTTCATTCATACACACTCGAGTCCCCCTTAACATCCACACTCACCCACCCCAGGAACCCCACAAAAGGAGAACAGGTCTCCAAATAAAGCAGAAAACGCTAACAGATATCATTGACAGGTAGCATGCAAATCACAAAAGATCACAATAAACAATATAAAAGCAATATACTGTAAACATTTTGGGAGGGAAACAAAGCAATGAAGAAACTGAAATAAGAATAGTAGCTCTGAGTCAGAGAGACACTGCAATTTAAAGTCTTACACAGATATCTCTGAAACCAAAAGCTTTTTAGAAGTGTTATATAGCAAACAATAAGCTTATGAGGGCAGATAAAGCAGAACAGGTTGAGTAGACAGAAAAGGTTTCTATAGAAAAGCAGTGCACAGATAACAAAAATGGCGGACAGACAATTATAAGGCCCATTTAGAAATGGTGGATGTTAAAATTTGCCTACTTGTCAGTTGCTATAAGGAATGTGAATCAGTCATTGTGAAGCAAGCTATTCAACACAGCTAGGTGGATTTTGCAAATGAACTCTCAACTGCATTTTTGGTAGGGGGTATAGCCAGCACATGACGTAGAAGATAGGATTACTGGATCTGAAGTTATTGGAGCTTCTGTGAATTCAGTCATACTTCTAACAATGCAAGATGAGGCAAGTATTAGGGTCAGGTTAGTGTTTTTAGGCCGTTAAGTGATTGGGAGGGTTAAAGGATAAGTTCACCTTCAGGAGCATGTTACATCCATATTTAGGGTGTAACATATTCCTATGCAGCCACATCCTGCTGCCAACACTACCTTGTCTGAGAGCAGGCGGGGGGATCTTCCCTGCACTCATTGTCACAATTATAAAACACAGAGTGGCCATGCAGGGCTCCGCCCACATGGCCGCTCAGTTCATACAGTCCCCTGTGAATGCATAGACTACAAGTACCATCATCCATTGAGGCTGCCTTGTAGTTTTCAATGAAGTGCAAAAAGATTTGCATTTTTTTTTACAAAAGGCGAACTTAGGCTTTAATTCCTCACGTAAAGATAAAGTAAAGCAGGTCACACAGATTGAAATTTGGCTGGTCAAGTTATTGCATTTCCTTTTTTGTAAGGTTTTGTACTTCTGTATACAACTGGAGCATACCATTTGCTATACATTCAAAGTGTTGGCTTTTGTACTTCCTTAGAAATACTTACTAAAAACCATTGAAAAAAAAAAAAAAAAAATTGGTCGGTTCAGCTAGGACTTGCCAAATTCTAATTAGTGTGGCCTTCCTCCCTTGACAGAAGATGATTGTATAATAGGCTTCTGACAAAGGAACATTTTAGGTCAATCAGTAGCTGTGGATCTGTGTAGTCAGACAACGGCAGGGTGGCACAGTCCTTATTTTAGGTGAAGGGTTATGTGTAATTTGGCATTTAAAGCATATAAATCTAAATGAAAAAAATACTGCAGATTACCAGTCCTTGGATGTGGTGGCTTAGCCTTGCTTTTTCAGCCCCCCCCCCCTCTTTATTTTCACCTGGTAATGGGGTTAACACCGCACTTCTTGTCCTAGGGTAGCTACACTCACGCCACTATCTATGGGAGGGAGCCATGGTCGTCATCCCAGGACTGGGCTACAAACCTGTCGCTCTTTTCATCTTTTATATATGGGCGAGTAGGGGAATTTTTCGCTAAGAAAATAGCTTGAAATAAAGAGAAGTTTTATGTATCAAATCCATTCACAACAGGTCACAAGGACACTGCATTTCTGGAAAGATCAACAGGTATTTTCTGTACATGCTGAAGATGGTGTTAGCCAAAGAGGTAAAACGAATGCAACCACCACATCTAAAGACAGGTAAGCTGCAATATATTAAATGTTTTTTCCTGATTTTAGATATTTTTTAAGGGTTAAACAGTTGGTGGCGAGAAGTGGATGGTTAGGGGCTAACTTTGGTGGCTAGGTTATCAGGATTGGAAAAGGGTTATATTTTAGGCTCAAGTAAAAGTGTTGCATCAAGGCAAAAGGTTAAGGATAATGTATTGAAGGATTACATTGGGCCATTATTTTACAGCCTAAATTGAGTGTTAGGAGGTCAGACAGGGGATGGGTTCAGTGTTAGGTACACCTTTGGTGAGCAATGTTATATTCTTGTTACTGAAAAAAGCTAGGAGTATTAAATATACAACGTTGGATCAACTTGTGCATAAGCACTCCAACTGGACCTTAGTTAACTTTAGTCATTATAAAGCAGTGAATCTGACATTCTGCAAGAAAACCTTCCAGGTCCATGCAATTTAAATGGTTGTGATGATGTTCTCAGACAGAAAATATTGGTGAAAGTCACATTTACCACTTTATAATAAAAGGGACCCTATGACCGGAGGTGGAAATGTATTTCCTTTTTTACATGCGCCTTCTTGTACACCTTATACTAAGGGCATACATGATATAGGTATCCACCTTAAGCAAGAAACCAAGATTTTTCCAGCCTTTATAAATAAGCCCGTAAAGGAAATGCGAGCAAATAAAAATCTAAGCATGTGAATAAAGGCATAGTGGCCCAGGGAGTGAAAATGGAAACTAAAGCAGCGAACACTTTGAAGTGAAAAACTATTGATAAGGGGGGGGGGGGGGAAGAAACTTAAAAAGGGAGCACAAAGAATGAACAGAAAGCATGAAATGGTTACCAGTCACACAGTAAAAACCCTTTGAAATAAGAAAAAAATAAGCAGTGAATCTGGGTTTAGTTAATAATGGTACACAAACTGTATGAAAGTACATACAAAAAGGGGGAACAGGCCAGTGAACCATGCAACAGTGGTATCAAAGCAGTGATTTTAAAATCAATGTATTGAAAGGGGGAAAAAAAAACATAGTAACAAAGAGAAAACACTAGGGAGTGGTTAGCAATGAAAAAGTTTAGCATAAGCTTCATAACATTAAGGAAAACGGGGACATCTGATTTAGTTATGCCTTGAAATAAAGGTTTATCTGAAGATATAAGACTGACAAAAATCTTAAGGGTAAATGCAAAAGCTGAACACCAAAAGCAGATGTTCTAGTCAAGAAGCCAAAAATAGTGCAGCATTAATTTGCTTATCTATAACCCTTTTGTACACTTGGGAACATCTCTATAAAGATGCCACTGCCAGGCACTAGGAGGCCGTTTCACCGGTCTGGGGATTTGAAACCCCCAAATCCATACCTTTGTGTGTACGGACAAGAAGCATTCTAAATTGGTTAGCATTGTCACAGAGATGGCACTGACCAATCAGGATCAGTCTAGCCCATTCTGTCAGCACTGCAAGGAGAGAAGAAACCCCTGACCGGTGTCCTGGTGCCTGACAGCGGGGGATCATGGGACACTGGTACAGCAGGATCCGGTCCCAGTGTAAGGTAATTTTACAGATTTTCTGTAAAGGTAAACTTGCACTTTAAGATACGCCTGCTATAAAGAAATTGTGGCTGTCATTGCCAACCACCTCTTCCGAATGCCTATTTCCTTTAAACCTTGCAAAAATGTCTCTTTTCAATAATTCGGTGGAGCCAATGTACACATGGCTTTGTTTACATTTAGCCTGTGTCTGATCTGTAAGTTTAGACAAAGAACAAAGTGAGGAATCTTCTCCACATACTTGTTTGATGCATTCACTGCCAGAAGCCATATACTCTAGCAGAGGTTCTTCAGGGATTACACAAATGCAGATGCAGACAGGCATAATACTAAATTATTGGAGAATGTTACAGGGCCAATAATATTAGTGAGAAGGTGGAGACTTGTCGCCTTATACAAATAGAAAGTGCTCTACAGGTTAGGACAGTGTCAATAATGAGAGATTACATTTATGCTGAATAGACTAGTGGAATGGCACTGCTGGTGCCAGCAAAACAGAACATTTTAAACCTTTGGTAGGACCATTTTTGGACAGTTTTGGATGCTCTACCAGAATAGACGCTATTTATTTGGAGTAGATAGATTATGGAAGGTATAGAACGTGTCAGGCTATTGTTTTTGTAGGCATCTAAACATGTGTCCCTATTGAAAGATATTTATAAAACACCAGTCCTAATGGCAACTAACCTGTGGAAAAAGGGGAGAAAAAAGGTATTCATATAGACAGACTAGGTTTATTAGCTTTATCTGTAGTTCTTAACCACTTTAAGACCAGCCTCGTTTTGGATTTTAGGTGTTTACATGTTTAAAACTGCTTTTTTTGCTAGAAAAAAAAACTTAGAACCCCCAAACATTATATATTGTTTTTTTCAAACACCCTAGAGAATAAAATGGCGGTCGTTGCAATACTTTTTTTCACACCGTATTTGCGCAGCGGTCTTGCAAGCGCACTTTTTTTTGGAAAAAATTCACTTTTTTGAATAAAAAAATAAAACAGTAAAGTTAGTCCAATTTTTTTATATATTGTGAAAGATAATGTTACGCCGAGTAAATTGATACCTAACATGTCACGCTTCAAAATTGCGCCCGCTCGTGGAATGGCATCAAACTTTTACCCTCAAAAATCTCCATAGGCGACGTTTAAAAAAATTCTACAGGTTGCATATTTTGCGTTACAGAGGAGGTCTACGACTATAATTATTGCTCTCGCTCTACCGATCGCGGCGATACCTCACATGTGTGGTTTGACCTCCGTTTTCATATGAGTGCGCTACTCACGTATGCGTTCGCTTCTGCGCACGAGCTCGTCGGGACGGGGCGCTTTAAAAAAAATTTTTTTTGTTTTTCTTATTTATTTTTCTTGATTTTATAAATTTTTAAAAAAAAATTTATTGGCTCACTTTTATTCCTATTACAAGGAATGTAAACATTCCTTGTAATAGAAAAAAGCATGACAGGTCCTCTTAAATATGAGATCTGGGGTCAGGGGTCCTCAGATCTCAAATTTGGACATCAATGAAAAAAAAAAAAAAAAAAAAAAAATGTCATTTAAAAAAATGACATTTGAAAATTCCTCTTTAAGAGGTATGGGCGGAAGTGAAGTTTTTGACGTCGCTTCCGCCCTGCTATGGTATAGAGATGAGTGGCGGCCATCTTAACGTCACTCATCTCTAGACACAGGAGGAGAACGGACCCGATCGCCTCCGCCGCTGCCGACGGTTCCGGTAAGCGGCGGAAGGCGCGGGAGAGCGGCGGGAGGGCACCTATCCCGCCGCCAATAACGGTGATCTCGCGGCGAATCCGCCGCGATGACCACCATTATCGGACAGCCGACCGGCGCCTGAAGAGATGGATACCTCGGTTGTGGCAGCAGCTGCTGCCGTTACCAAGATATCCCTCTTCAAAAAAGGGGCGTACATCGTCGTGCGCCGGTCGGAAAGTGGTTAACCTAACGTGGTTCTGTTATATCCCTACATATATTAACACAAGTTAATGTGTTTGAAAACCAGTATCAAAGCCAAAAGTAAACAAACCGTTATTATATTGCAGTTTACTAATCCTTAGATGTAAATGCTGCATTATTTAGGCTCTCTTTCCTTCATTTTCACCTGGTGATCCTGCCAGTAAGTCTGTTTTTCAACAAAACAAGCTCTCCTGCTTTTGCACAATGCAATTTCTTGCAACCAAATTTATAATTTTTTTTTAAAGATGTGTGGGGGTGCCAATGAGAATGAATGGCAGTCCCTTTTCTGCAAAATTGCAGTATTTTGGTTGTAGGAATAGATGCAATTTACACACACTTGCAGCAGTAAAAACCTAGCCTATTTCCTCTAAAAACACAAATAGTTTAGCGATGGAGAATCTATTGATTTTCTCTTGCTTGCTTCATGGGCTAAACAAGAGAAATCAAAGTACATGGCTAGCTTTAGAATATTTCTCAACTAGAAGCATTCACTTAGAAATAGTAGGAAAATATTGCCAAGAGCTATGGGAAACATTAGGAGACTGACTTTATTAATAGTGCTTTATTAAATACTGACACTGTCCAGAGTGCACATGGCACATTTTGTGTTTCTCCCCAGTCTTAATTTAGGCAACTAAAATATGACCATGCATCAAATTTGCAAAAAATATTTTTTTTACATTTGGCTTCAAAATGTTGCTATTTTCTGGCCACACACACACACACACACACACACTCTCACTTGTTAGTACCCTACACTACTATTTAGATCCCTGGGCAATTGGCTCATTTTGCTGAATTACAAATTCTATGCAGAAATGCTTTTCTAAAGTTTATGCCTTGAAAAAAAAAGGAAACTTTTTAAGCAATGTTTTAGATCATAAAAACTCCTGCTTAAATTAAGTGGGCAGGTGGTTTTAAAGAGAAAAACATTATTTGGTGGTGTGTGTTATGTCAAATGTTTTATTGGCAATTATATGTGCTGATTTAAATATACTCTAATAGAGATATAAATCTATAGCCATCTCACTTCAAAATTATCCATTATGAAAGATATTGCTGTTGATGTGAATGTGAGGTAGTAAAATGTTGTGTAAAATGTGGGAGATGTAGGCAATACAGATATTACTTAAAATATCAAGCGGACATGAGCACACACATTGAAAACAAAGCATACACAAAAGAAAAATAAGGGTATAATACACAAGTAAAAAAAATAAATAAAAGTGAAGCAGAATTGTAAGCAAGCATTTTAGAAGGCAGTGATGAAAACAGAGCCATTTAAAGAAAAATAAAGGATAGAGATATAGAAGTGAAAGAGGAAAGAGCGGGGTGCAGCTGCTGGCATTTTGCAATCTTCCAGTTTCAGGTAAAGACATGCACCTCGATTTTTCGCCCCTCAATCACCGTGCTGTGCAATTTCTCCCGGGCCCGGTCAGCATCCGCGCTAGTTTCAAAAGTTACAAAACCAAAACCCTGCGTGCAAAGGGGAGACATACATGCAAATCATTAGAGAAGGGAAGGGGGAAGAACTAAGAGAAGGGCCAGGAAAGGTGAAAAGGGGAGCACAAGAGAACATCAGCCGCCAGAGAGCCAGATTTGAAACTTTGGGGGGATGGGAGGGGAGAAAAATTACACAAAAAATTCAGTTTAATTCTTTTTTTTAATTTGGCAACAGTGAAAGGTCAGAAAACACAGAGCACTAATCTGTCATTGATGCTGCTTAGACACATGCAATGTGAGGGGTAGTGACACCAATTATATCTTGAGGAAAAAACAAAAGAAAAATCTAAGCCTAACCAATTTTACGGTTTAAGCCAATGTTCTTTTAAAGCCACAATGCTGAATGTAAAGTCAAAGTAGATATTTATCACTGCTTCAATATTTCCAAGTCATAACTGGATGCTGAATGGGTTCAGGTATTTAATGATGTAGTACAACACTAAACTGGCCTAACTTCAGTCAAAAATTCTGATACCGTTCACAGTTTTGTCAGATTTAGATTTTAAATTGAATCCTTAGGCTACTTTCACACTGGAGCGGTGGGGGCGCTGGCGGTAAAGCGGCGCTACATTTAGTACCGCTTTACCGGCGTTTTAGCAGCGCATTTTGGCCGCTAGCGGGGGTGGTTTTACCCCCCGCGAGCGGCCAAAAAAGGGTCAATACCGCCCGCAAACCGCCGCTGTAGCGGCGTTTTGCGGGCGGGTTCGGAGCGCTGCCCCATTTTTTTTTTAATGGGAACAGGCGCTATAGGAGCGGTAAATATACCGCTCCTATAGCGAGCCAAAGATGCGGCTTGCAGGACATTTTCCAGCGTCCTGCAAGCGCACCGATTCAGTGTGAAAGCCCTCGGGCTTTCACACTGAAGACACAGCAACAGCTGTTTCGGGTCGGTTTGCAGGTGCTATTTTTAGCGCAATAATGCCTGCAAACAAACCCCAGGCCAGTGTGAAAGGGGCCTTAGTGTGCAAACTTCCAAAACCATAAAATCCTAAATAAAAATTTCCTCTATGCCATTCAAGCTTTTACCAACATATGTCTGCCAGGGTATGAGGCCTCCTGAAATTAACCTTCAGAATTTAGTTTCTCCAAGTTTAAGAAATGCACTACTAAAGGGTGTTTTAAGGCTTGGAGCTCTGCTTTAAGAATTATTAACCCTGTGTTGAGAATGTAATTTTGGTTTTGCATCAAAATAAAAATGTACAGATAGGTTGTCGCAGTTGTTCGAATATCTTGAATAAAATCAAATGTAGCTTTTTAAACCCTGTTACACAAGACAGGTTGGAGAGGGTGCATTCCATCCGTCAGTGTGAGCAAAGCAAGAAGTATACAATACAAGCAAGGAAGAGCACTGGCTTCAGGCCCTTTGACACAGTCCTTGATGCCAACAGTTAGTTTCTCAAGACGGATTCTGTTTTTTAATTTTAGCAGTATCCCATATTATAAAGCAATATAAACAGAATATATCACCTCCAAGCAAAAGATTATATGGAAAATAAATAAATCTTAAATAGGGACAGAAGTGAACTATGAAATTAAAGCTTAAAAACGTACATATATCTAAAATCAGTGAATTCATATGATAGCGTTAAGCATACATATTTCTCTTCACAAACTGAAATACCAGTTCCCATTGGCAAACCAATTATGCTTGTATCCAGCTAAAAAATGTGGCTAAGAATCATTTGGGTTTTTTGCTGCAAAAGAAAAAAAAACATATGTATAAAGAATTAAAATGGGCAAATAAATAAAAAGGAAACAGAATATGAACTATGAATATTCCCTGTCTGATAAAGTAAAAATTTACCATGAAAACTGTAAATGTTAATTTATAACGGAGAAGGATTTCCGCTTCCTATGGACTGTTCAGAATACAAAATGTTATCAAAAAAGACACAGATCAAAAAAAAAATATAACAGTTGGACAATTTTGTTTCAAAAGATATTGCAAAAAATGAAAAACAAATTCTAAATGTTGTATTACATGAGAAATCAAAGGGGTCTTTCAAGGTCATAATTTTCAAAAATGAAAAGGTGAAACCACCCATTTAAAAAAAAAAGGGCAGGATTTGCGATCATTATTATTTATCATAGCATAGCTTTTAATTTAATTTGTAATGAGGATGTATTACATATTTTGTAGCTCGTGTATTTTAGGGACTCTAGCTTATTAAAAAAAATGCATTTAGCTCTCTGATGGCTTCTGTGGCTACCACACCTTCACCATTTTATTGGCCAAGCCTGCAGGCTTTATGAACAATAGTATATTTACACATTATTGCAATATCTTTTGAAAATACAATGACAAATTCAAAAGGTCTAAACAAATAGTGCTGCTCTCTACTATAAATGCAACTCTCTTGCATAACAGAAATATGAATACGCAGCACAGCTGAATGTAATAACCTTTTATAGTCAAATCAGTGCAGTTTGGGAATTAATCCAAACCAAAGTAAGAGAAGAAATGGATAGAGCTTTTCTTTAACCCTACACTGTCAAGATGTGAAAGCTACCATTGTAGCTGTGACACCTATACCCCCATAGCTGATGTAGCGGTTTATATTTCAAAAGTTATACAGTGTTAATTATACAACATGACACAAAGCAGAAGCTAAAGGAACCAGTAGTAAGCCAGTTCATCAATTAATCACAAAATGTTATTTTCAGACAGCAAAAGGACAACAATGATCAAAATGCTGCTTGATGGAAGCATCACAAAATATATTGTTTGTTAAAGGGTAACAATTACACAGCTGCTGCATTCATATTTTTTACACCCTCAGTTTGATGGTGAAAACTATACCTAATGACTGTTCCATTCCATGTCTTTCCTACAGACCTTTTTCTACAAAATATAATTGCAAACAAAGAGGTTTAAAAAAATTAGGAAAAATATCAGGTGTGTTCAGTTTATTATTATAAATTGTAACACCAGGGAGTGAATAAAATTTTTTAATTTCTAACCCCTGTTTGCAGAGGAAGTGATGTGGCAGACACCAGTCGGCAATATTATATTACCCATACTGCTTTCAGAGGGAAATGTAATAAAGCTTTGTCTGTGGAACATTTTGATCTATTCCACATTTTACAGTATACTCAATTCTTGCAGAACCTGGAAAGAATCAAACTGCCACGTATTACATTTGCTTACTTGACATAACTACAAATAAGAAAAAGGAACAGGAGCATCAAGTTAAAACTGCTAACTGTATCCATTTTTACTCCACAGCTGGTTTTAGTTAAGTTTGTTAAAACATATATAAACCTAGTGACTGCCATTGTGGTGTATATAAAAAGAAACAAAAAACATTTGTTTACATTTTCTGGCAATTTGTCTTAAGAGCTCAAAGTGCTAAGAGTTCTGACGAAAGGTCAAAAATTAACATGCTTAACGTGAATAGGTATGTATGCACACAATCATGTTTAAAATGTTAAATTATCAATGAAGTTTATGACAATTAAAATTGTAACTATATACTTTGGGTGGATATATCGGACAAAAAAAAAATTCGGGTTTACATCCACTTTAAAGCAGATCTTCACCCTCAAAATAAACTTTCCTCCGCTCCACCCCTCTGCTACACAAACATCACTTTTCTTTTGAATTAAAAGATTTTGGTTCCGCCCCTCCCCCCCCCATGCATGTCACTCACCTAGGCTCCCATAAGGCATAGCCTTTCATTCAGAAAAGGATGAGAGGCATCATTGGGCCTCCCATTGCACCAGTAGCTGCAACCACTTCAATCCCGTGACATATGTACGTTAGCAGGGGCTGAAGTGGTTGAAGCAGAGCTGTAGCCAAAAATAAAAGTTTCCCATTAGAAGAGCATATTTCCAGGCCTGACTGGCCCTAAATTTGGATCAATTCCCTGCAGGACTTCTGTGACACTAGATGTACTCAGTCTTCCCGTAGGACGACAGTCCATTTCATACAACCCACCCCTGAGTCCAGGTCATTAAACATCCACCCATTCGGGGGGGTGGGGGATTGGGCTATATACTGCACTGACCACCACCCACACATTAAGCAGCGAGTGTCATTTAATGACGTGGCCTCCCCCTCCCACATGGCTGGAGGAAAAACCTGTAATTTCCACATTATGACTAGTCAGAAAAACAAAAAAGTATGTGGTACATCGTTACAGTTGATGTTTCTACCCATGTTAACCACTTGCCCACTAGAAGATTTAACCCCTCTTCATGACCAGGCCATTTTTTTTTGTGACACAGCACTGCGTTACTTTACCCGACAATTACACGGTTGTGCCATGCTGTGCCTAAACAAAATGTACATCTTTTTCACACAAATAGAGCTTTCTTTTGGTGATATTTGATCACAACTGCGGTTTTTATTTTTTGCACTATAAAACAAACGACAATTTTAAAAGAAAAAAAAAAATGGTTTTACTTTCGGCTATAAAAATATATCCAATTTAAAAGAAAATTAAAAAATAAATTAAAAAAACACACCACATTTGTTCATCAAGTTAGGCCAATAGGTGTTCTGCTTGTTAAAAAAAAAACAAAAAACAATAAGCGCGTATAGATTGGTTCGCGCAAAAGTTATAGCATCTACAAGATATTTTTATTTACAAATGCCATCCTGCCTGTATACCAAAGCATCAACGGGTGCCGGCAGACGCGTGTCTCAGACCAGAAGTGCAGGATCAGGTACTAGGTATGTGATCGTGTGCAACAGAGCTGCCTTGCTGTGTGTGTATATATGTATATATATTTTTTTTTTTTTTTTTATTACGGTTGGCAAGCAGTTAAATCGATTGATAAACAATGCCTTCCCTTTAACCCTTTCACTAGCCAGGTCCGTACGCCATACAGACCCACAGAACTGCCTGCAGGTGGCCAAGCCCGTACGGACCTACATTCCTGCTCTGTTATAAGCACATGGTCACTTCAGTGACTATTAACTTAACTCAGAAATGTTCAGCAGGCTCTGCTGAAAAATTGCTCCGATTAGCGGCTAACAAGTTATTCAGCAAAAAAAAAAAGAAAAAAAAAAAAAAAAAAAAGAAGAAGACACAGGAGGTTTGTTTAGACCCCTGATGTCCCTTTATAGGACACAGCTGCTGCTCCCAACTCGACATCTATGTGGATGTCCCTGAACTCACACTGTCTGTTTGGGTCCATACACCTACACCCACATGGATGTTAGATCTCTCCTTGCAGGTGCTGTGTCCCCATTTGACATTAATAGGACTGCCTGCACAGGGATGCACAGAATCATTGCTGGGCAAAGATGCCAAACTGCCAAGGGCCCAGCCGCAGAAGGGGGACCACCGGCGCCACTTACTGGAACTCACTGGGCCGGTCCAGATACTGCTCACTCGCAGTATGGCCCGCAACAGCAGCGTCCATCTCTTACAGGCCCAGCAGCACACACAACGATTATATAGAAAAGGGTAGGGAAGGGGGCCCGGGACAGCCTGGGTAGAAGCCAGCCCAGGAAGCTTTGCGGCGTGTAAGCAGGTCAAGTGTGCGGAGGTGCACGCCATGCAACTTCATTATGTGTTCCGCGCACTGGACCTGCTGCTGCAAACCTTCTAGTGTGTACCCAGTCCCCAGATAGAGGGAGGCGGTGGCCCGAGTCCCTTGCCTCGGTAAACAGTGCCTGCCCGGAACGGCAGATGAGGAGTCAGAGGACACACCAGCCAGCCACAGCAGGCCCAGGGCAAGGCGCCAGCCAGCAACCCACCTACTGGAACTCACTGGGCCGGTTCAGGCACTGCTCACTCTCTCAGTATGGCCCACAGCAGGAGCAACCATCTTTTACAGGTCCAACCGGGCCCCAGCAGCATGCGCAATGATTATATGGAAAGGGTAGGGAAGGAGGCCTGGCCCAGCCCAGGAAGAAGCCAGCCCAGGAAGCTTTGCAGCAGGTCCAGTGTGCGGAGGCACACGGCACGCCCACACGCAATGTCATTACAAGTTGCTCCGCGCACTAGCCCTGCTTCTGCAAACCTAATGTACCCGTTCCCCGGATAGGTCGCCGCCTCCCTCTGAGTCCCTCACCTCAGCAATCAGTGCCTGCCCGAAACGGCAGAAGGAGGAGTCGGAGGGCACGCCTTCCACCGTGCGAGCCCCGGCAGGGCCAAGACTGCCACCGTGCGAGCCCCGGCAGGGCCAAGACTGCCACCGTGCGAGCCCCGGCAGGGCCAAGACTGCCACCGTGCGAGCCCCGGCAGGGCCAAGACTGCCACCGTGCGAGCCCCGGCAGGGCCAAGACTGCCACCGTGGGACCACCGGCAGGGCCAAGACTGCCACCGTGGGACCACCGGCAGGGCCAAGACTGCCACCGTGGGACCACCGGCAGGGCCAAGACTGCCACCGTGGGACCACCGGCAGGGCCAAGACTGCCACCGTGGGACCACCGGCAGGGCCAAGACTGCCACCGTGGGACCACCGGCAGGGCCAAGACTGCCACCGTGGGACCACCGGCAGGGCCAAGACTGCCACCGTGTGACGCACACTCCATTTGCGGGCTTTTGTCCCACCGTGCGGCGCATTCCGAAGCGCCGCGTAGCTTCCGCCCAGTGTCAGTAGTATGTATTACAACGGCCGGGTGGTTTGATGGACATCCGCGTTGAAGTCACTTCTGGTTTTCTCTCCCATTTCGCCCGAGAGAGAAAACCGGAAGTATGGAGGAGCAGACTCCCATCGCCGCTGCCAGTTCCCACTGAAGGAGACAACAGGAGAAGACACCACAACAAGGCAAGTGCCGCTGTTCCGGTCCAGACGTCCCAGGAAGGGGGGGTGGGGGTGCTTTGATGGGGCACACTGAGACTGCGTTTGATGGCGCACAGTGAGGCTGCGTTTAATGGGGTTTTTTTCAGAACTTGTTTGCACCCCCCACCCAAAAAATTTGGAGCACCAACCGCTACTGGGGGGGGGGGTACTACTTTCAGTACTCACATTTCATCCCGATAACAAGGAAATTGGCCAGTGGCTGCCAAAAGGATCAAAAAGGGTCCTTTAAAGCCTAGTCAGCTTCACACAGACTAGCTTTAGTCAGCCTTTCTCCATTTTAGGAGGCGGAAACAGACCGGCATGTGACAACTGATTTGGGCAAGTAAAAAAGTGTACAATGCAGATTAAGGGCTGGTTCACACCACAAAAACGCATTTCAGATCCGTTCCGAGTGCATTTCTGCATGCACGTTTTTGATGTGTTCCCGTGCATTTTTGAAGTGTTTCCGGGTGCACTCCAGATGCTTTCTTTTTTTTTTCTTGTTTTTTTCCCACTGTACTGGGGTCATGGGTTTCAGTGCGTTTTTTTATGCTTACCACGTTCAAGTACAGTGCAGAAATAATGCAGCATGTGCTACTTTTTTCTGGAACTGAAACACCCTGTAGCTGACTGCACTGGTGTGAACTACCACCAACTGCCATTGGAAACCACATAACCTACTTTTCATGCGTTTTTGATGCAGAAGAAAAATGCACTGGACTGCATGTGGTATGAACTAGCCTTAAGAACATTTCCTTCTGGCTTTCTTGATCTGGATGCTTGTTCATACTTATAATACCAAAGCCTACAGCAGTCTGGTAACTGGCAGAATGAGGTCAGAAATGGCTGCCTCCGATTACTTGAATATTTTGTGTTTTGTGCTCCTATTCTAGAATACAGATGCATTGAAAGGATGTGCACCCTAGCACCCACAGATGCCTTTGCATCCCAGAAATGTACCCTCTTTTTAATCACTAGCTCTTTTAGTATAGATTAGTCACAGACATCTTCTGCCAAGAAACAGATCATACGTTCCTTAATAGGAATTTTCCATAGTTTCAGAATGACCCAACATCAAAACTTCAACAAGTTTTGTCTAACTTTTATTACCAAAGATGCTGTACCTTCTCCACACTGACTTTCAAATTTTATACAATGTGTGAAAAATAGTTAACATACAAATTTTACACTTTAGGCCTCATGCCCACTGGACTTTTTTGCAGCTGCTTCTAGGGGCATCAGACTTTTTTCCTTGCCTCTAAACTCCTCTCCATGTCAGTCTCTGTGTTCATGCACACATAGGCTTTTAGCAGCGGGGAAAAAATAAAAAAATAAAATAAACACTGCCAGTGCATCCAGACGCAGTGGCGTTTTGGCAGAAAAACACTTTACGCTTGTAAGAATTTTTTTATTGGATGCGTTTTATAGCAGAAAGTAAACTTTTTTTTAAATTGTCAGCCTTGTTTATAGAGCAAAAAATAAAAAAACCGCAGATGTGATCAAATACCACCCAAAAAAATATTTGTGGGTAAAAAAAAAAAAAATGCACTTTTCCCAAAAAAATTTAAGGTTAAAACGTGAACTTCGCCTTCAAAGCATATCTAAACCCAAGAAAAAAAAATTGTACCTTTACATTCTTTTAGGCTTGATTCACACTAATGCGTTTTTTTGATGCATTTTGCAGAAATGCAGGGAAATTTCTTTAACATGGGTTCCTATGGAACATGTTCACATCAATGCATTTTTGTGCCTCTGCGTTTTTGGAAAGGGTCAGGGACTTTTTTCATGCAAAATGCAGCGTTTTGCATGTAATAGAAGTCAATGGACCCGCATCCAAAACGCAAGTACCACGATTTTCGTTTTTCTTCCACTGTATATAGCTGGTTGCTAAGCAACCACAGTGTAAAAAGAAATGCTGCAAAAATCACAGTAAAATCACGGTAAAAACGTGTGTCCAAAAACGCGGCAAGCACGGCAAAAACGCTCAAAAGCAACATGCATAGATGTGAATCGAGCCTTAGAGTGCCAATTTCTTTTATTTTGGTTGTTCCTACCTAGAAAAAGTTCAGAATAGATAACTGGGGGCATGGCTGGTGCATTAAGGGAATGGCAGTTAGCTAACTGAGCATCTGCTTGAGACCCAGGGAAATCCTGCTCTCCATACACTCGCCAGTGTCGAACCTAAGAGGTGACATCCATGTCCCTTCCTTACATGCCAACTCCATCTTTGGGGTAGATAAATGGATTGGT
This sequence comes from Lithobates sylvaticus, assembly GCA_028564925.1. NCBI lineage: Eukaryota > Metazoa > Chordata > Amphibia > Anura > Ranidae > Lithobates > Lithobates sylvaticus. Next base: position 130,608,745 of record CM053032.1, on the reverse strand, counting down.
TTTCTATATTATCTCTTGTGGGGCCTATGAACTCCCTCTTTTTAGAGGCTTTAGAACTTTCCACTGGCCTACACGATTTTCCAAACCTGCCATAAATCTGGGTCCCCCTCACTGCTCACTGGACAGAATATAGACCATCGTCTTTTTTGCGTTTCTAGACTCATTATAAACCAGACACCGCTAGAGGACTTTGACGCTTTGCCTGGCTGCACTCCCAAGTCAGAAGACTGAATTAAAACCTTTGTGCTTGCTCCCCACTTATCCTTACCAGTGGGACCCACAAGACTAAAAACGACTTCAAACTAATAACTAGGTGGTACATGAGACCTTTGGTTGGCTTATCCCCCTGTTAATAGGTTCTGTACCTCAATTTTGGAAGGATATGCAAAAATCACTGATGCAATGATTCCAAACGCTCCCCAGGATTGTACTACTCTCTATTATTCCAGTTTCTATTAAAGCATCAAAAAGGGCATGTCACAGCACTTCCCAACGGCGGCTCAGGCAGTTATCTAGGTACCCATGAGCCATGTCATTAAACCTGGCTCCGGAAGGTTTCTAGATTATCTTGAGAATTAAAATACCTTCTTGCAGTATGTTTAAGGAGTATCTACTGCCCTCTTTTGCATGGCGTTATCTCCTGGGGACCCTGCCTGCCCCCTTTCCCAACCCTTCCAACCTCTTTTTGCCTTCTCTCTCATTTTGTTTTGAGGTGTGCTGTGTCTATAGATGCAAACAGCCTGAGTTCGGAGCAAGCTAGCAAGTGGCACACCAAGGAGGAGGAGCCAAGAGCGCCAGAAGGAACAAGCATGTCCACTTTATTGACAAACATTAAACATAAAACCACTCGCATGAGGGTAGGGATGGACTCATAGCTGCCCGGCAGCACTGATGTTGAGTTGAGCCATACAACCCCAGTCAGCCAATTTAGCTGGGGAAAAACCATGTGCTGCCAATAGCCCAAAGTATAAATTAATAAACATACATCCAAATACCAGCACTGGCCGCACCAATACACTCCCGAGAAGCAGCTGTGTAATCGCCAGTACTCGCTTCAGGGAGAAATGTGTCACAGGGTCTCCAGAACAAAGCATTTTGAGGCAGCATCCTCTTGGTCAAGCCCTGGGATGAAGACTACTGGAAATGTATTTGGTCTTGTTCCTGTTCCTCGTTTCCTGTCATTTGACTAGCATTTAAAGTATTTGTTGTAAAGATGATCGTTTTAGCATCTGAACTCCCAGAAGATCCCCATATATCTGTACTTGATAAATGTGTCAATTGGAGAGTAGCGACTATGTATATTAGGGCCTTTGGAGCGTCCACACTTTTGTGGTTCTACACTATGTCCCAGGATGTGTGTGCTTTTCCTCAGATTGGCACTTCAACTATTAAAAATAAAAAAATAAAAAAACTCAGCCCACAGCAGCACATGTACAGGATGTTTGTCCCCTTTTCCTAGACAAAGCTAACAGGTGCTTAGACATTGCGACTGGTTGTTATACCTAGGTATAGTAAAGGTTAATTTTTTTTTTTTAATAATATGTCATACTTACCTCCACTGTGCAGCTCGTTTGCACAGAGTGGCCCCGATCCTCCTGTTCTGGGGTCCCACAGCGGCTCTCTCGGCTCCTCCCCGCAATAGATAACCCCCTCAGGAAGCTCTCTCCTGAGGGGGTCACCTTGCGGGTGCGCTCCTGTCTCACACTCTGAGTCCATAGACACAGAGTGTGTGTCTCGGTCCCGCCCCCCGCGGCCGCGTCATTTGGATTTGATTGACAGCAGCGTGAACAAATGGCTGCGCCGCTATCAATCAATCCAATGAAGAGCCAAGAAGACCGGACCGAGAAGCCAGCACGTTCAGCGCTGGACTTTCGAGGGCTCAGGTAAACGGGGGGGTTGTAACCATCAGATGTTTTTTCACCTTAAAGCATAGGCTGTATTAAGGTGAAAAAAAACAGAAGAAGGTTTACAACCCCTTTAAGGTTGTTACAGTGACTAGGCACTGGCCTCAGAATGGAGGAACCTAGCAACATGTGACCCAAGGTCCATGTAGGTTAGTGTCCCGAAAAGGGTGGAAGGGCACATAAAAGGGTACTTAAATATGAAGTTCCATTTTAAACAAAATAGTGCTTACCAAACGTGTGTATATATATATATATACACACATACATACATATACATATATACATATACACATATACATATACATATATATATATATATATATATATATATATATATATATATATATATATATATATATATACACACACACACACACACACACATACACATAGTATTTCCACCATTTCAGTAAAATTTGAGAAATTCCCACTGTTTTTCCCATTCACATAGCATACCCAAATAAATGTAAAAAAGTCTACCTTTATTTTTTCTTTGGAAAGGTTGAGCCATAGGACTCATAACAACTTCTGTTTATTATAACTCAAATCAGGGGACAGTTTTTTTTAAACATACAATGTATCACCCAAGTCTTGAGATCTTTAACCTATTGTTCGGAAAGACAGTGTACACATCCTGTTCACAATAATGAAGATCTTCCAGCACAGTAAAGACAGGGTTAATTATGGTAAACTTAACTCCGTGACCCCCACCTTAACATTACATAGATGGATTCTTTAAGGTTTTTCAGAAAGTATAAATAAGCGAGCAATAAAGATTTTTTTTGTACTATGAATGGGACCACAACCAACATGCTTCATTAACATACAGCACAGGAGGGTGGTTTCTACATTTAACATTTTATGTTATGACAGTTTACAGCTGATATGGACTGCCAGCATGGGACAGGGTTAAATTATGTTAAACGTGACTTCACAGCCCTCTCCTAAACATTACAAAGCAGAGAGCAAGTAAGGATTTTTAAGCATGTGAAAGGGAAAAAATATAAAAACAAACAACTTTAGGCAACCAATGGTTAATTTTTTATTTTATTTTAAAGTTAAAGGGAACATAAAATATAAAGTTAGTGTTATCCCAACATGTCTGCAAATGTGGCAATACACTTTTGTCTAATAAGACAATTTGACCCCTCAGAACACTTAGCATTTTGAGCTTTTGAGAGAGCGCTATAATGTAAAAATATCTGAAACTGCATCTTCTGGGCAAAAGTAAAGTAAAAAAAATCTTATGATTCAGTATATAGACCATGGGTCTTCAAACTATGGCCCTCCAGTTGTTCAGAAACTACAATTCCCATCAAGCTTAGTCATGTCTGAATGTCAGAGTTTTACAATGCCTCATGGGAAGTGTAGTTTCGCAACAGCTGGAGAACTGTAGTTTAAGGATCCCTGATATAGACCTAGATCTAGACAAAGCATTGTACCAATTCAATCATAGAAATAAGGCTGGGACTATGCCCTTATGACCATACATCTTGAGAGATCTTGTGGTTCAGTTAAAAATTGGAGGAGATCTTTAAAAAAATAAAAGTTCGGCCTACCTTGGATCCTCTTTCATTAAATATGATTTCTACGTCGAGAATTTTGCCAAATTGCTAAAAAAGAAAAATTTGATTAATGAACTGATTAAAATAACTACAAACAAATGGCTAGATATATAATAAGGTTTGATTTTTTCTTAAGTGCTATTTTGTTCTGTTTTTTTTTTACAGCAACTACAAAATAACATTTTATGAGTAGAAAAGCAACAGCTAGAGCATTGGCTGCTTTTAGCGTGGCTACTAAAAATCAACAGAAATGGGAGAAACCACCAGATATTTACTGATCTTGACAAGGTACAGAACATACTTTAAAAAAATAAAAAAATAAACAGAAAGAAAAAAATTGGTTTAATGACACCCACACAAGAGTGTACCAATACCCTGAATTCTTAGGTAAATGTACAGGCGATATCTTTGGGATGCTGGAAACCCATGTTAAAATCTGCTTGCATCTGTGCCTTTAAAATGCCTATGTAGTATGAATGCATACCAGATCACCTGTTGGTAAATCTAAAAGCTTGTACTAGGATATGCAACATATTGCCAACTTTAACCGCATTCCTATTGGAGCAATAGACATTTTTCAAATACAGGTTAAAAAGATGCAATTTGGCTAGAAAATTACTTACAAACCTCATTTTCTTAAAGCAGAGGCCCTGAAGGATAAATTGGTATTGAAATTTGCGTCACCTATTTGCTTTAGATTTATAAAAACACACATTTTCAGGAAAATGGTGCACTTAAATTAATTTTAGTGCACAAACACAATATCCAATGTTTGGTAATATATTAAAAGATGTTGAGTAATTTGATACCAAACATGTCGATATTTAAATGCCTTTACAGGTTATGCGTTTAGGAATCCTTGAATTACTGCTCACTCCAAAGTTTGCGACGATACCTCACATGTGGGGTGCAATCACTTTCTACATATGCATACAGGACCTACGTGATTGTTCGCATTTGAGTGTATATTCAGGGGGACGATGGTACTTACAAATTTTTTCTCTTTATTGCCATCACAAAGGGATGCACAAGCCCCCTTGTGATAGATTTGGGCAGTATTACTATTAATGGAGACATCGGGGATCTATTAGACACCAGATATTTCTCCCGCCCTTCAAATCGGCTGATCAAAACGCAGACTGTGCGTGATCAACTGCTTTCCTGGTTGTAAAATCCAGGAAATTACAACTTTAGAAACCAAAAGCTTCCAGGATCATTCATCATAGAGTGGATGGGGAAGCCGATGTTCCTCCATCTCCTTTGTGGGCAGCTGTCTCCCCACTTTGCTATCTGGTGGAATGGGAGATCAACTGAGGCTGACAGTAGGAGGGTGTTCCTGCTCAGCAGTGTAAAAGTGATCGGGGGGCTCTAGTCACCCAGATCACTTTTACATGAAAGCCGTTCCCTGGCTGTACAAAAATAAAAAATAAAATACTAGCATTATAGTAGCAGTTATGATCCTGGTATAACTATTTGCAATCCAGAAAGTTTATAAATGTACACTGGGCAGCAAGCAGTTAAAATAAAATTCCAGGTTTACTTTCAGTTTAAGTAGTTCATTATTATTTCCATTATAGAACTTTCTGGCAATTGGTGTAACCAGCAAGGGGGAAGTGTCTCACACTGTTGCCAGAACAGTGCTGCTCACTGTATGTAATGCTACTACAGCTAATGCTATTACAGTCTATTAGGGCCAGTTCACACCATAGGTACGCAGTCCGGATGCTTTTCTGCATGCACATTTTTTGTGCTTTCCAGTGCAATTCCCACCCCCACTCTTCACTTTAAGAACATGTATGTGTCAGTGTGTTTTTGCTGTGTTCCGGTGCATTTGGTGGTGCATTTTAGCACGTTCCAAGACAGAAAAAAATGCAGCATGTTCTAAATTTGCATTGGAACGCAATGGAACTGGCTGCACTGGTGTGAACTATGCCATTGAAAACTGTTTAACCCACTATCCATGTGTTTTTGATGCAGACAAAAAAAAATTCACTGGACTGCATGTGGTGTGAACTGGCCCTTAGAGCAGCCCCAGTGGCCAGACCATTCAGTAATAGAAATAATTTGTATAGGTTAGTCTTAAACCAAGTAAAAGTAAACCTGAATTTTTTTTACAAACAAGAATTAGAAAAGTGGGAACTTTAAAATAATTCTTCACAAAATAGTATCCCCAACACTTGATGAGGGGACTTACAAATTATTTTAGCTTTTTAAGATCTGAGCATCTGTGGTGAGAAATGTCTATGTAAAAACAGCCACACATTACAAATATACTGTACAATCTAGGTTCAGCACATACCACGTTGAAGTCTAAAGAGACTAAAGTAATTGATCACAATTCAAGAAAAATATGGCCAATGAAATATCCAAGATAGATATGACTTTTATACAATTAAAAAACATTAATTGATTAAAATAAATTCACCAAAATCCATTACATTTTTCTTGGCGTATTTTGTTTACAGATCTTTTTAAAGCAAAACAATGAATGCTTTCTAATACTCAAAATTCAAAGTAGTTCTAAAGTCTAAATGTAACCCTAATTTCCTCTTTGCAATAATGTAAAAAAAAACAAAAAACAAAAAAAACACCCTACCAACTGCCACTCCAGCATCGCTCTCCTCACTTTGATTTCACATGAGAAACTGAGGGCAGTGGACCTAGAGGCTCCGGCTGCCAAACTCTGTGGGAGCATGGCTTCTATGGACGCGCACAGTTCAACACAACCCAATGGAAGCTTGCATGCGCAGGTGCCTCTTTGGCTTGCTACTGGGAGGTGCCCAAATGGGAGGAGGAGCACAGAGCACTAACAAGGAATGTTGAGCAGGGAAGCAATGTTTCTGTGCAATAACATTTTGACTTTAATGTGTCTTAAATAGAATGTGTTTACCAATACAAACCAGGATTTCAAGCAAAAAATAAATAAACATTTAACATCCATGGAATACTCAACTTATATTTCTTTGTTTTTCATACATTCTACTAAGGCAGGCCATACACATGTCACACAGGCCAAACCACGGGTTGCAGGAAAAATTCACGATTCTCCCATTAACACAGGCAGTGTTGACAGGGGAATCAGCAATTGTCTTCACATCCCCGCTGGGAAAAGATGGTGATTATTGCTAGTGACTGTAGAAGCTACTAGCGATAATCGAAAAGAGTCCGGCAGGCTTATTGTACCAAACTTGATTGATTGAATAACTTGGTACATTCCGCCTGCCTATTAACGGTTCGAATTTCGGCCAGGTGAGCAGAAATTAGAACAGTCTATGGCCAGCCTAAGGCCCCATTCACACTTGTGAATGGAGCTATTAGTGATTGGATAAGCAAGACCCAGCTTTTTATTTAAGGGTTCTGTAAAGACAAGCGCAGGAAAACATTGTTACAGTTGTGCAGATAAACATAACTAAACTGACTCACCCCGAACATCTGACGAAGATCAGGGTCTCTAAAGCGAAATGGTATATTGGAAACATGAAGCCTTTTAGGGGTTGGTTTGGATTCTGTGCTTTCCGTACTCTGGGTTTGTGGTTGTTGCCCTTCTGTCTGAGATCCATCTGTCTGTATGTAGAAAAAGCAAAAAACAAACAGTTATGGCATTTAAAAGAAGACATTAAGAATTTCATAGGTTACCAGAATTTAGTTGAGCTATGTACCTAAACTTTAAGACTCCATACACACTTAAGCATTCTGGATCGCGGGCAGAATCATGGCAAAAAGCGGAACGTGTTTGCGATGCCATTAATTCTTAATGGCACCCCAAATGCAGGGCGATTTTGCAGTGCTTGTCGTGCAACAAATCACAATACAGTCACTGCAAACGCTCCAGACTCTGTACCAAGATGTGAGCTTTTTTAGGAGCAGAGGAAGGCCCATTCAAATGAATGGTGCCGCTCCAAAAACACTCAAAAAAAAAAAACACCATGAGCGGCTGCAGCCGTCACTGCAGATCGCTCGGGTGTAAACGGAGCCTTAGGCTACTTTCGCATTGGGGCGTTGGCGGTAAAGCACCGCTATTTTGAGCGGCCCTTTACCGTAGTTTTTGCAACACTTTTAACCCCCTCCAACGTCTGAAAAAGGCACTTCTGTGGGGCTGCCCATTGATTTTAATGGACAGGGGCGCTGTAGGAGTGGTGTACACACCGCTCACTATAGCACCTCAAAGATGCTGCTTGCAGGACTTATTTTTTGCATCCTGCCAGCGCACTGCTCCAGTGAGAGGAGAGGCTCTTTACAGGCGCTTTTTTTAGCGCTATAGTGCCTGTAAAGCGCCTCAGTGTGAAAGCAGCCTTAGACTTTCATAAATGTGGATCTTTGAGACATTTTAATAGTCTGCATTAATTTCCAATCTGTCATTAATATACAACAGTCATTTAAAAAATGCTTTCGCCACTACAAACAGTAATAAAACCAAACTTCAGCAAGTTTTTAGACTAAGACCAAATCAACATTTCTGTTTTTATTTCTGCCGATGAATCCACTGGGTTGATTTTCTGTCGCTTCCTTTCCCTGTGATCCAAGGACAAACAAAAGGAGGAGGGGTAGCAGCTAGCATCAGAACAAGGAGATGCAAAATGCCACTGCTGACTTGTAAAGACTGGTTGCATTGCTGTCATGCTGATTTGAGAAGATTGTCATCTATGTAACGACCATAGAACACGATGTGTTCAGCAAAAGGGTTGTTGGCTCAGATGTAGCCCTCCTCCCAGTAGCCTATGGTGAGATTAGCATAGCCTGGGACAAAATTTGCCCCCATGGCCATGCCTTTGACTTGCAGGAAAAATTGGTCCAAGATCGTAAAATAGTTGGGTCTTAAACAGAATTCTGTAATGGCGACTAAAAAAGTGGCCTGTTCAGAATTAAAATCAGCTACTTTGGACTACAACACTTTTTAGTCAGACAATCCCACCTCATGAGGAATGGATGTGTAAAGGGAAGAGACGTCCAATGAAGCCCACATATAACTGTCCACCCAAGAATACTGTTGAGAACTTCCAGTATATGACTGGAGTCTCTAATGTATGAGGGAAGTCGGAAACCAATGGGTTGGAGGAAATCAACATGGATGGACAAACCGCTGATCAAACTATTGGCGCTGGCAGCTATAGGTCTCCCTGGGGGATTGGTTAACCTTGAGGAGATAGTAAAAATATGGTGTACTACATACTAGAGGGAGCAGAATTTTTTTTTTTTTTTTTTCCGTTCAGCCCAGTGTGTACCATGCATTACACAGAGAATATTCAAACTCTAAAATTTCATACACTCAAACCAGTTTCCTTATCTGAAATAACATGCATACAGCTGTAGACAGCATGAAAAATAATATTTAAAAAAGGAAGTACAAGGATAGCTACCACACATTCACACACCGTATTGGAAGCACTAGCTGTGCTGGTGGCTGGGGTGTTATGCTCTGCGTGACTCTGCCCTCCTCCATAGAGCGGAAGTCCGAGATCAGTGGATGGAGCGGCATACTCCTGTGTGTGTTGGTTTCCGTAATCTGTAGACAAACCGTTTTGAGGCGGTGGAGGGAAAGGAATAGCAGCAAATGGTTGAACCATGGTGTCAGGAGTGGCTGTCGGCTCCTGGTTACCCTAAAAGAAAGCATAAAATTTGATTTAAACAAAACTGTAAATTTACCAACTGAAAAAAAAAATAAAAAAAAAAAAAAACACATGAACTTTTACAAAAGTTGACACTTTAAACTTGTAAATTTACCATTTGCGATACTCATGTTACCTCTTACTTGGTTACAGCTATTAGATATTATGGCCACACTAAAAACCTGTCGACTAGAATACCAAAACATAAAAAGGTAATATTTCTACTTTTACATGGCCAATTTCATCTAAAAACACTCATTTAGAAAAGAAAATATATCAGAACTCCAAGCCGCAGCAACTATTCTTAAGCTGCCCATACATGGATTTAAATTCAGTTGATTAAGCAGGGACTTGCCAAATTTCAATCCATTTGGCCACCGTGGTTGAACAGACGTCCGTCTTGAATGTGCAAATCAGGTCAGTTTTTGAAATTCAACCTGCTGGCTGAATGAATAAAATGACTCATCTATGACCAGTCTTTACTCACTGAATAGAAGGGGGTCACCTCTGAGCAGTTTCAGATCAAATAGCCATTTTCAGCATAGAAATGGACAGGTGACCACTGCTACTAATAGGAACCAGTCAGTGTATTTCTTTTTGGTGCCGTGTCTTTTGGCAAGACTGTTCTACCAGGACAGGAATGTGGGAAATTTAACCCGCTGGAGGAGAGGAAATACCATATCTCCCCATTACAGAATGTTACAGCGAGAGCGATCAGGAAACCCAGGTTCCAAGGAAGTTTTGATTCACTAGGGAATCTCACTCCACAATAATTGGATAATTTCCAAGTGTGTAAATATCAAGGGCTGAATGAATTTCAGAACTTGATTTGCCAGAATTCTATAAAAGCATGACCATTGGTTTTGAAGCTTTAAAAAGAACATGCAAACTTTCACAGTGGCCTAATTCTTAGGAAAAAAAAAAAAAAAAACGAGAGAAGTGGGAGGAATGTGTGGATGTGTTAACAGAACTTTAGCGTTGCAACATCTGGAAATGATTGGAGAAGCAGTGATCCACCCTTGGCTTTAAGTGGGAGTAGATAAAAAAAATGCTTTAGCTGTATTTCCAGAGATGGACAAATGAAATGAGCTGGCTAAAAAAAAAAAAAATGGGGAAAAAGTGATGCAAAGTGGGGGGGGGGGGGGGGGGGGGGTTCAAAACAGAAGTACAAGGAAAGTACAGAGTTACAAAAAATGAAAATGCAATTTGTTTAAAAAAATCTAAAAAAAAATAAAAAATCTGATTTTTCAAAGTTCTAATAGAAAATGTGGTTTGTTTTGCAGTGCTACACAATGGTAGCGTTTTACTGCGCTCCTTCTCACATTGCAAGTCTAACGGATACAAAATTTCAACGGTATACACTCCAGAAAAGTGCCTTCATAGATTCCTTTAAATGGCAATACATATTCACTGTGCCTGGGGTTATCTGGCTCTGACTCTACATGAATGTAAAGTGAATCAGTTTTTTCTTTGAAAAAAATGGGACTGAACTGATGAAAGAAACAGAACGCCAGTGTGAAAGGGGCCTAATGCAGTAGAGCAGGGACTCAAGTCCCTGGATCTGAACTGGCATTCCGGTCTGACAGACTCCCAATTACTGCATAAAGAGTACCTCTCACTGCCTGTACTTTTACAGAATGATCGACAGTGATGGAAATAAAAACATTTCAAATATAACAGCATTGTTAAAGAAAGTTGACACTAAAAATCTACATAAAAACTGAATTCAATTTGCAAACCTCAAACCCATATTTTATTCACAAAAATCTATGTTCAGAGATTTCTCCAGATTCTCAGAAACTGTTGATGTTATATACAGGAGACTAGAGGATATATTTAGTCTTGGTATTTTATATTGAGGAACATTATTTGGAAATTGATAATTTTGAGACACAGCTTTTCAGATTGGTGAGCCTCTGCCCATCTTTACTTCTGAGACACTGAATCTCCGATATATTCTTTCTATAAAACAATCATATTCTTGACTTGTTGCCAATTAACCAAAGTAGCAAAATGTAAATTTTCGGAGAAAAAAAAAAAGGTACTGCATGCATGTGCACAAGCCTGAACTACACAACTCCGGTAAAATAATCTTGAAGGTATCACTTAGGTTAGCTCTAAAAGGGATAAGCTGTAAACATTTTTTGATGCATCACCTACTCCTTTCTGGTTATCATAGGTTTCCTTTTTTCGAAAGAGCACCTAATTTATTATCTTATACTGGATAGGAAAGTTATTGGTGGTAACTAAAATGCGTCTTAAATGAAGTGCAGCCAATAAGATTTAGAATTTCTTTCTAGGTGTTGAATCAAAGATAGAAGCCGATTGCTGCTATGGCACTGGCATCAGATAGAACTGTCAACTTTAAAGGCTAAGTTCACCACCTGTAAAAACCATAAGTGCAAGTGATTTTTCAAGTATGCGTTTATTGTATTACACTGAAGCCTGCAAAGTATTGTGCCCACGATCAGGGGCGGACTGACAACTCATGGGGCCCCCGGGCAATAGGAGATTATGGGGCCCCCGGGCAATAGGAGATTATGGGGCCCCCGGGCAATAGGAGATTATGGGGCCCCCGGGCAATAGGAGATTATGGGGCCCCCGGGCAATAGGAGATTATGGGGCCCCCGGGCAATAGGAGATTATGGGGCCCCCGGGCAATAGGAGATTATGGGGCCCCCGGGCAATAGGAGATTATGGGGGCCCCCGGGCAATAGGAGATTATGGGGCCCCCGGGCAATAGGAGATTATGGGGCCCCCGGGCAATAGGAGATTATGGGGCCCCCGGGCAATAGGAGATTATGGGGCCCCCGGGCAATAGGAGATTATGGGGCCCCCGGGCAATAGGAGATTATGGGGCCCCCGGGCAATAGGAGATTATGGGGCCACACAATATACACACACACACACACACACACACACAGTATAAAATCACACAGTATACACATACATGTACACACAGTATTCACAGACATGTTTCTGTTGGCTGAGAAGGTACTGGAGAGGTGGGGCAGCTATAATCTCAGGATTTTTAGACCAAAAGGATGTCGGTAAGGGACATTTCAGAAACAGATGTAAAAAAAAACAACTGATTTTTACATACTGTCCCTGGTTTTACTGAGGCTGGCAACCCTGATGGGGCCCCCTAGTGGCCCGGGGCCCTCGGGAAGTGCCCGAGTGGCCGAATGGTCAGTCCGCCCCTGCCCACGATTAGTGGATTGTGAGTGCAATGTCAGGCTCTTGTAGACACTGCTGACAGATTCCTGCCTGTACCTCTGTACCGGCAGATCATTGCAGGCAGGAAGTGTCTGAAATACAAGGGTGCTGATCAGCATGCTTATAGTTCATTGAGAACGTCAAGTGGTAGACAGAACTTGTAGTTTATTCACAGGAATTGGGGGGTGAACCCATCCTTTAATTGCCACATTTAATGTATATGAATAGACACACAAATAAAAATAAAAAAAATATATATATACATTTTATGGAGAATAATGAATGTCTTTTGGATTAGCCTTCCCTACCCCAGCAACCTGTCCTTCCGCAAACAGTCTCGACTCCTCTACTCACCTTTCACAATGATCAATCACCTACAGGGCCCTAAATATATGACAGTTTCAATTAATATGCATGTGCTTAAAGTGCATCTAAACCCAAGAATAAAAATGAATACCATTGCAGTTTAGTGGTCCTTAGATGTGGAGACTGAATTTGTTCTTTTGAACACTTTCCCTTTATTTTGACCTGGTAATCCTGCCATTGAATCTCTACCCATCCCAAGGTGAAAAAAACAATCTTTTTATAACAGCCTACCTGTAAAATCCTTTTCTTTGAAGTACATCACGGGACACAGAGCCGTAGTAATTACTATGTGGGTTATAGGCCACCTTCAGGTGATGGATACTGGCACACCCTAAGACAGGAAGTTCACTCCCTATATAACCCCTCCCACTACTGGGAGTACCTCAGTTTTTGTAGCAAAGCAATACACGTGTATACCAGAAAGAGGGGAGGGACCTCTGTGTCCCATGATGTACTTCAAAAGGATTTTACAGGTAAGCTGTTCTAAAAATCCTATTTTCTTAATCGTACATCACAGGACACAGCCACAGTAATTACTCTGTGGGATGTCCCAGAGCAATGCCAACTGAGGGGAGGGAGACAACAGAATTAGGGCAACATGAGACTAGAGGAGTTATACTGCTGCCTGCAGCACAACAAGCCCAAAGGCGATAACATCATGCCTTTTTACATTCACCTGATAAAATCTGGTAAATGTATGGACTGAAGACCATGGAAGCTTGGTGATGCACTCCCACGAAGCACTAACTCCTATTGGAGTGCACTTTTGATTTGAGAGGGAGGAATCCTCTTCTTTAAACCATAAGCCTGAACAGTTACTTGCTGAATTCATTTAGAAATGGTAGATTTCGATGCTGCCTGTCCCTTTTCTAGGACCTTCAGTAGACATTAAGTGCTCTCACCACATCAAGAGAATGTAGTAATTTTCCTTCTGTAGAACAGGTTCTGGAAAAAATGAAGGTAGAACAATATCCTAATTTGGATAAAAACTAGACACTACCTTTGGTAGAAAGTTAGGATGAGGATGCAATACTACCTTATCCTTGCGAATGATCAAATATGGCTCTTTACAAGAAAGAGCAGCCAATGCCGATACCCTTCTTGCAGAATATATGGCTACCAGAACATTTGTTTCCTTGCCAAAAGGACCAAGGGAATATTCTGTATCAGCTCAAAAGAGGCTGTTTCAGCAATGCCGACAGAACTAAATCCAAGTCCCAAGGGTTCAGGGGTGACTTAACCGAAGGATTAAGCCATGTTACCTCCTGAATAAGCTACGAACCAATGCCAATAAGGCCGAAACCGGGCCTTTGATAGTATGCAAGGCCAGCTTCATTTCTAACTAAAGCTGCACAATTAATCGTCAAAAATCGTTATTGCAATCTTGACTAAAGTGTTTCACAATTCTTTCTATGCAAAGAATTCTCTCTGCTCTTCTGAAGCCACAGCCCTCAAAAGAAAGGGAGAAAAACTGCTAAGAATCAAAACATTTAGCAGTTTAACTTACATATAAACATTGTAACAATTTGTCAATGGAAGGAGACTGTGTGTGTTTAAACCACTTAAACACTAAACCTTTTTCTGACATTTGTTGATTTCAAGTTAAAATAATTTTTTTAGTAGACACCCTAGAGAATAAAATGGTGGTTGTTGCAATATTTTATGGCACACTATTTGCGCAACGGGCTTCCAAATGCAAATTTACTTTACTCGTGACCAACACCTTAGACACTGGCGAATAAACTGAGGTATTCCCAGTAGTGGGAGGGGTTATATAGGGAGTGAACTTCCTGTCTTAGGGTGTGCCATCATCTGAAGGTGGCCTATAACCCACATAGAAATTACTATGGCTCGAAACATACAAAGCAGTGTTGTCACCCTAAGGACAGGGAGAACTACATAACATGTCCCCCTCCTTCATAACAGGGGGAGGAGTTTTGTAGTTCATGGGATATAGCAGGGAACGATGCCAAGTGAAAAAAGCCTAGAGGCCATTCAATGGTATATTTAACAGACCAAGACAATTAAGAGTTTAGCATTAAAAAGATTAAAAGTCTTTTCTATCTTTTGTATAATTTTCTTTATTGGTAAATTGTGTTTTATAATCATGTATAACTAGAGGCTACATGTAATGAAAATTACACCAATTCTTATATTTGGATATAAAGGGAAAAATTACAACATCTACATTACCAACCACTCAGTGTCTGCCACTCCTCTACCAATCCCTCCACTGGCTTCTGATCGCCAAACAAATTAAATTCAAAATGTCGACAACATACAAAGCCACCTACGAGCTACATCTGGTTTCCAAATAATCGCCCAAACCGTATCCTCTGTGCTGCTCCCAAGCTAGCCTCCAGGACTTCTTCAGAGCCACTCCCATCCTTTGGAACTCTCTACCTCAATCTGTCCAGCTATCCCTTACTCTGGTCGCCTGTAGGCAATCCCTGAAAACTCCTCTTCAGGAAAGCCTATCACGCCCCCAACTAACAAACTTAACTATTCCATTAGCTCACCCCCCCCCCCCCCATTAGCTAACCTTTTGTACTAATTTCGCCACCCCATTAGATTGTAAGTTCTTATGAGCAGGGCACTCTTAACCCTCTTGTATTTTATTGTATCTTAACTGTACTGTCCCCCTTTAGATTGTAAAAGTGCTGTACAAACTGTTGGCACTATATAAATCCTGAAGAACCACCACAACTTCTGTTGGGTCTTAGTCCTGTCTGAGCCCATTGGGGCAGATGTTCCTTAACTTCCAGTCCAAGAAACAAGAACCAAGGTATCACCTGGGCACAAAGAGTAATGCTAGGTACACATGGGTTGAAAATCTGCCAAAAAAAATGTCGATTTGGCAGTTACCAGCTAACCATGTCATGTGTAGAGCTGTTCATCCATCACTGTAAAACCAGCAGCTTATCAGCATCTGATCAGCCTGTTAGCCAACATTTGTACACTTAAAAAACACTTCTATTTTGACTGTGCAATCCAACTACATTGGAATTGAGCACCTACCACCCCATTTCTTAGATGGCAAAACAATACACATTACAAAGGGTTCAACCCTTCCCAGCTCTATCTAAAAAAAAATAAAAAAAATATCTGGCTAGAGATGGCAATCATTTATATAAAGACCAATGAGTTTGTTATTCTAACTTCAGTTTATTGGTGACATGACCATTACTTGATATTTGTGTCACCAACTTAGAGGATTTGTTTAGAATGAAGTAGTAATTTTAATAGAAATTGCCAAAAGTGTGCCTGTTTAGGCAAAAGAGAAAGACCCATAGTGTGAAATCACTGCAAAAGTAAAGTATTGGAAGTGGGACATCTTGACCATATATGTATGTTTTGCTATTCTTCCATGGAAAATTTCAATTATACATGACACCTAAGAGAAGGCGAGTGAATATACTGCTGGATTATGTCCTTTGTCTATAACAAATTGTGTGGCAAGGTGTCGTTCTGCATCTTTTCCTGACACACTGAAACGGTGGGGGGGGGGGGGGGGGGGGGGCTTTCAAAAAGGTCTTGTCTAATAAAATAAAAATTTAATAATAATAATAATCTAATAAAAATTTCTCAAAAATGTCACCAAAAACTATAGATGTATCATCACCAGTAATGACCATTACCCACTGCATAGCTAAAATGATAACACTGCAATGATCCATAAGGAGTATACAGCTGAAAAAGCTTTAATTTGTATAAGAAACATGAAATGGTGCCCAAGGCATAGATGAAAATACGTAAAGGACATTTGGTTACCCAATTATAAAGCCTAGCACTGCCTAGTTTTAGACTTAAAGTTGTTATAAAGGCAAAAAGGTTATTTGTAACCTTTATTGCATTCTCTGCATAAAAAAAAAAAAATATTTTTTAAAAGAAGCTTTTTAAACGGCTCCCCATTCACCTGAGCCAAATCTCCTGCAGCAGCTCTTCTCCCCACTAACAGGAGACTATGCATCAGCAGGCGCCAATGTCCAGCTCAAGAGCACGCCGGCAATACGTGCCCCCCCCATTAACCCCTACCGCTCCCTGTTCTTAGTGCCCCCATAGCAAGCCAGATGCTAAACCATCACACAGCGCAGGCAAAAATAGCATGTTCATTATTTAAAAGAAAAAATTAAAGCTTTACAGCCGCTTTAATTTTCTAGTTAAACAGGTTGCCCCCTCTATTTGAAAGGGAGGGTAAAGTCATCCTCAGACATTTAAGTGTAGTAAAGTGCAATAGCTATGAAAAGGAGATTTTTGAGAGCCATGAAATCTATCTAAATGCTTTACCTCCTTTTTACATTACTGGAGGGCCAGTTTGGGGCACAATAAACTACGTGTCAGTTAGATTTTTGCTTCACATGTTTTATCTCCTTTTTAATGCATTACAAGACTTTGCTTGCTTTGGCAGCTGCTGCTTGGCATTCAATGGTGCTGCCAAGTTTATGGTTAACCATGTCCTGATCCAAGTTAAAAGACTGATGTCCCCAAACCACTGCCATCTCTTCAGTTTAGAAAATAAGACCCACACCATTCATTCTGAACATTAGACTGCATTACACTTCAAAACTTAAAAGTGGATGTAAACCCTCACATATACCCAGTGATCTGAACAGCCTCAGATGATAGAGATTAAATAAATCTCTCCACATAAAGCTTCATGTGTTAGGGACGTTTTTACAACCTTTCCTGAACGATTTAACTTGACAGATAGACGTTTAACCGCTTCCCGACCGGCACATGGCGACGTATGTTGAAAGAATGGCACAGACAGGCATACAGGTACGTCCCCTTTAAAATGCCGCCGTGCAATCGAGAGCGCGCCGCCGTTGGCGTGCGCTCGCGACCTTAGTGAGGCCGGCCGCGGGTCCCGCGGACTCGATTGCCGCGGGAATACCCGCGATAGTCTCATGGGAAGGCTGAACGGGGAGATGCGGAAATAAACAGCATCTCCCCGTTCTACCTAGCAACTAGTGATGCCGATCTCTGCTCCCTGTGATTGGCGCAGAGATGAGCATTCACTAGCTGACAGCCACGCCCTCAGAGAGTTAGAAACGCGCATCTAGGAACATGTAACCTCTACACTGCCACCTAGTGTTTAACCCCTTCACGGCCAGTGTCATTTACACAGGAATCAATGCATTGACCCAAAAATGTGTCAAAAATGTCCAATGTGTCCGCCATAATGTCGCAGTCACAATAAAAATCGCTGATCGCCGCCATTACTAGTAAAAAAAAAAAAAAAAAAATATTTAATAAAAATGCTATAAAACTATCCCCTATTTTGTAAACCCTATAACTTCTGCGCAAACCAATCAATAATTGCTTATTGCAATTTTCTTAACCAAAAATATGTAAAAGAATACGTATCGGCCTAAACTGAGGAAAACAAATGTTTTTTTATATATTTTTGGGAGATATTTATTATAGCAAAAAAATCAAGTTAGACTTACCGGTAACTTGTTTTCCAAGAGTCTTTCAGGACAGCACCTGAGAGAGTGACTCCTCCCTTTGTCCACAGGAAACACCTCTTCCACCAAACTTTAAAAGGAGAATCCTTCCCACATATGGTCAGTTGTAGTAGAGAACCTCCGGCCCCAAACTGGAACACATAATCGAGATATGGTTAGTCACAGTATATATATATATATATATATATATATATATATAAAACACATTAGGGCGGGATGCTGCTGTCCTGAAAGACTCTTGGAAAACAAGTTACCGGTAAGTCTAACTTGATTTTTCCCTAATCGTCTTTCAGGACAGCACCTGAGAGGATAATAGAGACTTACCCCCTTAGGGAAGGACCACAGCCTGCAGAACCTTTCTGCCAAAAGCCTGGTCTCCTGCTGACAGGAGGTCCAGCCTGTAATGACGGACAAATGTAGACATACTTGACCACGTAGCCGCCTTACAGATCTGATCTGGAGTGGCACCAGCTCTTTCTGCCCATGTAGTGGCCTGAGCCCTAGTTGAATGAGCCCTAACCCCCTTAGGGGGGGATTGACCCGACTCATTGTAAGCAGTAGAAATAGCTGTCTTGATCCATCTAGCTAAGGAAGCCTTGGATGCCTGCTTGCCTTTCTTAATTCCAGAAAAGAGAACAAATAAAGAGTCTGAAACTCTAAAGCCCCCTGTAACTTCTAAATAATGCAACAAGGTACGTCTTACGTCCAGGTTGTGAAACTGCTCTTCCTTATTGCCCTTCGGGTTAGAACAGAAAGTTGGGAGAGTAATCTCCTGGGATCTGTTATGGGAGCTCGCTACCTTCGGCAAAAACCCCGAATCTACTTTAAGGACAATTCTGTCTGAAAAAACTAATAGGAAGGGCTCTTTTACTGACAGAGCGTGCAGTTCGCTAATCCTTCTGGCTGAAGTGATTGCTACAAGAAAAATTGTTTTAAGGGTTAAGTTCTTAAGGGAAATGCTCTGCAGGGGCTCAAAAGGCTCTTTAGTAAGGGCCTGCAAGACTACGGAGAGGTCCCATGAGGGAAAAGATCTTACTGGGACCGGTCTAGCCCTGGAGAGCGCTTTGAAAAATCTTGTGATTAAGGGTACTGAGGATAGTGATCTTTCTAAATAGACCCCTAAAGCTGACACCTGCACTTTAAGAGTGCTGACGGCGAGCCCTCTATCTGCCCCTTTTTGCAGAAATTCCAGAACTGAGACTAGGTTTTTTACCTCTCTATGTTCTGCATGACAAAAGGATGCGTAGACCTTCCAAACCTTGCCATAAATGGCCCTGGTTACTTTCTTTCTACTGGAGAGCAAAGTGGAAATTAGTCTTTCCGAAAAGCCTTTGCTTCTTAGCAATTGCTCCTCAGATACCAAGCAGTGAGTTTTAGCCTGCTTACATCTGGATGATGCACTGGCCCCTGAGTTAACAAATCTGGTCTCAGCGGGAGGTGCCAACCTGGTTTGACTGCCAACTGTAGGATCAGAGAAAACCAAGCCCTTTTTGGCCAAAACGGGGTTATCAGGATTACTGAAACACCCTCTTTTTGTATTTTCCTCAGCACCAGTGGAATTAGCTGAAAGGGGGGGAAAAGCGTACCCCAGTTGAAAATTCCACTGGATTGAGGTTTGATTTTGGGACGTTTACTAGCCACCCCAGAGCCTCCAAGTGACGCGAGCCCCGGCCAGATCCTCCTGCAACCTCTCCCTGGAGGGGGCAAAGAAGAGGAGGTCGTCTAGGTACGGGATTACCGCAACCCCCTGAAGACGAAGAGGGGCGAGAGCCTCAGCCATTACCTTCGTAAAGATACGAGGGGCTGACGAAAGGCCGAAGGGAAGGGCCCTGAACTGCAGGTGTACAATCTCTTTGCCCATATTCACTGCGAATCTCAAGAACTTTTGAGACTGCGGAGCTATGGGAATGTGCAGGTAAGCATCTTTTAAGTCTATAGATGCCATGAAGCACCCTTTTGTCAGCATGTTCCTGACTGAGAAAATTGAATCCATGCAAAATTTTTTGTAATGGACCAATCTGTTCAGGGGTTTTAGGTTGAGGATTAACCTGTAGCTCCCTGATGGCTTTTTTATCAAAAAAATGTGAGAGTAGAACCCCCTGCCCCGTTCTTCCGGGGGTACCGAAACAATGACCCTCTGGTATCTCAGATCCTTTAACAGGTTCTTCATGGCTAGGGCCTTTGTGACGTCCCTCGATAGGTTTGTCACATAGAATTTTTCTGGCGGGGGTTCCAAAAACTCTATTTTGTAACCCTGGGACAGCATGTCTAGAATATATCGATTTTCTGTCATGCTGGCCCAAGGAGGGAGAAAACTCTGAAGTCTTCCCCCTACTGGGAGGCCCAAGTCATTGGGTCTTTCCGGAGGTCGCAGGAGGATGGAAAAGGACATTTCCCTTACCCTTACCTTTCTGCGACGTCCAGTTCCTCCTTTTCTCCTGGGGTCTGCTTTCCTGAGCCCGGGGGGGACGAAAAAACTTTTTTGCTGGTTGCTTTTTCTTTTTGATTGGAAAAAGACTTCTTTTTATCCGCTGTCCTATCTAACACAGCGTCCAAGTCAGGGCCAAAAAGTAAGTCACCCTGAAACGGGATTCCACAGAGTTTGTTCTTGGAAGCCGCGTCTCCTGGCCAGGTTTTTAACCATAAAGCCCTTCGGGCTGAGTTAGCCAGGGCTGCAGATCTGGCTGTCATTTTAATAGACTCAGCTGAAGCATCAGATATATATGCTACTGCAGTTGAGAGGGTAGAGAAAGATTCCAAAATTTCTTGTTTTGGGGAGTCTGCTGCAATATGGGCCTTAAGTTGGTTTAACCAGAACTCCATATTTCTGGAAACGACCGTAGTCGCCATAGCAGGTTTTAGGTTTCCCATAATGGATTGCCAAGCTCTTTTTAGCTGCTAGTCCAATCTCTTGTCCATGGGGTCTTTTAATACTCCCATGTCTTCGAATGCTAGGTCAGTCGATCTTGAGACCTGGGAGAAGGCGGCATCAAGTTTTGGATTTTTATTCCAGACTTCTGCCGGGTTTTCATCGAAAGGAAAACGCCTTTTTAAGTTTTTAGGGAAAAAAGGCTTCCTTTCTGGCTCTGCCCACTCCTTTTTAATAGCCTCAGATATGACTGGGTGCACTGGGAAACTGCGACTCTTAGGTTCGCTGAGTCCTGCGTACATTTTGTCATGCAGGGACAACTCTTTTTTTCTCCTCCTCTAACCCTAAGGTAGTACAAATTGCCTTCAACAGGCCATCCACCTGTTCCAAAGACAATTTAAACTTAGAAGGGAATTCCTCACCTTCTTCATCCCCCTCAGATTCTTCTCTAGACTGGGTGGGGGAAAGTCCCTCTTGGGTGAGAGATAACTCATTCTCTACCGACGGGATCACAGGTGAGCCTAGGGAGGATTGTGAGGCAGAGGGTTGACTCAGGGATGGGTTCACTAGTGAAGAGCGGAAAGACTGTATAGTCGCATCAAGCTCCTTTTTGACTGATGCGATCATATCGCTGCAAGCGGAGGAAGCTTCTTCTTTCACTAGTGCATCTATGCAGACCTGACATTAGGTCTTCTTCCATCCCTCTGGTAGTTTAGCTTTACATTTCACTGGATCAGAGCTCTTGGCCTGCCATGAGAAAAAGAAGAAAAAACCCAACCCCGTGAGACAACCCATCCCTATTGAAAGGCTCACCACAGGTGCACAATGAAAGAAAAAGCAACTGCTTCATGTGCCCAGACAGGCCCCTGGGGGGGGGTAGGAGAGAGAGACCTTAAGGTAAGGGAGGACAGCAAATACTGTCCCTTTCCTGGGCCTTGCTGGTGCTTGTGCCTGTCCCACTCGCTGCTGCCGACTCCATTGATGAGGCGCTTGCGATATCTCGTGGCTAAAACGCCGGTTCCGGACTCCAATGGCGCCTGTGCGCCGGACCGGAACCAGCTAAATAAGCACCAGCCCCGTCCCTCCCTTCTCCTCCTGCGACTTCCGGCGGAAATGACGCCGCGCGCCTGCTCCGTAGGCCCCGCCCCCTTCCGGACGCCTCACTTCCGGCGGGTGGAGCACAGCATGCCACCCCCAAGATGGCGGCGGCGTTTTCAAACAGCAGCAAGTGGACCGGCATACATTTCAAAAAACAAGCCGGCCATTGCTGCTGTACACCGCCACCCAGGGGTAGAACCCACAGCAGTCTAGCTCCAGTGAGCACCATGAAGGAGGAGAAGGAGCCCAGCCATCAGCACCGTAGCATCGCTGTGGAATGGGAGGGACAGCTCCCCTGAGGTATGAAAAAATGGTGGAGTAGGATCCTAGGCCCTCAGGATAGCACCTAAGAGCCCTGTCTCCCACGAAGTGTTCCCTCCGGAGGAAACACAAAAACTGACCATATGTGGGAAGGAGCCTCCTTTTAAAGTTTGGTGGTGTTTCCTGTGGACAAAGGGAGGAGTCACTCTCAGGTGCTGTCCTGAAAGACGATTAGGGAAAATAATGTTTTTTTCAAAATTGGCGCTCTTTGTTTATAGCGCAAAAAATAAAAACCGCAGGGGCGATCAAATACCACCAAAAGAAAGCTCCATTTGTGGGGAAAAAAAGGACGTCAATTTTGTTTGGAAGCCACGTCGCTCCAGTCAGTTAAAGCGACGCAGTGCTGAATCGCAAAAAGTGGTCTGGTATTAAGCCAGCAAAATGGTCCGGTCTGAAAGTGGTTAAAAACACCCGTTTTGCCACATTTACATGCCGCATTTAGAAGCTTTTTTCACTTGGAATAGTCAAAAATAAAAAACACCTGTAAACGAAAACGCGGCTAACGCAAGTTACATCGTTTACACACTAACAGGCATTTGGCGTTTCAAATGCCTCTGAACATCCATCCTGAATGCATTTACTCACTCAACTGCCTAGAAACGACTATAAACGAGTCTGTGTACATGTACTGATAAGATACCAGAGAGTTCAGGGGCAGCTGAAAAAAAAATGTCCATTTACCAGCAGCAGTATACATGAGGCCTCAGTTTTACTTGCATATCTGCTGTCTTCAGCTTTATATATGCTTTAGAAAGTTCAGATCGTGTTACAGATTATCTCTTCCTGTTCAGCACTAAGTGAAGTCTGGGCACACACACCCAATCCACATAGGCAGAGACTCTCAGAGCTGTCCTGTGAATAGTTTAGCGGTCTGCTAATTTATAGCAACCTCCCTGACACAAAATTCAGCCTGGTTTTATCTCAGTTGATGGAGAACTTGTCACAAGTTTTCATGCTGATAACAGAAGAATGAAGCAGGAGAAAGCCACAGGACTTAGTGCTTTGAAAAGAGATAAGAAAACACTGCAGATATTTGTGCCCAGCTCAAGTTTCATGAATCGCTTTTACATCCACTTTAAAAGTGGTTCTAAAAGGTAGATTTATTTTTATTTTTTTTAAACCACTTGCTGACCGGCGCACGACGATATACGTCGACAGAATGGCACGTACAGGCAGGAGGGCGTATATATACGTCCCTCCTTTAGGCTGTCCGTGCAATCGCCGGTCGGGACCCCCGTGAGTCCGGCCGCGGTCCCCGCGGACTCGATCGCCGCGGGGACTCCCGCGATCGTCTCACGGAGCGGCTGAACGGGGAGATGCCGAGATAAACAGCATCTCCCCGTTCTGCCTAGCAACTAGTGACGCCGATCTCTGCTCCCTGTGATTGGAGCAGAGATCAGCATTCACTAGCTGACAGCCACGCCCTCCCACAGTAAAAAACACACCCCTAGGCATACTTAACTCTTTCACTGCCCCCTTGTGGTTAACCCCCTTCACTGCCAGTGTCATTTATACAGAAATCAATGCATTTAAATGCATTAATTGCTGTAAAAATGACAATGGTCCCAAAAATGTGTCAAAAATGTCCGATGTGTCCGCCATAATGTCGCAGTCACAAAAAAAAAAAAAATCGCAGATCTCCGCCATTAATAATAATAAAAAAATTATTAATAAAAATGCTATAAAACTATCCCCTATCTTGTAAACGCTATAACTTCTGCGCAAACCGATCAATAATCGCTTATTGCGATTTTTTTTACCAAAAATATGTAGAAGAATATGTATCGGCCTAAACTGAGGAAAAAAAATGTTTTTTTATATATTTTTTGGGGATATTTATTATAGCAAAAAATTTTTGTTTATAGCGCAAAAAATAAAAACCGCAGGGGCGATCAAATACCACCAAAAGAAAGCTCCATTTGTGGGAAAAAAAGGACGTCAATTTTGTTTGGGAGCCACGTCGCACGACCGCGCAATTGTCAGTTAAAGCGACGCAGTGCCGAATAGCAAAAAGGGGCCTGGTCCTTTGGCTGCAAATTGGTCCGTTCTGAAAGTGGTTAATGCATCAAGATAAAAAAAAAAAAAAAAAAAAAATTCTCTGTGCAGCAGCCCCATCTCCATCCAGAAATGTTGCACAAGAGCCTAGGCTGTTCAGGGACTCTCCCTCATTGGCTGAAACATCAGCAGGTTTCATTGCCACCCCCTGCTGTCAAAGTGAGTGAGCCAATGACGAGAAAAGGGGGACAGGGTTCAAGACGCGGCTCAATGTCTGCAGCGGCTCGGGTGCCTTAATAGCAAGCTGCTTGCTGTGGGGTCACTTGGCAGGATAGAGGGGCCAGGAGAGCCGGGAAGGGGGACCCGAGAAGGAGGATCTGGGCTGCTCTGTGCAAAGCCACTGCACAGAGCAGGTAAGTATAACATGTTTGTTATTTTTAATCACTTCAGCCCCGGACCAATTTGCAGCCAAAGGACCAGGCCCCTTTTTGCGATTCGGCGATAACTGACAATTGCGCGGTCCTGCGACTTCGCTCCCAAACAAAATTGCCGTCCTTTTTTCCCCACAGAGCTTTCTTTCGGTGGTATTTGATCGCCCCTGCGGTTTTTATTTTTTTTTTGCGCTATAAACAAAAATAGAGCGACAATTTTGAAAAAAATTCAATATTTTTTACTTTTTGCTACAATATCCCCAAAAAATAAACAAAAAAAACATAATTTTTTCCTCAGTTTAGGCCGATACGTATTCTTCTACATATTTTTGGTAAAAAAAAAAAAAAAAAAAAAAAAAAAAAAATTGCAATTAGTGATTATTGATTTGTTTGTGCAAAAGTTATAGCGTTTACAAAATAGGGGATAGTTTTATAGCATTTTTATTAATATTTTTTTTTTTTACTAGTAATGGCGGCGATCAGCGATTTTTATTGTGACTGCGACATTATGGCGGACACATCGGACATTTTTGACACATTTTGGGACCATTGTCATTGATATAGAAATCAGTGCTATTTAAATGCACTGATTCCTATGTAAATGACACTGGCAGTGAAGGAGTTAACCACTAGGGGGCGGGGAGGGGCTAAGTGTGACGTGTTGTGTTTTTTTTTACAGTAGGGGGGCGTGGCTGTACGTCTGACGTCATTGATCGGCTTTCCCGATGACAGGGAACAGCCAATCAGTGACAGGCAGTGTAGGAAGCGTGGGGAGAGGTTTGTTTACACAGACCTCTCCCTGTTCAGCTCTGTAATCCAATTGCGGGACACCAGCGGTGATCGGGTCCGCTGGTCCCGCGGCCACGGAGCGCCCGAACGGGTCGCAAGCGACCCCACGGCTAGGCAATTAAAAGGGACGTACCTGTACGTGCTTTTGCCTAGCCGTGCCATTCTGCTGACGTAAATGTGCAGGAGGCGGTCGGGAAGAGGTTAAACAAAAACAAGAGACTTTAATGAATTACTCTGGCCTACAAATTATCGCTCATCCATCTGACCAGGAAAAGAGACAGCTAAACTCTCCACTCTAGTCAATCTCTTCATTGATTTATTTTACATGAACATGTAACACCACCTTAAGATGTTTAACGCAAGCCAGAAGGGCAAAATATGCCATTTGCTTGGCTGAAGGGCCATATTTCGAAATTGTGCTGTTCTAGGCATGCCAGAATGACGCCCTTTTGTACAACCGTACATCATAGTAGTATAGTATCATGGGATTATTAAAGACTTCCTCCAGGGAAAACAACCCCCCCACCTCCTGCAGTGGGGCTGCACCTGCACTACAAGGGTTAAATGCTTGTTTAAGATGTTTCTACTTCGGCTGCCATCGCTCTACTCTTTGCTCCAGCTTGAGGGACCGTCTGAGTCCTCATGCTCAGTTCAGGGATATGGGGGCTGAACTACACTTGACATCACAGGGCACGAAACCGCAGAAACATGGGCGAGAAGAAGCTGTGGGCAACGGTCTTACAGCCTGAAGGGAGCCTCTAATAAAAATTCTGAAAAATTCTCTTCCCATCATTGAGTCAACTTCACTTGAGAACCCTTCATTTTGACCAGATGTGCTTATTTGAATGGAATCCCAGTCATATTAAAACAGGTTTCCTTTGTTCCTAGAACCCATTACAGACTGTAGTATGAATTTTCCTAAGAAAATAAAACACACAAACAGATCATTTTCCCATTATGGCCCTTAGCATTTTCTCATCACTATGGTTAAAAACTACCAATTTGAGCTCACCAACCAATAGAAAATCAAATAATTGCAAAATTCTACTGGTATATGGCTGGCTTGATTTTCAAAACATAACATACGTAACATACTGAAACACCTGGCATAGGATCCTAATTTTATAAAGTCACTAGTTATCGAGTAAACAAACTTCCTATTGTACAGCTAATGATCAGGCTACATACATGTGGGCCCCAGTGCAAAGTCAGCTCTGCCTAATTTTAAACACTACTTTAGTTCACATAGAAAGGGGAGGGGGTGGTGAGGTCCATGGACCTGGTTTTAGCGGTGACTGAGGCACAGCTTGTGCCTGCAGTTTAGAAAACAAATGTCCACGGTGTCACAAATGTACTTTAAATACATGCAGCATTTTTTTTCTCCTGAAGATCGCTTTTTTTGCCAATCCTGTCAATACTATAAACCAGAATAGTAACAACCACAAGGCATGAGGGTGATACTACAGGACTGGGCTATGCCATTACTGTGGCAATGGCAAGCAGCCCCAGCAGTGAGAGTAGATAAGTACAAGACTTGCAAACTAGCATCTACAGTATAATACAAATTTACCTTCCTTGACAAAATAAAAATGTTTAATCTTTCAGCACCTTTGCCCCGTCCCATAATTTTCCATAGGCGTCACCCTCTTCACTTTCACTGTTCTCATATGTTCCAGGTGACAGGCAGATACCCTGACCCTACCTCCTGGGCACCCTCTAAATTATTCAGCAGAGAAATAAATATTTCAGGATGAAGAGAATACAAACGTGGATAAGTAAATTGAGCTTTTCCACTCTGCTTTTTTCCTATGTGTAGATTGTAAAAACACCTAACCTATATAGTATTTAAAAAAAAGAAAAATTGGTCTTCGCTGACCTGCATTATTTGCATAAATTACTAAGATGTCAGCACAGTTTAAAGCAGAACTCGAGCCAAAGACATCTATACAAAATCATAGAGGAAAGGTTACCTTTGTGAGAGGTGTTAAATAGGAACTTTAGCAAAACATCTATTTAAAAATGCTCAGCTCGACCTGGTTAACTGTAGAATGTATTCATTTGCCGAATACAGGCACTGCTATACTTCTGATGCTACCATTATAGCTATGAGAGCTTCAGGATTTCATACAGTGAGCGTCTCAATTTCCCACCCCTTCCTCTCCTTGTCCAGTCACAGAATTATTTCTAGTCTGTCTAGATAAAACAAGGCGCCTAATCACACAATAGTTTAGAATGCATTTTTCTGCAGTTCCACGTGCGTTGTGGTACACTGCCATGCATTGCAGTGCCCTTCAAAAGGAATGACACCACAACACAATGCGGGTAGTGTGAAAGGGCTCCGATGCCTTAGCGGAAGTGTCAGACAACTCAAGCCCATCTGCCTGCCCTCACTCTGTTGATGCCCGAAAGTAGAGCTAAACTCAATCAACATTGACAACTTTTACTCTGTATGATTCTAACAATTGTAAATGGATGGGAAGTTACATTTACTTCTTTTGAACTTTTTTTTTTCCTTCACCTGGTTTCTGGCCTAGGCCAAAATGTCCTGTCATACAGTCTTCATGGGCATTCTTATTATCTTTGATGGAGGCGGGACTAAGCGCACCCTCCTGCTTGAGCTCAGAGCAGATGAATTATGGACTCCAGGAAGTAAATGCTACATGAATCATCAGTCCTTACTCAAGATGACTGACCACAGCTAAAAATGCTGGGGGGGGGGGGGGGGGGGGGCGAGTTCAAAGTAAACAAAAAAAAAAAAAGGATTAAGATATGGATGGATGAGTTTGATATGAATATTACAAATTAAATAGTTTTCTGCTAGTGGTGCCTAGATACAACTTAGTTCCGCTTTAATGCTAAATAAGTCTTTGCATTCATTTGGATTTATCTTAACAATGACACCCTTATTTAACCCTGCTATGTCCTTCTAGGACTTGAGAGCAGTGTTTGTCAAGCCTCACAGGAAGCTCTTCATCCTTGTGCAGCATTGATGTGGAACTCTGGAGCACTCAAGATCATTTCCAGGCTGACCACAGCATGACAAGACATGTGACTATACAACACACGTGTGCTGCTCTTCACTGCAATCAACCAGTCTACAACGAATGCCTACTTCAACTTGCAGCCTATTTAGCAGTCAATGCACAATTAAAGATGCAAAAATGAATACAAAAGCTCTGACGGTAAGAAAAATTTTCCTGCTTTAAAATCTTTAATGATTTTAAAACTAAAAAAAGAAAACCAACATGAAGTGGATACTTTGGTAAACATTTTAGATCATCAAGGGAACTTTAAAGCACCACATCCAGTTACATCACCAGTCCATCACCGCTCGTATGCATGTCTTTAAGCATAAATTCTAGTTTACACTGCCTAGGATTTTAGTGCCGCAAGCGCAGCATTGTTAGCTTCCTACAAGAAGTTATAGGCTCACTGAATTTCTGGTAAGCCAAAATGCATTGTTTTGTATGTGCAGTGTTTTTAAAGTCCACCTCCAGGCACAGCTGTAAGAACTTCTAAGGTGTACGGCGAGCAGTCGCAATTCAGGATCCCAAATGCATCAGGACAGTGTCTATAATAGACACTTGCTCCAGAACTGTCTCTTCACCCCATCATTCTGATATTCCATTCACAAAGCAGAAACATCACAAGGAAAAGATGAGGAAATGTGTACATATTTACTGCATCATTGTATTTTTTTTTTTTTAATGTTGTATTCTTTTATTCTCTTTAATTGTGCCAGACATACAAACTGCATTAAAGCACATTTGTGGCTGCTCCCATTTATCTATGTTCAAAAACATTTACAGAAAGATTCATAAAGCATTCACCCACACTGATAAGAAATCATATTGATACTTTAACCATTTTATCCATAATAAAAAAGAAAAAAGTATACAACCCAAAATGCATGTATCCATGCAGTAGCTATGGCACCTAGGGAATGTAACAATGCTATTTTAATATTTACTAATATACATGGCAGGTCAAGCTATAATGAATCTTAATAGTCCAGTGAGCACAATCACAAGCGTGTTTAAAGAATGTTTAGGATTACAAACAAAATTAAATAACTTGCAACAAGGTTTTAAACTATGTTAATGTTCTAAAAAGGGATTGTTCAGATAGCCAAAAGCGTTTTCTCACATTAGGTTTTTGATTACAACAAGATGCTAGGAAAGAGTCTGAATGTACCGCAGCGATGCCTGTTCCTGCACATATCTTTGGTTCACATGGAAACTGGGGGTTGACAAAAAAAAAAAACACATTTTCTCACAAAGGATTTGTCTATTTCTGGCCATGCATGTATCTGCAGAATAAAAATCACATCTCTGCAATTATAAGATGCACTACTGGTACCCAAATAAAAAAAAAGTGACAATCGACATAACTCTGCAAGTTCAAATCAATAGTGATCACTTCAGTTGTTATAATGCAGAGCTTATGAAGCTTAAACCCTTGGAGGCTTCACATTGCAACTTGCACTTCAGCAAGACGATTTCACTAGAACTAGGCAATAGAAGCCTTTATCAGACATGTACATAGCTTGATGGATTCACTTTAAGCTGCCCTGACATATCAGATGGTGGTTACGTTTAAAAGAGGACCAATTTATAATGCCAGTCTCCCAAAAATTGTCATGCTTACATTCACAGCAAGATTAAAATGCTGAATTCGGACTGGATAACAGAAGGCATTAGGGGGGGGGGGGGGGGGGGGGGGGGGGGGGGGGAATGCAGTAAGTTGACTGCACACACATCGCTAGTCATTCCCAAACTGTGCAGTTCCCAAAGCAGCATAAACAATTGCCAAATATATTGTTGGCAATGTCTGGCACACAACGTGTAGCATAGTTGTTGGGACCGTCCCCTATGAAAAAATGTTTACATGATTTATTTTTACTAAGCACCAAAGGAAACTTTCTTGGACAAGCTGAAAGGATCCAACTGTCTATAGTATGGTAATTACCTGTAAAATATATAATCCCAGTGTTTCCTTCCCTCATAATCCTGCATTATCCCACATCCCACCATGAAACAAGAGATTACAGCAGATTCTGTACACAACTGATTAGCAGATTAGATTATTCTGATAAGGATTAAAAGATTTTGGCTTAATCGTGGTTACCATTAAAAAGATACCCTCACTCTAAAGCAGCGACGATTACCGCTTAATGCCTTCCATATACATAACTGACAAGTTTAAATGCAGCAAGTCAAACATTAACTTGCATTACCATTTTTGTTTTAAAGATAACGGAGTAACCTTGAACCTGAAATGGAGAACTCTAAACAGCCCTCCTTATCCATAATTTAAGGACAGATCCAAGAAGATTTCCACCTCGGCATATGACTATCTATAATTCTTAATCACTAACAAATGCAACCTTTTATAGATAAGCGTGGCATAAATGCTAGAGTTTTTTTTACAATTTATTTTACAATTTTATTTTTTATAAATGTTATTTTTATAAATGTTATTTTTTTTACAATGCTTTTGTTTTGGGGGGTTGGACGGTGTCGGTATGGTTTTTATTTTATTTATTGTTACAATTTAACCCTTTAAAATATTTATTACAAGTCTTTAATTTTTTTTTATTTTTTATCAGCCCTGTGGGGGGGGGCTTTGGTGAGATATCAGGGGTCTTAACCGGAGCACACGGAGGAGGGGGGGGGGGACGGGACCGGAACACACGGAGGAGAGGGGGGGGGGGGGCCGGAACACACAGAGGAGAGGGGGGGGGGGACCGGAACACACAGAGGAGAGGGGGGGGGGACCGGAACACACAGAGGAGAGGGGGGGGGGGACCGGAACACACGGAGGAGAGGGGGGGGGGGGGACCGGAACACACGGAGGAGGGGGGGGGGACCGGAACACACGGAGGAGAGGGGGGGACCAGAACACACGGAGGAGAGGGGGGGGACCAGAACACACGGAGGAGAGGGGGGGGACCAGAACACACGGAGGAGAGGGGGGGGGGGACCAGAACACACGGAGGAGAGGGGGGGGGGCCGGAACACACGGAGGAGAGGGGGGGGACCGGAACACACGGAGGAGAGGGGGGGGACCAGAACACACGGAGGAGAGGGGGGGGACCGGAACACACGGAGGAGAGGGGGGGGACCAGAACACACGGAGGAGAGGGGGGGGACCAGAACACACGGAGGAGAGGGGGGGGGGACCGGAACACACGGAGGAGAGGGGGGGGACCAGAACACACGGAGGAGAGGGGGGGGGCCGGAACACACGGAGGAGAGGGGGGGGACCGGAACACACGGAGGAGAGGGGGGGGGACCGGAACACACGGAGGAGAGGGGGGGGGACCGGAACACACGGAGGAGAGAGATTTTATTTTGGTTCCTTTAAGGTGTACAGCACAATTCTATGCTGCACCCTGAGAGAAGAAACATTGACAAGGTCATCACCACTCATAGAAAAATCTATAACCAATGGTAATTTAGTTGAAAAAAATTTCGGCAATGAAATTACCATTGTTTTTGTTGACTAAAATACAACTAAAATGGCATATTAGTCGAAAGACTGATTAAAACTGAATCAGAATTTGACGACTAAATTGGTGTCTGTAGTACATGTTCAAACCTTAATACCATGAATAACATTCGATTTTTACTCCTGAATATGATTTTGGAATTTCTAAAGAAATGCTTACATAATGCATTACAAAATTTAACTAAACCCATTCAATTTTAGTCAACTAAAATATAACAGAACTCAGATGACTAAGATACGGCTAAACCTAAAATGGCATTTTAGCCAAAAAACTGACAAACTAAATCGAAATTTGATGGCAAAATTAATGAACACTGTCTACGACAGGTATCACTAAATGGCGGTCTAGATGCGGACGGAGTCATGCCATTTAGGAGCCTGTTCTTTCCCTCAGACTTCACTGCTGTCATTACACAGCAGAGAGGAGAGCAGGACAGTTCTGGACGGGAGGGTGGGAACTGCCAAAGTTCTTTTTCAAGGCAACCAGCAGGTAATTGCTAGAACTACCCTGCATTCTAGCAACCAGTCAGCTTGTTAATTTGAAAAGTTAACATCAGCAGCTCCTACCCTCTTGCCCAGAACTGCCCTGCCTCTATGCAGGGGGACCAAGGACACTGATGTAATAATGCTATTGTGATATTCGAAGTAATAGCTGATGTGAAGCTCTCAGTCACACAAACATGCGATTCGGACCTATGAAAAATGTTACTGATTGGACCGCCGTGCATTCTCATTCAATACCCCTGATCTTCGAGCACAAGCGTTTTCCAGTTTGGAGATTGATTCTTCTGTGGTTTGTTCTAAAGTCGTTGAAATTAATTTGGACACCTTCACAAAAGACGACAACTTTCCGATCTTAAAGCGGAGGTTCACACAAAAATTGAACCTCCGCTTTTCGGAACCCTCCCCGCCTCCAGTGTCACATTTGGCACCTTTCAGGGGGGTGCAGATACCAGTCTAAGACAGGTATTTGTACCCACTTCCGGGCCTCTTCCCGTCCCGCTGTGCTGGGACACACACAGGACAGCAGGGACAAGATTGGATGCACGACTCGCACATGCGCAGTAGGTAAGTGAAGCCAAAAGGCTTAATTTCCTGATTCCCATAACAAAGATGGCGGCGGCAGCATTCGAGGGACGGTTTGGCCTCGCGTGCCAACATCGCTGGATCCTGGGACAAGTCAGTATCCTTATTTTAAAAGTCAGCAGCTGTAGTACTACAGCTGCTGACTTTTAAAAAAAATAAAATAAATTGCGGGACTCCCACTTTAAGATTTTTTTTTCAATCTTGGCATTCCTTGTTTAATTTTTGTGCTGGCAAGGGTCAAAACAGTCTAGATCAATCTGAAGCAGAGCTAGCTGGAAATGTGTTTGATTTTTATTTTTTAAACCAATTTTAAGGCACACCAATAAAATTTAAACCTAAAGTAAAACCTCCAACAAATCAAAGTTTTATATATCATATTTAAAAATGTGTCCAGCTCTTATTATCCACTTCCAATTACTGAAAGGCTCCAGTCACACCGAAATGCTCAACAAGGCAAATCCCATTTATTTCAATGGCCCCTGTTGACATTTGAGTGTCCCGTCACCTGTAGCAAAATGCCAGTAATTAAAAGTACATAAGCTTCTTTTTTGTAGGTTAAAAGTCAGATTGAACCCCAAGGATTTCAATGGGAATGCCTGAAAATATGCTACATTAGTGTTTTATACACGCTTTCTGCTCAAACAGCAGCTCTTCGCCCCTAGTCTCCTCCACCACTCCTCCCCCTAGTGCTCTCTACTGGCAAAACAAAACACCTGAAAATGTAAAAAGCTTGCAATATACTTCTAAAACTGCTCAAAAAACACCTGAAAATAGCTGTGCTCAAGTGTGAATGCAGCCTAACGGTCTGTGCCCCCTATGACCTACTGGCTTGCAGAAAGAACCAAAAGCACCTGTCCAGGGGGCATGTATCCAACACATTCAGAAGTGTTTTATAGCAGAGGTGCCTGCTGCTCTTTAAAGAGGAGGGCCGGGCAAAAAAAAAAAAAATTAAAAGTCAGCAGCTACAAATACTGCATCTGACTTTTAATAATCGGACACTTACCTGTCCCGGGGTCCAGCGATGCGGGGGAACGAGACCCCCCCCTCGTTCCCGCTCCGCTCACGACGCCGGCATTCTTAATGTGGGAACCCGGCTGGGCTTCACAGCCGGGCACCCACTGCGCATGCGCGAGCGGCGCCGTGCGCCGTGATTCGACGCTCACTCATCTGGGACACATGACATGTCCCAGATGACTGTGCGTTGCCTACAGGAAGTGACTTTTAGCCCGGGCAATGAAGGTGGCAGACTTCGAGGGACCCCCTAGCAACAGGCATTTAGAGGTTATTTTTTTTTTATTTTTTTTATGATTTTTAAGCCCCTTTTTGTTTTTTGGCTGCAACCCCACTTTAAGAGAATGCCTGCTAGAAAGGTAGGTATTTTTACATGGTGTCTGGTTTTATTTTTGCTACTGTAGCAGGATAATTTTGAAAACTTGGGGTTACTTTGTGGGGGCATGGAACCCAGAATCCCTTGGGGTGGTTGGGAAAACCTTGTTTCAGCCCCCCACGCATCTCCTATGTCTAAGTTACTCTGTGTCTCTAATAGGGGCACAGGGTGACCGAGAAATCCAATCTGATCTGTACTAATCGGACTCACTGTACAAAAACACTGGAATGAGACAGAGACAGAGACAGAGACAGAGACAGAGACAGAGACAGAGACAGAGACAGAGACAGAGACACAGAGACACAGAGACAGAGAGACAGAGACACAGAGAGACAGAGACACAGAGACAGAGACACAGAGACAGAGACAGAGACAGAGACACAGAGACAGAGACACAGAGACAGAGACACAGAGACAGAGACACAGAGACAGAGACACAGAGACAGAGACACAGAGACAGAGACATCTATCATTTTGTTGTGTACTCTTTGCTGGGTCATTTGTGGCTGTATTCCAATGTTCTATTGTGTCTGTCTTGGATATTATGGGATGTGTACATAGATTAGATGTGAGATTGGTGGGGGCGAATTCCTCCAACAGCTCTCACTGCTGATTGGACAGTCTACTCCACCCGGAATGCAAAGGGGGGGGGGGGGGGATTGTCCTGTGTACCCGTGTTTTCAATAAACAGTCCATGTTCAGCAACCAAACTAGTATTGTCTTGTTTTTTAGCAGTTGAAATATCCGATATCTATATTCAGGCTGAGAGGAAGCTGTATATGACGAAAGCACTCATGCAGAGTGTGGGAGGTTTCGTTACATAAGGTATTAATGGCATAAGTAGTAAAAATATATGGGGGAAAAGATATATTTGGAGATAAAGTCTGACAACTAATGGCAAAACTAGATGTAGCACCCTGGAGTTTAGGCAGGGTTGCTCCTAAATTTACCTTAGCTAATTGTTAGGGATCGTCTGATTTCTTCCCATATCTGGCACTGCTGCACTTTTCTGCCACTAGGTGGATGGGTACCTGGTCGCATTAGATAGGAGAAAAGCAATGCAAGGTCAGATTATGGATATATGGGGTATCTCAGCCAATCAGCAGGGGTTTTCTTGGATCCCTTGGCCTGCTGGAAGAGCCTATATATTTGGGTGGAGTCAGGTGTTCTGTGTGACCTGGAAGGCTGTCCGGGCACATCTGGCTGCTAGGCTAAAGGGCCTATACAGAAGCAAGAGAGCAGGGTAGGGTTGGGACTGCGTCTTGCAGTCCAACCAGAAGTGACGGTTCTACCTACCGGAGAACCTGTCGGAGGTAGAGGGGAAGCTGTCGCCACTAAGGGACCAACCACCTTATTACCAGGGATCAGTGAGTAACTGAAGCAAGTACCGGAGCAGTATTCTCACCAACAGGGGGCGGTGAATTCGGAAACTTCAGTGGGTATCAAGCCAGGGACCCAGCCAGTGGAGGAGATGCTTAACGAGCAGCCTTCTGTGTCAAGCCAGGGACTGAGCAGGCCAGTGGGTTGAAGCTTGAGAAGTATCTTGAGTGCAAAGTTAGGGACCCAGTAGAGAAGCAGGGGTGACTATTGAGGAAGATACTATCATGAAGATTGGAGGCGCTCAAGGGATTCTGTGGCAGAGAATCGTCTAGCGAGAGACTGGGAGCTCAGTGAGCTGAAGAACTACAAGAAGAGATTGTAGTAGAAGTGAAGGAACCATTAAAGACTGTTGCCATAAGAGCCAGCATTCGTTCACTTACAGATGTGGCATCTGGCTGGACACCTTTCCCTGCACAGCGGTCATCCTGTTAAAGTATGACAATTATTCTTACAACTACCTAAGGGTGTCCTGGCCCTAACCCTCTCTCCCAAAGTTTTGTTAAGAGAAATAAAAATCTCTTTTGCATGCAAGTAGTGTCTGGTGCCCAATGACTAACTACTTTGCACCCACTATACCTCACAACCCACAATATCCAGAAGGATTAGAAATTTAAAGAGAGCAAGAGGCGGGACTTTACATGAGGCACATGGAAGCAAATAAATAAACTGGGTAAAAAAACAGCTTTACTAGAGATTCAGATTGTCATATATTTACATATTTAATGTTAATGCATATTGCTATACATCAATATTTCATTAGTGCCTAATATTGCACAGTAATATACATTCCAACAAGGAAACAAAATTTACAAATACATGGAGTACTTGATGCATATTTTACACACATAGTTAATATCTATACAGATTAGTGACCCATTGAAGTGTCACCTAATGGGGATAAAAAGAAATGAAAATAGGTCTGGAAGGAACATCCATACAAAGTTGACAAGTGGGTACACATATCGGTAGTTGTAAGCGCTACGCGTTTCGGGGCCTTATAGCCACTCATCAGGAGCATGTCAGCTATCTCTGGCCCTGAAGGTTATCATTAGACCAAAGGAGGCCTGGGACCTCACTACATAAATAATCAAAGCTTTGTATAGTTCAACAAGATCAGCTGAGATTCTTTAGTTGTACATGCACATTATGCCAGCAAGCCATGTAACTAAATGTCACCCTTAAATTCCAAAACTTTAAACTGTGAGGTAATTATCACTTGGGTAAACATGTTAATAGTCTCATTAAAGTTACATCATTAATAGAAGGTCTTAGAAAATGTACAGTTAACTAAAAAATATAACTGTACCAACATATCTACAAATGGACATGGTTAACCCTGCTTTATGGAAGAAAAAAAAAAGCTGCCTACATTTTGTGTATACTGGTACTGTGATCTGTATAGTCCACTGCATGTAGTCCCTTCCCTTACTCAGCCCACTCTATTCCAACCATCCTAGTTCTTGCCATGAATCTGTGATGCACTGCGTGTTCTAAGCTTCACCCCCACCCTCCTCCAATCCTTCTGTGCAAGCAGCAGAGCCAGTGCTAAAATTTCATCCCCTGCAAGTTGTATTCCTCCTAGTATTGCAACAGAAACACCCTTGGGATAAGGCAGGTCAGCTGATAATTTGCATTATAATATAAAATACATTTACACAAAAGCACTATTAGGTGTGCTTATTTCTCCAATTCATTTGCTGGGCACCAACAAAGATATAAATTCTTCACTGGTTTCCATTATTATATGGAAGGATTACACTCATTACAAATGAAATGTATGCAAGGCTATTATTGATGTTTGACTATATTTGTACAAAATAAAAAGTAGGTCTAGAACTAGATGACCAAAAAAAGATTAGAAAACTAACACTACACACAGTTCAGCTTTTTTTGCTGGGAAAAAAAATAAAATTGCTAAAGGTGGCCTTACACACGGCCATTTCAGTCAATTTGACCAACTTTACACCCACTGGGAATTGCACATACAAATCCCAATTGTCAGACACTACATGATTTCTTATGAGTTTGACTGATCAGAAATCAGTTGATTGTGACGTTCCCACTTGGCCCTTAAACGGTTCCCGACCGGCTCCTGCACATATACGTCAGCAGAATGGCACGGCTGGGCAAAGTAACATACCGGTAAGTTACTTTGAATTTCCTGCCGCAAGCTCTGTAACTGTGCCCGCGGGTCCCACGGACTCTATCGAACGGGGAGATTCCGATGTAAGCAGCAACTCCCCGTTCTGCCTAATGACAGCACACTAATCGTCTGCTCCCTGTCATCAGGAGCAGCGATCAGTGTGGTATCACACACAGCCACGCCCCCAGACAGAAACACGCCCCTAGGAACACTTAACACCTTCACCTAGTGGTTAACCCCTTCACTGCCAGTGACATTTTTGCAGTGCATCGATCGCCGTATTAATGCCAATGGTCCAAAAAATTTGTCAAAATTGTCCGATGTGTCAGCCATAATGTCGCAGTTATGATAAAAATTGCAGATCGCCGCCATTACTAGTAAATAAATAAATGCCATAAAACGATCCTTTATTTTGTAAACGCTATAACTTTTGCGCAAACCAAACGCTTATTGCAATTTTTTTTAACCGAAAATATGTAGAAGAATACGTATCAGCCTAAACTAAGGAAAAACTTTTTTTATATATATTTTTGGGGGATATTTATTATAGCAAAAAGTAAATTATGCGCTTTCAAAATTGTCGCTCTTTTTTGTTTATAGCGCAAAAAATAAAAACCGCAGGGGTGATCAAATACCACCAAAAGAAAGCTCCATTTGTGGGGAAAAAGACTTCAATTTTGTTTGGGAGCCACGTCGCACGACTGCGCAATTGTCAGTTAGAGCGACGCAGTACCGAATCGCAAAAAACGCTCTGGTCAGGAATGGGGTAAATCCATCCAGGGCTGAAGTGGAAAATGGACAACTTCAATATAGTTTACTGAAAGCTCTAATCAAAAAACATGCAAGAAAAAAAAAACTAAAATAAAAACAAACACTATAGCAATGTAAAACAATTGGGTATGTTATATTGGCTGTTGCCCCCATCTCCTTGAGTTGAACCCAACCACTACTGTATGTCTGATTATAGCACAACTTAAAGAACGCGTCAACGCAACATTTCATATTGCCGATATGTGCCTGTTGTACCAAGTGTGAAAAAGTAACCTGTTCTCTTAGTATTGCTTCCTTTGTATGAAATCCCTGGTGTTCCTGGTGAGTCCCTCTTTCTTATGGAAAACTGACCACACTAAGCATGAGCACACTGTGGTCAGTTTTCTGGCTGTGATGGGAACTCGCCTAGCACCCTGAACGCCTTTGCAGCTGAGAATAGAGGGTATGTGATCACTTATTAAAAAATGGGTATTTTTTGCCATTCATTTCTACTTTAAACTGAATGGGTTATTTAACCAGGTGAGTTCATATACTTACCTTTTTTTAGATGCTCCTTTCTAGAACTTACAGAAGGAAAAAATAAAAATAACTATTTCCTACAAGGGGGCTGGGAAGCTGTGTTGACCATAATTACCCATGTCTGTAATGTGCAGGCAGAGGATACCTCTAGCTGTACTGGATTTCAATACAGTCTGTTAAAATGTTTTAGAAGCTGCACTTCATTATAGGTTAATGAGAACTGAACTGAGCAATCCCCAGGCCCAGCTATTGGGACACATCACACTGAGCTAGCTGAGAAATGCTTTTTAACCACCTCAATACTGGGCACTGACACCCCCTTCCTGCCCAGGCCATTTTTGGTGCTGTCACACTTTGAATGACAATTGCGTGGTCATGCTACACTGTAACCAGGTGACATTTTTATAATTTTCTTCACACAAAGAGCTTTTTCTTTTGCTGGTAATCACTTCTGGGTTTTTTTTTTTTTTTTTTTTAGGAAGAAATAATTCCAAAAATTTGAAAAATATATAAAAGTTTTAGTTTGTCAGTAAATTTTGTAAATAAGTAATTTTTCTCTTTCACTGATGGGAACTGATGAGGCAGCACTGATGGGCACAGATAGGCAGCAGTGATGGCCAGCACTGACTGGCATCACTAATGGCCACTGATTTCTGGCAGTGGTGGACACTTAATTGTAACCAGGGCATTGATCAGTGCCCCGATTACATACCTAGACGTCCTCTGCGAGGAGATGCTGCTGATTGGCTCTCCTCTCACACTGTCAGTGCGAGGCGCATTGATTACCGGCATCTCCGTGTTTACAAGTGACCAACTGTGATTGGACACAGCCGATCACATGGTTAAAGAGACGCAGCTCTTTACAGAGATTGGGGTCACGCGATGTCACAGCAACACGGCGTGGCCGTGATTGGGGAGCTGCGCACCGTGGGCGCGGGCGAGAGGGGTTATTCTGGGAGGCCGTCATATGACGTCCGCCTAGAACAGGGATCTCCAAACTATGGCCCTCCAGCTGTTGCAGAACTACACATCCCATGAGGCATTGTA
Organism: Lithobates sylvaticus; assembly: GCA_028564925.1. Classification (NCBI taxonomy): domain Eukaryota; kingdom Metazoa; phylum Chordata; class Amphibia; order Anura; family Ranidae; genus Lithobates; species Lithobates sylvaticus. The sequence goes on along the minus strand of CM053032.1, from coordinate 130,568,274 downwards.
AAACTAACATTCACAGACATGACTAGTAATAATGGGAATTGTAATTCCTGAACAACTGGAGGGCCATAGTTTGGAGACCCCTGGCCTAGAACAAGAGCCGCACCGCCCAACTGCCATTTGACGGTGAACGGGCAGGCAATTGGTTAATAAGCCATGACACCTACCTCTACAAACATCAAAAAAGTTTTTTTTTTTTAACCACTTGCCAACCAGTGACATACTAGTACATTGCTGGATTGGAAGAGAGATATCCACGTCATCGCTGTAGCAATTCTCAAGTTATTTTTTTAGAGCCAGTGACTCCCTTCAATGTAAGCGATCCTAGCAGCTGAGAAGCCACTGGATTACAGGCCGTGATTACTTTTACAGGGGTCCTTTATCAGGCTCTCCAATGCAGCAGCATCTGGTTCCTGGGACACAAAGGAACTGTTGTTCCTCCCACTGTGTGATGAGGATTTAGTCACTTCCGCCTCATGTATAAGCCACTATCACCTTGAACAAGCATCCAATTAAACTGATCTTAGTTTGATCAGATGCTTTGGAGGAGGGCAGAGGAACGATCTGGGGATCTAACAGAGGTAACTCAAACTGAGGTAAAGAGTACCTGTCACTGCCCAATGCTATAACACAAGGGATGTTCCTCCCGTGTGATAAAGTTGATAAAAACATTTTTTACATTTAAAGACAAAGACAGTATACAATACAATTTTTTAAAAGCGCTTTTGCCCCCTGATGCTTGAGCGCAAAGGTGAATGCATACATAGGTCACGCTCACATTTAAACTGTTTGCACCACACATGTGAGGTATTGCTGCAAACATTACGATAAGAGCAATAATTCTCGCACTAGATCTGCTGTGTAACTAAACTAGTAACCTGTAAAGAAGGGGTGCCCAACCTTTTGAAGAGCGACAGCCACTTAAGCGAATTGGTAACTGGTCACGGGCCACAATGAGCGGAGCGGGAGGATAACAGGTCTGTGTCCACGGTCAAAGCCCACTCTACTCTATGGGCCCTCTGATCCAATCAGATTCGCCCAGACGGAAGGGGCAGATACCTTTATTTTTTTTAGGTAGGCGGGTGTAAACAAGTCTGTTTACATCTGCTGCTCCATAGAGGTGAATAGTAAGTCCGATTGGGTAACACCAATCATGTGAAAGGGGCCTAAGGCTGCTGCGATTTGCCCACACCGTTGGTGCAGCGCAGTAAACCTGTGGATTTTGGGTAAGTTAGCTACACTTTGCCGTAAACTTCTATTATATCCTGCAGATGTGGTGCACCTGCGGCTCAGTTCGAAAGCAGCCCAGTAACCACTGCAAAACAGATATATCCATATATACTGTGAATTTAGTAGTAAACTTACCTTTAATAACCGTCTTCCATTCTGGTATCGCTGGCTGTTGCTGTCCCAGGCGGAATGCATTTGGTATCACTACCTGTGACAGGAGTAGGCGCTATCCAGGAAGCATTGGCTTATGTGTCTCTGCTCCGCAGCCACTTCCACTACCAGTGGCTTCATTCACAAAACTGCTGCTTGGGATGGCGGATTGGCAACCCGTGATCTGGGCTTGCCAACCTGCCATCTTAGGGCAGGAGGTCAAGGGGCCACATCAGAGGGCTCTGCGGGTCACCTGTAAAGGCTTATAAGACATAGCCTATGGAGACGCAAGAATAATGTAGAGAGAATAGGGGGTCAAGTACTAGAAAAATGCAACGTGGCCATAAAGGTTTGCTGCCTTAGAAGCTACTGCAGACAGCATGGGAAGAGAAAGAAGATAGCGCCCATTCATGAGGGAGATAGGCAACAAGGGTGCAGAGTGTTACAATGTGTATACAATGTGTCAGACCTCAGTGGACGCACTTCAGCTTTGCTGCACAATTCATTCCTAGTGGCAACATTTTCCAGCAGTGAAAGGGAAAGTTACAATATATCCTCATACAAAGATGGAGGATTGAAACTGTATTATGTGTCCTGTGTCCTGCTGGCCAGGGCTAATTACTCAGATCTAGAGACTGCTCAATGCTGTCAGCACACAGGAAAGAGCAGCAGAAACTAAACATAAGGCTAGCCATACATGCATATATTTCTCCATTCACACTAAACCATGTAGACAGAGGAATTTCCAATGCTGGCTATTGAATACAAGCAGCCACGGCACCCGAGGCTGCTTGAATATCCCAACAGTGACTGTAGCCGATAGGATGCAGTCACTGTCCAGCTGATAATTTTCCACAAGGCCACTGGGTGGGAAGCCCGGAGCCAACAGGGGCAACAAGGCTTGTAACTGCAGAAAATCAGAGCAATCTATGTACATCTTAAGCTCAAAATTCATTTAACACTAATGTAAAGCAGGATATAAAATTACTAAACCGGTCAAAACATAAAAAAAAACGTAAAGTGGAATTAAACCCAAAAATGTAATCCTGTATAACTACAGCCAACTTCTCCTAAGAAGTGGTGGTTTCATTAGTTTTCTTTTCACCTAGTGATCTGGCCAATAAAACACATGTATTGAGTGCTTATACTCTGGATGAAGGAGGAGAGTGTTAAGATGTACTAGCAGATTTAAACACCACTAACACATCAAAGCTTTTTCTTCTTTTGGGATAAAAGGTTTAACAAACAAAAGCTGATCATTGTAAGCACCCTTTAGGGGTTTACGTCAAGAATTTTACCACCAACTACTTAATCTGCAGGACAGCTTGTTCTGTTGAAAGAGACTTGCTGGTAGGATCACCAGGAGAAAAAGGAAAGAAAGCCTAAAAAAATAAACTTACGCAGGCATCACATCCAAGAATTGGAAAAGTTGCCATAGATCAGGGTGGATAAAAATCTATGATTTTTTTTGGAAAAAAAAAAAAATCTGATTTTTTTTTTTTAATTTTAATTACCGTATATACTCAAGTATAGGCCAACCCAAATATAAGCCGAGGCACCTTAAAAAACTGGTACAACGTATTGACTCAAGTATAAGCTTAGGGTCGGAAATGCAGCAAATGACTGTGCCTGTGTTGGGGCTCATAATATACATTCTACCAGTGCCCATGAAATGCAGCTTGCCAGTGCCTGGTAATGCGATGTCACGCTTCGTGTCACAGCTGGATCTGAATCGCCGTGCAGCTGATGTAACTATGTCCCACGGCACAATGATTCCTAGCATTGGATCAGTGTGCCGTCTATCACAAGAGGCGGTCTAGGAGGCGGGACTTGGTGGCTGCACAGCGATTCAGATCTCTGACACACAGGATGAGATCATGCTACCAGGCACTAGGGAGGCTGCACATGACACTTGTGAGAAGAGCAGGAGGGAGGGGAAACGGACAGGGGCGCATCGGGATGATACGTGTGCGGCACCCCTTTTTCGGCTCCATTATCGCCCCCCTTTTTATTCCTTAAGTGGGACCCTCACTTGAGTATAAGCTGAGGGGGGGGGGTGGGTTTAGCATAAAAAAAATGTGCTGAAAAACTCAGTTTATACGGGAGTATATACAGTAAATTTATTTTAATAAAATGTTTTTAGAAAACTATCTTTAGATAGATTAATAATTTAGTTTATTCAGCATGACATTGAGCTTCATTATGTAGCATGAGGCTGTATATCCTGCAATATTTATATTTGCTAAACTCGTTTAATAAATCCAAGCTCTGCAAGCTGAGAACATGCACTGCATTGCTGCATTCACACAATTTCACAGTAACCATGAGATAAAACAAAGTTCAGGAACATTCCTTTATCCCATTGTTTTGCAAATCTATGTACACTACAAACTGTATGATTGAACTGGTTCTTATATCGCTGCTTTACTAACCTGACAGCTTAATATTCTAAATAGGAAACATTCATTTTGTTTGCAAATATTAAAGATTCTAACTACCAGCTAGAATAAGTCCTTACATTTAAAGAGCACCTGTCATTTCAGATCCATCATGGCAGCGCCTGTTAGCGGGCATCCACCCACCTGCTGCCGCCACGTCCCTCACCTTGTTGTGTCACTGCCGCATCACCAGCCGTCCCATTTAAGTGAGGAGCCAACAGCGGGTCAAAGGAGCCGCTGCAGGACAGATGAGTTGTTTTTTTTTAATTATTTTAATTGAGTTGATTTAAATCAAGCCTTTTTACTAGTGATTTAAATCATGAAATCACAATTTAAATCACTAGTAAAAAGGCTTGATTTAAATCAAATCCACCTGCATAGCAGATTTGATTTTGGCATTTAATACCGCTTTAATGAACAACTCAAAATGGACAGTGCCAATTTATCTCATGGTCATTTAACAAAGTAGCCACTGATCTTAGAAAGTAAGGCTAGGTTCACATTTGGGTGGATACAGGCCTAAGTGCAAATTTCTTTTCTTTCTCAATTCTTTTAACTGCATCCCCAAATACTGAAAATTGCATCGCATTTTCCCATGCTGAGAACTACAGAGCACTATGCGCTTTCCCTGCCACTGATTTTGGAAAAAGGTGCAGGAACCTTATCCCTGCGTTTTCTCTAGGTGCAGCAGCCCATTCAAGTGAACAGGCTGGGGTGTCCATGCAGTTGCAACCACAGGGAAACAATTGTAGCGTGAACCTAGCCTGTTTTTTTACATACTATTTTTAAGAGCAAAGGCCTCATGCACATTGGGCATTATAAAAAAGCCAGTAGCGTTTGCTGTAGAATACGTTTCAGTTTTTTTTAGCTGTAGCTTTTTTTTTTTTAACAAAATTATACTTTCACAAAAGCTTAAGGCCCCTTTCACACGGACGCAGTCAGTTTAGGCACGTCAAAAACGTATCAGTTCTTATCCGTTGTCTCATCCGTCATCCGTTCCGTTAATGTCCGTTTTCATCCGTTTTTTGTCCGCTTACATCCGTAAATGCACACGTTTACGTCCGTTTTTTCATCCGTTTTTGTATACGTTTTGTTCCGTTTATATGTGTGCCTGTGCCTTTAAGAGGTTGAGTTCACAGATAAACACAAAACGGATCTTAACGGATCGGACGTTGACGGACGATGTCCGTCAACGTCAGTTAATATCCATTTTGACGGATCTGAACGTAGCCTTGTACGTTTAAAAAAAACGGATAAAAACGGAAGCGGAGGTTAACTGATGGTGACGGATGTTCATCCGTCTGCCCATAGGAATGCATTGTCGTCCGTCGACGGATGGAAGAAAAACGGATAGACGGTCCGTCCGTGTGAAAGGGGCCTAAGGCTCAAAAAAGCTGATAATTTCAGCGTTGGAGCGTTTTTACAGCAGAAAAACTGAAAACCTACTAGTTCCGGGTTTTTTCCCAGCCAGAAAACGCCCCTGCCAAAAACTGCTGATAGCAGCCTATGTGTTCATGGACATATAGGATAACATGATGGAGAGTTTATTGGCTGCACAAAAAACGTCTGAAGCCAAAAACTGCAGCTGTAAAAAAGGTTGAGTGTGCATGAGGCCTAAAGTGTTGCACTTCCATTTGCTCAGTCAAGGTCTAACTATGATGTAAAAAGTGCTCCAAAAAAGACATTATCCAGTTTCCTTCCTTTAAACTTTGCCGCTGTGTTGGATCAATGTGGAAGTAGAACATACAACTAGGAAGGAAAAGCTGGGACAAAGTTATATTTTTAGCAGTTTCCAATGCTAGTAAAATATAAATAAAACCATATGCAGAACCTCAGACACTGATCACCCCCATGCAAAAATAACCCAATAAAAAGGTTACAAGATCAAAATAAAGTAAAAAGAAAAAAAAAAAAAAAAACAGCAGGCATTTACGACTCAGCCATGTGCCCATTTGTCCCCTCTCAGTATCAAGCACAAGAAGAGGGTCATTCAACAGCTGGGCTTCTGACCTCTTCAGAAAGGATCGCCAAACCAGGCTGACATCACTTAAAGTGACTGCAGCTAATTTTCCTCTAAACACGGTTTCTCAATTAACCATCCCCCCCTTTGCTTCGCTACCCACCCTTTCCTGTCTGTGATTGAAAGCAGACCTTGCCTGCTGGAACAGATGAAACAGGAGTAGAGAATGTGGAGGCAGACCAGATTTGTTCTGTGATCAGGGAAAAAAAAAAAAAAAAACCTTTGTTTTAGAATGTACTAGTAACCAAAATGGAGGCAATATCTGATCTAAAAGTACATTCTGTACCATTTTCTTCAAAAAATCTGTAAAATTTATGTTTTTAAAAAGTTATTCTGAACGTAAGCTATTCTAAATGGTCATAGGAATTAAAAGTAACAGCTTCAAATTAAAGCTGGATATTTAAATTTCAAAGTGTGAATGTAACCCGATTTGTCAACATATGTCACTGTACTCGCACTTCACTGTATTGTTGGTCTTTTAGGAAAAAGACAATTATGAAAATAGAGTGTGCCATTTCATTCCTCCACATCTATTAACAGAGCCCACATCCAAAGTTCTCTGCATATGAATCAGATTTCTAGGTTAATGATACATTTCCTCACCTCCTTTGACCTTTTGCCATACATATTTATCACCATTTCACTGCTACAATATTTTGAAAATGACTGCAGCACAAGCGAATGACACTGGAATCTATGGCTATTAGAATTATACAGAAGGCCTAAAGAGGGAGTTGCCAGCTTGCACTCTGAGAGCAAGTCTATACCGCATGCTCCTGGGACCATGCAGAAAAGCTTTTTAGCTTGAAATGACCCTGTCATGCATAACTAGGTATGGATTTTTTCTTTAATATATCACAGGCAACTTAAGCTACCCGTGCTTATGAATAAAGCATTAAATGTGGAAAGCAGGAGGGGCAGGCCAACTTACTACCCAGACAAGTTGAAATGATGCCCAATCTGAACAGTCGCATGTGCAGACCACTACCGCGGGCACCCCGAGTGTCTGCACTGTAGGTCTCATGTACGCTGGACATTTTTACAGACGTTTTTGGCTTCAGGCGTTTTTTTTTCTACAGCCAGTTAACTCCCCAGCATGGTATCCTATGTGTCCGTCCATGTCCACATAGGCTTTTATAAGTGCTTTTTGGCAGAGGCATTTTCTGGGTGGAAAAAAAAAAAAAAACATAACTAGTGAGCTTGAAGGAGTTATCCGGCTGTGAAATGCTGAACACCACTGAAAAACACGGCTATTCAGCGTTGGAGCGTTAAGCCATAAGCTTTTGTGGGAGTATAGTTGCTAAAAAAGCAAACGCTAAAAAACGCTAATTAAAAAAAAAAAAAAAAAAAAAAAAAAACAGCAGCATGTTAACGCTACTAGCATTTTTATAAAGTCCAGTGCACATGAGGCCTTTTACTGGTCAGCAGTTTTTGGTATCAGAAGTAACACCTATAGACAATTTTGGGTACTATCATTTTTCACCAGTACAGACGCGCGCAATTTTATGGCTTGAAATGTTTGGTATTTACTTGACGCAACCCCGCCTTTTATATTTTACTGAATTTAATTTAAAGTATATTATTTTACAGGACAATCACATTTAATAAACCGTTTCCTTTTGCAACTATAGAATTGAAGTTCAAAGGGATTTCCTAGCAAAAAAGGAAAAATTCTAATTTTAAAGTGTGCAAAAAATGTAAAAATGGTCCCAGTAGATAAAGGCACTCCAGTGTTTGCTTTACTAGCTAAATAAACAGCTTATTGGCCGTCAATCTACTAATCTAAAGACTCCACTCAGATAAAGTCTACAAGAAATATACAATACAGAATTGTATTTTTCTTACCAATAACATACAGAAACAAGCTGGCATAATTAAACTACCAATAACTTTGATAGTAGGAAAAAACTGGACCATTATAAGAAAGAAAAAGTTGTCTTTACCTGCAATGCACAGATCATTTGAATTTGCTACTGAAATATAGGGCATTACAACTACATACAAAAAGGAGAGTATGTCAAAGAAAAGTAAATGAAAGAAAATAAAGCAAAACCCATCATTCCCCACACTTTCTGATTTTGAGCTCCCCCACAAACTATTTAAAAAACACAATTATTACAGAACGCAGAATACCAAATACCTGTATTCAAAGCATAGACTACTTCTAAAATGTCAATTCTCTAACTGTAAACCTGCAATGGAGAGACTCCATACTAGGGCTGAAACAACTAATCGATTATGAAATTAATCGATTACTATTTTCATAATCGTTTAATCGGCCAGTAACAATGGGGTTAAAAAAACTAAAATGAGCCCTTTATAGTACAAAGAGCAAATAATCGCTACTGTAAATATAACTTTCACAGTTCTACAAAAAAAAAATAACCCCTTACAGTAGTGATTATCTGCTTTTTTTTGTACTAGAAAGGGATCATTTTAGTTTTTTTTAACCCCATTATGTTACTAAACGTCTCAGGCCTGGTTCACATCTGTGTTTTTTGGTGCTTTTTGCAGAAACGCACTACAGTTCATTTACATGGTTTCCTATGGGACACGATCACATCAAGGCTTTTTTCAGCTGCTGCGTATTTGGAAAGGGTCAGGGAATTTTTTTTTTTTAACGTGAAACTGTGCTTTTTTGGTTCAATAAACTTCAATGCATAAGCTGCAGAAAAGCATATAATGCATTTTTGCAGCAATTTGTGTTTTTTAATCTGCCCAACAAAAAATTGGCCAAAAAACAGTATGTCTCTTCTAATAGTGTATACAGTATACATATCCTCAGTGTATACAGTATATGTCCTCTAATAGTATATACAGTATATCTCTTCTGTCTGTTATTCTCACAGTGGATTCGAAATTTTGCTCCCTAACCATATAGTTGGTTGTTTATATTTACCACTGCATAGAGATATTTAAGAATAATAAACTTTACATATTAACTAAATTATGTACCACAATTTTTTTTTAAGGTTATTAACCGATTAATTGAAATAATCGTTAGTTGCAGCCCTACTCCATACAAGTCTAGATGTTTGGGGGCTATTGAAGAAAACTTCAAAGTGAGGTCAGAACTCCTGATCTGCATTCATGTTTTGACCAGCATGGCAGCCAGGGAACGATCGTTTTAAAAAAGGAGAGCTTGGCAATGGCAGCATCTTTATACTTTTTAGTACAAGAATCATATAAAAAATAGTGATACCCACCCTCTGAAGACTGTCACCCAGCAATTCAGGTAGAATTATTCATAGCTAAAAAAGGTCAGTGCGAGCACAAAGCATAGCAAAGCAGGTGTCCAGCAGTACTTGCCAGTATTACAAGTGATAAGTGGAAGCCCTCCTTTTTAAGGGCCAACTCACCCCAAATGCCCATTCCGTGCGCTTTTTTTCTGCACTAAAAATGCACGCAGTGTGTTTTCCATGTATTCCAATGGTTCACACCATGCAGTAATTTTCCAGTCAGTTTCTGCACCGGCAACTGACCAGAGGGTGTTAACTAGAGCCGTTGGAATACATGGAAAACACACTGCATGCATTTTTAGTGCAGAAAAAAAGCGCATGGAACAGCATTTGGTGTGAACTGGCCCTAAAGGAAAGCCAATGCTGTGGTATCGGGCTCAATCACACCTTTGGTGCATCACAAAGACGAAAAATGAGATTCAGCTCTAGATTTAGTAGCAAACGTTATAAACTGACATGCACTGGGATTTGCATTCCTTCTTCAAACACTGCTTATATTTGGCTCAGTACACACTTCTAGAGCCAGCATTTACAGGGTGAGCGATAGTGGGAAGAACCTTTTTATTATTTATGGTATTTTGCTACATCTTGCCATTCTACAGGTTTTATTTTTTTATTTTTTTTAAACGCAAAAATATGCATACAGTCCCTATGAGTGTCCTATTTTTGGGAAGTGTTATTTTTAGTGACCGGGCCACGTCCACAACTCGTCTTCTGACATCTTTATCAGGGCATGCAGCACATCATTTGTAAAGAAAGGCAGGGCAACCCCACACCTAAACTGGTCACTGTCCTAGAGGTTCATACACTATAGTGACAATGGCTGCATAAAAAAGAAAAAAGTCACTTCAATAAAAAACTATTTAAATGCTATTCACAGTCTGGTTGCTATTCAGGTTGTGTGTAAACAGGTTTCACTTCAGTTCCCTATCAATACCTAAATATTTATGGACGTACATCATTCTTTTTCCCCATCCTCCAATTTAAAATAAATAAAATTAACTGTGACATCAAAGCTGCAAAGAAATGGTCACAGGTTGTTGCCCTTCACTAGTCACAATAACTGGCAGCCCAGAGTGCCCATTTCTACATTCATATTCTAGGAATTCCTGATTTTAAACACACTAAAGGTGGAGAATTTCAAATACCAAAAACCAGACTTTTTTTTTTCTCCAGGGATATTCGTTTTATTAGACTGAAAACAAAGTGTATAGGTAAAAGCATTCTTTGGGGTTTGCCAACCACAATCCGGCATACAGCAAGGGACATCCCTGTCACAAAACGGTTACCCAGGAATCACAGAATGGCAGCTTCTATCAGAGGCATCCCACGCAGGTATTCTGTTGCTTTGTGGCACATTCTCTTTCGGGAACTCGGATTTGCAGTTCAAAAACGTATACAGCTACTGGGTATTTTCCGCAAATCACAAATTCATTATTATAGCGTCATAATTAGCTTTGCTTTTGATGCTGGCTACATTGGCAATTAAATCTCTCCATCAGGAAGGTTTAACTGCTTGTTGGCACTCACCTAATTACTGTGATAAGTGTAAACAAGCGGTTAAATCTCAGAGTAGCAAAGAGATTGGATTACTGATATAGTCTTAGATTCAAATATGCTGCTTAAAGGTTGGAATATTATATATATATATATATATATATATATATATATATATATATATATATATATATATATATATATATATATATATATATATTTTCTCTCAACCATTAAGCAGCATATTGAATGAGGTAGAATATACATACATTATACACACTGCATCTCATTGTTATATTAATAGACATTAAGTACATCTAATAAAAAACTAATAGAATAATGACCTCTTCCTAATTATATCAAGATCATTTGTAAAATATTATGGGAAATCCGGCTAAATGATGTTTACATTAACACATAATTTCTAAAGATTTGTATAAAAACATAATTTCTAAGCTGTTAAAACAATTGTATACCGCCCTCCAAAGTCAACATGTCAAATATGTAAAACAAAACGTTATGCCAACTATAGCAGCAAAAGCATCCAGGCACAAATAAAGATAAAAACACAATAGAAAACCCAATTTGGAATGCATGTGTTGTCCTGGATGTGCCTGCAATAAGGAATTGCCCCCCATCCACATACTAGACACACATTCCCCCCTCGCCAACAATACGTACAACGACTTCAGCCATTTCACTGGCATTGCACTGCAGTCTCCAGCCTGTGATGTGCTCCATTCTCTCCATCTCTCATCCTGAGCCCATTTTCTCTGGTTGCCAAATCTTCTACAGCTAAGATTGCTAGTATTTTGCCCCCAGATCCTGCATTGACGATGAAATGGCCAATGCACAAATCTTTAAGAGACGAGGGGCAGGACGAGTCCAGCCTGAGAGCTGCTGCATCCATTTACAGTCTGGAAGCATCCAGTCGATGCACCCAGACAACATTCGTCAACAAATGCAGCAAGAGTGCAGAGGACGAGCGGGTCAAAGTACACATTTTCATTCATTTAAAAAACAATAATAATGTGAATAGCCATCACAACCACAACGGTGCTTTGAGGCAATCATGGGCAGCCCTGGCAGAATGGCTGATCTCCATGTATGTCCTGTCTGTATTCTAACACAAGCACACTCCATAATCTGACACCTCCAGTCACAATCCTTTAATATCACCATTTTTATTTTTCAGCCATGTAACTGTCATTTATTCATCAATTGCGTTTATCCTGAAAAGAACTGCCATTTTTGTAATGGTGATCCTGGTGGTTTCCTGCACTCCATGATCTGACACCTCCATTCACATGGTCAGATGTGTTCTGGGTGGCCCTATCCTATCCTGAGGAGAACTGTCCTTTTATTTACTGCTGAGTATCCTTGCAGTGGTGTGTTGGTGATGTACCCATGTGAGATGGCAGTGTGTGTGCCCCCCCCCAGGAGAAGGGTTCTCCCTGCCACAAAAGCAGCCAGTGCTGCAAGAAGGTGCAGAGATCCTCGTGATGGGAATGGCTGTCTCCTCACTCACACTGCTTTCACCTTCACAGATCTCTCCCCCTCCCCCTCATACACACACGATCACTACTGCGGTCCCCTCTGCAGGATTCCCTGCGCAATCTGCAATATCCTGGGAATGCCCCAACCTCCATGTATGAGGAGGAGGAGGAGAGAGAGAGAGGAGGAGGGGGTGAGGACACTGCCAGCAATGACACCTATCGATGAGGATCGGACACACAATGGTGACTGGGCGGGGGGGGGGGGGGGGATGTGATCGGATAGACGCCACACATGGCACCAATTATGGCCAGAAACAAAGAGGCACAAAGACTGGAAGAGGGGGGGGAGGGGAGCGCTCTCTCTCACACACACACACAATGCACTAATATGGACATGGCAGAGACGCGCACACTTACCTGCGAGACCATTTTATTCTTCTCCATAAACCAAGAGCGGAGGACGGGAGCGGACAGCAGCTGCCTCTATGGTCACCGCACACCGAACAGCAGCGAGCTGAGTCCTGAGGAATTCTTTTGTGTCCTTGGCTCTGACTCCTTCTTCGTCTTCTTCTTCCTTCCTCCCAGTTCTTCGCTCCCTTTCTCTCTCTCTCTATTCCTCTCTCTCTCAGGATGAGGCTCCGCCCTCCGGCTCCAGGGGTAATTTATCACCGCTCGGCCACGCCCCCTCTCCTTCCTCCCCCTCCCACCCTGGCTCCCAGCTCTCTCCTGTCGCTTCCTTTCCCCTCCCCCTCCTCTCCTGTTGGGCTGAGTCAAGGGACAGACAGACAGACAGCTCTCCTTACACATGGCAGCCGAGAATGGAGGAAGAGGACAGGCTTATCTCCACACACTGCACGGCACAGATTGGAGGAGACACGTCCTGTATTCTGAGGAGACCAGAGCCCTCCACTGCACGGAAACATTGTACTCACATTGTACTCGTATTTGTACTCACATTGTACTCTTATTGTACACACATTGTACATACATTGTACTCGTATTGTACTCATATTGTACATACATTGTACTCATGTTGTACATACATTGTACTCATGTTGTACGTACATTTTACTCACATTGTACATACATTGTACTCATGTTGTACATACATTGTACTCATGTTGTACATACATTTTACTCATGTTGTACATACATTGTACTCATGTTGTACATACATTGTACTCATGTTGTACGTACATTTTACTCACATTGTACATACATTGTACTCATGTTGTACGTACATTTTACTCACATTGTACATACATTGTACTCATGTTGTACATACATTGTACTCATGTTGTACATACATTTTACTCATGTTGTACATACATTGTACTCATGTTGTACATACATTGTACATGCATTGTACTCATGTTGTACATACATTGTACTCATGTTGTACATACATTTTACTCATGTTGTACATACATTGTACTCATGTTGTACATACATTGTACATGCATTGTACTCATGTTGTACATACATTATACTCATGTTGTACATACATTTTACTCACATTGTACATACATTGTACTCATGTTGTACATACATTGTACTCATGTTGTACATACATTGTACATACATTGTATATACATTGTACTCATGTTGTACATACATTGTACTCATATTGTACATACATTGTACTCATATTGTACATACATTGTACTCATGTTGTACATACATTGTACTCATGTTGTACATACATTGTACTCATATTGTACATACATTGTACTCATATTGTACATACATTGTACTCATGTTGTACATACATTGTACTCATGTTGTACATACATTGTACTCATATTGTACATACATTGTACTCACATTGCACTCACACTGTACGCACATTGCACTCACACTGTACGCACATTGCACTCACACTGTACGCACATTGCACTCACACTGTACGCACATTGCACTCACACTGTACGCACATTGCACTCACTTTGTACACAGGTCCTCCCGCCCTCCCCCCATACAGGAATTAAAGTGGAAGTTCAGTAAAATCCTAACTAAGGGGAAACCTGCTCCCACCTCCATTCTAACACTATTCTATCTACCCTGTGAAAGGAAAGATGTCTACACTTAACTATTCTGAGGGCGCTCTGGTCACATGACCAGCTCCCAGCGGCAGCGGCTTCAGTGTAGAGGAGGGAGAGCCGACAACAGATGCCCCATAGTAATTCTAGCCATCCACCAGTCAAAAGATCGTTCAAACACGTTATCGAAAAACACTCAGACATGAGAAGAAAGGATATTGCCGTCGTGACCAAATGTTGGGCAGTAAATCGCACCCTCAGAATAGGTAAGTATAGACATCTTTCCTTTCACAGGGTAGGTAGAATAAAACAAACTACGGGATAAATTTAGGGACTTTTATTTATTTTTTAATTATTTTTATTGGTAATGGCGGTGATCTGCGATTTTTATCAGGACTCCGACATTGTGGCGGACAAATCTGACCCCAAATTACACTTTTTGGGGACCAGTGCCATTATTACATTGATCAGGGCTCAAAAAAATACACTGATCGATGTATAAATTACACTGGTACTAGGGGGCGATCAAGGGGTTAAGTGTGTTCCCTCAGCGTGTTCTAACTGCAGGGGGGGATGGGCTTACTGAAACATGACAGAGATCACTGTTCCTGATGATAGGGAACAGAAGATCTCTGTCATGTCACTAGGCAGAACATAGGCAGTTCCCCATTCTGCCCCTCCTCGCCACGATCGTGGGCCACTGGCGGACATCGAGCACCCACTATCCTGCTTTTGCGGACTGACATACAGGTATGTCAGTTTGCACAGGAGAGCCAACCTGCCGCAGTACAGTATATCTGCAGTAGGTTGTTCTTTTGTTGACTGCACTGGAACTGATCACACTGGTGTGAACTAGGGCCATTGGAATACACAGAAACACTGCACATGCGTTTTTGATGCATTTTTAACACACAATAGAAAGCATCTGGTGTGAACTGAAGGCATAGTCCACATTTCTGCAAATAAATAAAATGCACCCGCATTTTTAATAAAAAATATGCATTTATTATATCGTGGTTATGAGTAAGCTTGAGTGACTGGAGTGAAACACATCAATGTATCTTGTGTATATGTCTGGCTGGTAGATCAATAAACATCTTCAAAGAACTTTGACTACGTCTGTGGTGTGCCACCATTCTGTTTTTCCTATATTCCATCATTGGTGTCATTGGGAGGAATTGTGTCCCATCATTGGTGCCAATAAAAGGAATTGTGTCCTATCATTGGGAGGAATTGTGCCGCTTCACTGGTGTCAGTGGTGGGCATTATGCCTCATCATTGGTATCAATGGGTGAAATAGTGCCCCCAGGGCCAGATAAAAGCAAGCAAAGGGCCGCAGTTTGGAGACCACTGGTCTAGGGGGACAAAAAGAATATTTACTAACCCAATCCTCTGCTCCTCCCTAAAGCCAGATCGATCCGTGCAGATTCTCAGCACAGAAACATCAGCCGCCCAGTGACGCATACATGCAGCAAGTGGGCATTAAAACTCTCCCTTTTGCCACATTTATGTGTTACATGGGTGGCAACAGGTTAAAATACCTTTTTTTGTAGGACCATGCTCTGCACTTCCGTCATTCTTGTCTAGTCGAGAATTATTTGGTGTGAATGGCTCCTAACTCATAAATTAGAACTTGCCTGTTGCTGCTCCTGTACTGCTTTCGTGCAGGCTGTCGCTGTGACGGGGGGGGGGGGGGGGGAGCGAATAGGGCATTCTATTTACACAGCCCAACAGGGGAGAAAACAATGCTGTAATACAGAAATGATAAGGCCTCGTACACATTGGGCATATAATACCGTAGGCCCCACACAGGGATACATACCCACTGATGTCTATTGGGACCCAGCCAAAGCCTGGCAGGAAGAAGACTGCGGCCCAGCGGTTGAGAAACATTGGGGATGATTTAATAAAACAGGAGAGTACAAAATCTGGTGCGGCTGCATAGAAGTCAGCGTCCAGGTTTTTTGTCGAAGGTTAATTGAACAAGCTAAAGTTAGAGAAAAGGTGTGCACATCACAGCAAAACCCTCTGAAAAGACGTGGGATAGCCTCAGTCCAGGCTCCAACCAGGCCACGCCCCCAGCACATTTCCATCCGCCCCCAAAACCATTTTTTCTCTACTGGATGTTTTAAACTGGGACAAGCTCTGTCCTTGTTGGCAGTCCTAGTGGCTTGGCATGCAAGAGGACCCAGTGGAGCCTTAAGTGGCACCTGTCATTTTTGGTTGTGGGTCAAAGCTGAAGTTAGAAGATTGGCTAATCTGCACTCTCCAGTTTTAGTAAATCAACCCCACTGTGTTAATGCACATTATTTCATGCACTGTGGCACACTGCATTAAATGTGGATAAAAACCCTCACATATACCCAGTAAAGTGAACTGCCTGATACACAGATGAAAAAAATCTCCCTACATAAGTTTTACATGTATATCTGCTGTCTTCAACTTTCTACACTCTTTAAAAAGAGCACAATGTGTTACAAATTTTGTTTCCTCATTCAGCAGTGGGAGGGAAGTCTGGGCATACACTGTGTGTGACAGATGATTGGCGGAAAGGCACACACCTCCCCTCCAGATAGGCAGAGAAACCAAGAAACTTTCAGAGCTGTACTGTGAGTAGACAAGCTCTCTGCTAATCTATCTCTAAGCTACCTTCCCAACACAAATTTCCAGATGTTTTTATCTCCTGTGCCCGAGAACCTGTCAGAATTATCATGCTGATAACAGAGGAACAGAGCAGCAGAAAGACATGGGACTCTGAGCTTTGGAGATAGATAGGTAAACACTACAGATATATGTGCCTAGGTCAGATTTCATGAATGGGGTTTACATCCACTTTAAAGGGGTCGTAAAGGTACATGTTTTTTCACCTTAATGCATTCTATGCATTAGGGGAGAAAAACATCCGATGATTAGCGGCCCCCCTATTTACTTACCTAAGCCCTTGAAAGTCCCGTGTCGGGAACGCGCTGGCTTCTCGGCTCATTCATTGGATGATTTATAGCAGTGCAGCCATTGGCTCCCGATGCTCCCGACTGTAGCACGGGATCGCACCCGCAAGCTAACCCCCTTGGGAGAGCGCTTCCCAGAAGGGGGGTTAGCTGATGCGGGGAGGAGCCAAGACAGCCGCCGAGGGACCCCAGAAGATGAGGATCGGGGCCACTCTGTGCAAAACGAGCTGCACAGTGGAGGTAAATATGACATGTTTGTTATTAAAAAAAAAAAAAAGGAACCTTTACAACCCCTTTAAGGCAGCCAATTCATTTTGCAGCATTTTGTATGTGAATTACACTCCAATGTATAGTACCATGTGCATTGCAGTTTTTCCATGCATTACAGCAATGTACAAGTGTCATGGCAGCCTACAAACATAAATAACCACACTCTAAGGCCCCTTTCACACTGGGGCGGTGAGCCGCGGTGACGGTAAAGCAGCGCTATATTTAGCGCTGCTTTACCGTCGTTTTCACCGCGGTTTTCGGCCGCTCGCGGTGCGGTTTTAACCCCCGCGAGCGGCCGAAAAGGGGTTAAACACCCCCCGCAGAGCGCCGCCGTAGTGGCGCTTTGCGGCGGTATTGCCGCGGTTTCACCGCGGTCTCCCATTCTATTCAATGGGAAGGAGCGGTGAACACACCGCTCCTATCCCGCTCCAAAGATGCTGCTAGCAGGACTTTTTTTGTCATCCTGCTAGCGCACCGCTCCAGTGTGAAAGCCCGCCGGCTTTCACACTGGAGTTAAAGGGGCCGGATTTTTTCATGCGGTGAACAGGCGCTATTTTTAGCGCTGCACCGCATGAAAAACGCCCCGGTGTGAAAGGGGCCTTAGGCCTCAACACATATGGGAACAAACAACATAAAACTTGTGTGTATTTCCCTGCCCAGGAGACACAGGTACTGTGTACCATCACCCATAGTAATCAAGAGCAGTACATAGATGTTTGAAGGAATATGTCATGCTTGCATAAACATGTGCAGGCGGATGTGTGACCCTGGATGAAGACCCTTAAAAAGATTAGCATTCAAAGGACTTGCACAAAGAGTTATACATCTTTAAAATGACCCACCAAAACATTCAAATCATCTCCTATGGTACACTATTACCTGTACTTCCAGAGATCACTCTGTATGCAATCCTGAATTAATTACAGACAAATCAGTCTGTCCTGGATCATTCGCACCAAAGTGAGTTGTGCTTTACACACTCACTTTTTGTTTATCAGATGCCTTACATTAAACAGCCCAGCGAATGCACCTCAACTCACAAAAATAGGTTCTGCTCTATTTTCCAAAACACTCTTGATCTGCATTTGTGCATTGTGATGAACAGCAACACACTCTATAATGCATTATGTTACGGCGCAGTTATAATGCACACTGAAGTATGAAAGAGCTCTTAAAGTGAAAGTAAACTTCATTTTTCCAGAATTTGCTAATAGGCAGGGTACTTATGATAGAAGATACCCTATCGGTCTCTTCTGCCATAAATGCATGCTCCTGCCTGTCAGCCATCATTTAAAGCCCAGATCTCTGCTGCGGTGATGTGAGTCCTGTGTGCATGCATGGGAATGACATCATCACAGCCCAGCCAAAGGCACGGAAACCAGAAGGAAGATCCGGCGAAGATGGAAGCATCAGGGGCCCGCTGGATCGATCCCACCGCAGCACTAGAGGGCACCATTTGACAGGTAAGTCTGCCATAATATGCTGTGCATACTAGTACACTATGGCATAACCCAACTGAGGGTCCCTAAAAAGAAAATTATATAGTCAGGTTAACTACCGCTTTAAGCTGGCCATGCACTAGTAGATTTTCAAACAAATGTCTGTATGAACAATCGTAGAAAACTTCTCAGTACATTTGATGACTTGATAAATGCCATCCTAAAGTACTTCAAAATGTTGCTTGCGTTACCATTCGATTTTGGAACAAATTAACTTTCCCGAATGAAAAATTCATTCACTGTTAGAATCTTGTTCGTTCCACAAAAATCTTCCATCCTGCTCTTTCAAAATTTATGGTCACTTGAAAACAAAAGTCGATTCGACCCCCTTAATCATTAGAAAACAGTACTTGCCGCTCCTCTGAAAAGCAGTTCACGGTGGATTGCTTTTCAGAGGTACTTGACAGGCACTGAGGAGGCATCTTTAACCCTCAAAATGCCAACCCATCATACCACAAACAACGGTTTTGGTGCGGCCCCATTTACTTGAATGGGTCACATTTGGTGGTGCTAAAGCCTCCCGAATGCGACATGGCATTTTCTTTTTGCTGCAGCATGTGTACAGACCTGTGAGGCTGCATTGCTTTGTTTAGGAGGGCAGTTATATAACCACGGATCAGCCGCTTGCTTTTACTGCCCCAGGCTGCCGGTGTGAGGGTGAGGGGTGGACATACCATTTGTGAATTGAGGGCTTATTTGCATTTAATGTTGGTTGGACAGGCACTGAACCCTTCACTCTTTCACATAAACCTGCACATTGCTCACTCCAAACGGGAGGCATTCATCATGTGGTTACATATACATTCTGAAAAAGGGGTGATTGTAAGAAATTGTAAGACTTTGTGAGCTGAACAAGATGACTACTGTAAAAATGACATGAACTTAACTAAATAAAGTACTAAATAATATACTATGCCATCATCACTAATAATCCTTATCATCCAGCTTTCTTTAAAGAACGAGCACGACAGCACATTTCACAATTTTGCATTCTGCTGGCTTTGACTTTCTTTGATGTTCCTCTGAATTCAGTCATAGCATCTCAGATGCAAAGGAAGTTGATGCTGGAAGACTTCACCCTGTCAAACACAGTGATCACAGCTCTGAACATGGAGCACTGATTGCAGGTCTTGCTCTGATGAAGGCCCAAGGACAGTAGTAATAGCACGCCGTGGCAAACAGTGGGTGTGGCCAAACTGCATTAACAGTGAGAGGAGCTTAAAGGGGCACAGTGTCAGTCAGTAGAGCAGTGGAAAATGTCAATAGAGTAGAGCAGGGGACGGTTTTAGTAGGCAGAGGTTGGTGTCAGTAGGGCAGTGGACAGTGTCAGTAGGGCGAAAGTTGGCTTCAGTAGGGCAGTGGACAGTGTCAGTAGGGCGAAGGTTGGTGGCAGTGGACAGTGGCAGTAGGGAGAAGGTTGGTGTCAGTAGGGCAGTGGACGGTGTCAGTAGGGCGAAGGTTGGTGTCAGTAGGGTAGTGGACGGTGTCAGTAGGGTAGTGGACGGTGTCAGTAGGGTGAAGGTTGGTGTCAGTAGGGCAGTGGACGGTGTCAGTAGGGCGAAGGTTGGTGGCAGTAGGGTAGTGGACGGTGTCAGTAGGGAGAAGGTTGGTGTCAGTAGGGTAGTGGACGGTGTCAGTAGGGTGAAGGTTGGTGTCAGTAGGGCAGTGGATGGTGTCAGTAGGGAGAAGGTTGGTGTCAGTAGGGTAGTGGACGGTGTCAGTAGGGAGAAGGTTGGTGTCAGTAGGGCAGTGGACAGTGTCAGTAGGGAGAAGGTTGGTGTCAGTAGGTCCAGGGGAAGCTGGTTAGGAGAAGCAGTGGGGCTGTATTTACAAGAACTTCCCCTCTGCATTATCCTCTTGCAGCTTTCAGCTGCTGCAGGAGGAAAATACAACTGATCAGTTATAGTAAATGCCACCCTCGCCTCCCCTCTAAGGATGGCCATACATGTTCCATTTTCCTTTAGGTTTACCTTAAACTATGTACTGCAAGGGCCTGCCTAATTGAAAGCAACAATATTTTTTTTACTGACATGCATAATATTTCTTAGGTAATGGTAAGATTTGTACCAGGATCACGTTTTTTCAACCCTGATATGTTCAGTTCTAGATCTATATTTTTGTGTTGTGTTTGACATGGACTGAGAATTGAAAAGTATTACACACTCCTCTACAAACAGTTATAATACTGTATAAGCACCAGAGACAGATGAGCGACCTTAAATATCATAAATATTTGCTATTGTTTTCATATGTTTTTATTCTTTACTCTACTGCTGATAACCTGCTGCCTCTTTGCAGCTGCTTCCTATCTAGATGCATATACTCCAGTGATGGATACATGGCATTACTCAGGTGTAAACTTTCTGATGGTGGCAGCAGTGAGCCATACCCGTATATATCCACTGGAAGCCCATATTATAGGGTAACAATGCAAAAGCAGAATCGGAAGAAAGGGAGAAAGTGTTGTCCTAACAGCAAGTACCTGAGCAACGACCTTCCTAGCAGGATCACCAGATGTCATTTTTAAAGAAAATGGGAGATTTAGGAATATTGAAAATGATTTTTGGAATTACATTATTTTATTATATGAGATTTTAGTGATTGTGTCTACATATACCTTCATTTTTTTTCCATGCAAAAACTATTTATAAATTGGACTGGCTGCGCTTTTGCTGTGATGAAACACTAAGGTTCCAGGTACCCGGCTTGCTTTGCCAATACTGAGCTGGCCGTGTATGTACAGATACAGGCACAGCCAACAGAGGATTTTCTGCAAGCATGTAAAAACATGTTGGGGAACTAGCAAAAGAAAAGTGTTTCTGTGTTTGTACTTCTTTCATGTTCTTTTAAACAGAACACATTAATGTCAGTTTACATACCTTTAGTTTAGCCCTCCTCATCACATAGATATCTACAGACCTCAACTCACAGGCCTACTCCTAAGCTGTCCATACACTGATCAAAATTCATCTGCCTTAGCAGGGCTGAATTTCAGTGTATGACCGTCCCTGCTCGACACAATTTGATTATTTGATCAAAGGGACATGCTGGGAAACATTAGTCGATCAGCGGCTGCAGCTGCTGATCAGTGTATTCTGACAGCAGTGGGTCCTGCTGTAATGCCGCATACGCACGGTCGGAATTCTCGTCGGAAAAAGCTCTGATGGTTTTCCCGTCGGAATTCCGACGGAATTTCGCTCAAACTGTCTTGCCTACACACGGTCACACCAAATTCCGACGGTCAATAACACCACGCCTTAAAAAACGTTCGACTGCACTATAAAAGGGAATTTTAATGCTTCTGAGCATGCGTCGGAATTTTGCGTGTTGGAATTGCATACACACGATCGGAAAATCCGATAGAAAGGTTTTCCTTCGGAAAAATTAAGAACAGGTTCTCAATCCAAAGTCCGTCGGAAATTCCGACAGAAAAAGACCAATGGGCATACACACGGTCGGAAAATCCGATGAAAAGCTATATACAATACAATGTCCTGGGGGGCGGGCAGATTCACATACATTAGATGGCTGAAGGAATCTGTTGAATGAAAAAAATTAAAAGTGTATGGTCTTTAGCCTAAAGCCGGCCATATACAGAGCAATTTCTTTATTTCCTGCAACCCGTGGTTGCAGGAAAGAATATCGGTCAGTTTTCCCATCAGCACAGTTAGTCACTTGATTTGCCCATCAAAACAGTCAGTGTTGATGAGGGAATCCCTCCCACAGAGCCATTGTGTACTCCCAGCAGGAGAACACAGTATTTACTGGTAGCAACTATATAGCCGCTAGCAATAATTGCATGTAAAATCCAACAGGCTGGGTATACCCAAATTGATTGACTGTTCAAATTGGGTACAATCAGTCTGCCCATACATGGTTCAAATCTGGGCCATTCTCTGCTGAACTGGCCGAGATTCGAACCGTCTGTGGGTGGCTTAAGGTTTACACAAGGTTACAGTATATGCAAGAGATAACATGTATTGGTGCTCCTAATGCTCAAGGATGGTGGGTTGGGAACCAACCAGCAGTACCCACCAGCAGTACCAGCCAGCAATACCCACCAGCAACAGTACCAGCCAGCACTACCCACCAGCAACAGTACCAGCCAGCAATACCCGCCAGCAACAGTACCAGCCAGCAGTACCCGCCAGCAACAGTACCCACCAGCAACAGTACCAGCCAGCAGTACCCGCCAGCAATACCCGCCAAAGTACCTGCCAGCAGTACCCGCTAGCAGTACCAGCCAGCAGTACCCACCAGCAATACCAGCTAGCAGTACCAGCCAGCAGTACCCACTAGCAGTACCAGCCAGTAGTAACCATCAGCCAACAGGACCCACTACATGACCCCATTATTCACAGTGTAAGCTAGGTGTCATGCATCCATGGTAACGGTGCATTTATAATTAATGGTTGTAATTATTATTCTGTAATTATAAGCATCATGCAGACCATGGGTTGCCATGCAAACAAAAAATGACTGCCTTGGGATCCCAGCAATTCCTGTAGTGTACGGCTTGAACAAAGTCAACAAATGTTTACAATCTCCTGTACTGCTGATTCTATAACCACTGCCATATCTTTTCATTTATACCCTCCCTCCCCCCAAGTCTTATACAACGCCTATGTCAAGGGATGTTATGGCTTTGATTTTGGAAAAGGTGTAGAGACCTTTTCACTGTTTTCTGTAGGTACAGCAGCAGCCCATTGAAATGTGGCCACAAGGAAACTGACATAGTGTGAACCTAGTCTTATAATGCCTATGGACAACCTAATTACTGTATACAATCTGATACCTCCAGCAGGAGTTCCTAATCCTAGCATGCCTTCCAATTTGTAGGGATTCCCTAGGAGGTAATGATGTGTTTTTCCTATTGGAAGTTCTCATTGCTCACCACATTTATGGTCTATTTTTTCATAATTTGTATTTTTTTTTTTTCAGTTCTCAATAGTACAATAAAAAATAACATACAGAATTTTATTTTCTTTTGGAGGGAGAAGAATGCACATCCTAGTTCTGTTTCCTACTCTCTGATATAAAATAAATCTGTTCCTGCTGAGAATTGCAGAAGCAATTTGTACATAAGGCAAAGAGTATGTTCAGGTTTCAGAACACTTACAAAATGTATGGCATTACATATTGCGTACTGCAGTGACATGTAAAAGTAAGAGCGTCTTCCCCAAGTGAGGAAAGATATACCGAGCACCGGGGCAAGTTCATCCAGTGCCTGGGGCAAAGATGGCAATCTGTGCCCCCCCCCCCCCGTTCATGATGTGCAAGCTTAGGGGATCCTTCGCCCAGCAGTCCCTTGCTTGTCAAAATCACTGCTGCTGTCACTGTCAGCCTTGTAACAGAAGGTAGGTACCTCTATCCCTACAGTTAATCATTGTGCCCAGGGCAGCTGTCCCTCCTGCCCACCCCTTGTACCGACCCTGGATATACCGTATGAAAAATAACAGTGAAGCTGCTCTGAGAATGAGTTTAGTTTTGAATGCATTTTTTCCTGTGTTAAGGTGGCCATATACAGTATATGCCGGAGCATTTGACACTGCATGCACAATCTGCTGTCCTGAAGGCATGTCTATCAACAAGCAGCCCCCTAAACATGTATGCTTGGCTTGACCAAGCAAGCAGATGGGAATCAGCTGCTGCCATAGACAAGGGATTGTTGGCAGCTGTCACACAATGTAGATTAATAAAAAAAAAAAAAGTAAAACAAGAGCGAGAGTAATACTACTGCTCTGTATTTTCTTGTTAGCAGGAGCACTGGGTCTTGCACATACTGGCTACTATGGAAACCATTCCTCCTATCGGGGTTTGGCGAATCGGGAATGTGTTTCTGTGGTGTACAGAAGTTTACAGATTCAGCAGTCTTAGTGGTAAACAGAGGTGTATGTATTCACTGACATTTTTGTTATGTTTCTATACACCAGATGAATTAATGTTTGTTAAATCATTCGTTACATGTGATTAGTTCTTCTTTTTCTTTGGATCCATTATATGCTCGTACATTTTTTTTAAATTAAAATTGGCTATGCTGCATGTGAGTTTACCATGAAAGCTGCCCCTGCTGACTTCATTTTAAAATGTGAACACTTTGGGGCTGTTTTCTTTAAAGCAGTTGTAAACGTTTCCATATACCCAGTGAAGGGACTATCCTCAGGTGATACATAGAGATTAAACAAATCCTCCTACATAAGTTGTATCTGTCTATCTGCACTTTTTTTCTTCTCTACATCTGTTCAAAATGCTGAATTTAAAGGCTGTCTGATATTTCAGAAAAAATTTGAAGCTGCAGCTATTTAGAAAAGGCTGTCAGTCGGCTTAAGGCTCCTCCCCTGTCACCATTTTTCTCTTGGTGTCAGGAAAACCTGTCAGAAGTGATTTATGTTTATACAGAGGAATGAAGAAGCAGATAAAAATAACACGTAATGCTTGAAATGAGTACATACTATAGAGGGATATGCTTTGTTCATATTTCATGTCTGAGGTTTACAACCACTTTTAAGACAGGTTCCCCAATAGCATAAACTAACCTTTCCTTTGCTCCCCAGGCACCAAAATGCGGTGCGGGATAATCACGTTCCCTTCGCGTTCAAAATGCACCCGAAACACAGGTCATAAACACAGTGCATTTGCCTGGCCTGGACCATATGGTACACAAGTACAGAACTAACTGGCCCTTAAAGTGATTGTATAGGTAACATTTAAAAAATTAAATAAATAACAAACATGTCTATACTTGCCTGCTCTGTGCAATGGAATTGCACAGAGCGGCCACAAACCTCCTCTTTTCGGGTCGCCGTCAGCGCTCCTGGCCCCTCCCCCTGTCCAGTGCCCCCATGGGAAGCCACTTCCCATCGGGGCACTTGTGTGTGCTCGCACTCGACCCCCGATGCTGCGTCCATTGACACAGAGTCGGACTCGGCCCCGCCTCCCGCTCCCTTGTCACTGGCTTTGATTGAAAGCACTGGGAGCCAATTGCTCCGGGTG
Source organism: Lithobates sylvaticus (assembly GCA_028564925.1). Classification (NCBI taxonomy): domain Eukaryota; kingdom Metazoa; phylum Chordata; class Amphibia; order Anura; family Ranidae; genus Lithobates; species Lithobates sylvaticus. The sequence continues at coordinate 130,542,458 of CM053032.1, read as the reverse complement.
CCCCAGCAAAGCCAGAAGTGAGGGGAGAGAAGAGCTGCAGATGTGCACAGCACTGGATCGAATGAGAGCTCAGGTAAGTAAAAGGGGGAGTGAGGGAGGATGCTGACACCTAAACATTGTATACCTTAATGCAAGGAATGCATTAAGGTAGTAAAAAAAGTTTTTTGGCTTTAAAACCACTTTAAGGAGAAAAATGTGACAGCACAACAGCAGTGTTACTTGTCCACATGGGTCTGGGAGACAGTAAAACCTTTTTAAAGTGATCTTGGCATTACAGGGTCACTTGCACAAAAGGAACACCCCGTAAAAGAGGCAATACACTTACCTTTTTGGTAGCCTGCCTGTTGAAATGCTGCTTCATCAGGTTTTCTCTGACTGCAGCAGGCATTCCACACTTCCAGGTGTGCAGAATACATGCTCCCTCTACTGCATATAGTGGTTCCTCCTGCTGGCTCGTACATCACTACAAGATGTAAAAGCTGTCGGAAGGAACCACTGTGTATAGCAGGGTAGAAAGATTTCGACCTCCCCAAAGGTGGATAAATCGCTTTTCTTTTACAGGATGTTCCTTTTTTGTAAGTGACTCCATGGTGACAAAGTCACTTTAAGCTTCAAATGGAGATTAGGCTAGAGTGTACACAGGGCTGTCTTTCTTCACTTCTACGAATAAACAAAACGAAGGTAGGTACAGTATATGCTGCCTTGGGAGATTTACTTTCATATCCTTGCCTGACCCCATTGCCACCCCTCTAATGCCCCATACACATGGTCGGAAATTCCGACCACAAAATCCGTTGGATTTTTTCTGACGGATTTTGTCCGACACTGGTGTTGCATACACACGGTCGGACAAAGTTGTCGGAAAATCTGATCATTCTGAACGTGGTGACGTTCGTTGCGTACGACGGAACTACGTAGAGGCTAGTAGCCAATAGCTTTGGTCTTGTAATTTGATCTGAGCATGCGTGGCACTTTGTCCGTCGGAATTCGCTACACACAATCGGAAAAAGTCCGATCGGACTTTGTTGTCGGAAAATTTGAGAGCAGGAGATAAAACTTTGTCCGTCGGAAAATCCGACGGAAAAAGTCCGATGGAGCCTACACACGGTCGGAATTTCCGACAACATTGTCTGATAGGACATTTTCGCGCGTCGGAAAATCCGACCGTGTGTACGGGGCATAAGACCTCAAAAGTCACAATGACCTACTGTACTACCAAAGTGCACTGCATATATATATATATATATATTCAAAACAGGTATAGAGGCACTCTCGGGTCTTGCAGCGGATACAACAAAACAACAGCATTTGTATTGTTGACATTTCGAAGCTCAGTCCATCTTTCTTAAGACCATTTATATATTATTGTGCGAGAAAAATATGGAACCACTACATGACCCCACTATTCACAGAGTGAGCTAGGTGTCATGCATCCATGGTAACGGTGCATTTATAATTAATGGTTGTAATTATTATTCTGTAATTATAAGCATCATGCAGACCATGGGTTGCCATGCAAACAAAAAATGACTGCCTTGGGATCCCAGCAATTCCTGTAGTGTACCGTGTGAACACAGTCAACAAATGTTTACAATCTCCTGTACTGTTGATTTTATAACCATCGCCATGAAAGAACATTGGTACACTTATCTTTTAATTTATACCCTCCCTCCCCCCAAGTCTTATACAACGCCTATGTCAAGGGATGTTATGTAGAATCTACATAAAAATGGAATGCAATGATTTGAAAAATCTCATAGATCCATGTTTTATTCACTATAGAAAATAGAAAACATATCAAATGTTTAAACTTAAAAAAGTGTCCATTGTAAGAAAAAAGTGATGGCAGCAACATGTCTCAAAAAATTAGGACAGGGCATTGTTTACCACAGTGTACCATTCCCTCTTCTTTTACCAACACTCAGTAAACGTCTGAAAACTGAGGAGAACAGTTGCTGGAGTTTTGGGAGAGGAATGTTGTCCCATTCTCACCTGAGCATATGCTTCTCTAAAACCTGAATATATCTTTCAGCATTGATGGTGCCTTTCCAGATGTGCAAACGGCCCATTCCGTTCGTACTAATGCACCCCCTTACCATCAGGGATGCCGAACGCTGATAACAAGTCAGAAGATCCCTCTCCTCTTTAGTCAGGAGGACACAGCGCCCATAGTTGCCAAAAAGAATGTCAAATTTTGATTCATCTGACCACAGAACAGTTTTCCACTTTGTAACAGACCATTTAAATGAGCTTTGTCCCAGAAAAGACAACAGTGTTTCTGGATCATGTTCAGATGTGACTTCTTCTTTGCATGATAGCAAAGATAGATCATCAGGATAGTCACGTGGTATGAAGTCACATGGTATGGTGACGTAACGCCTAGGGAGGAGGAGCTTGTGATGTCACACTGCAAACCTTTTGGAATTGGGGTTGTACTTACCCGTCCACACTCCTGCCAAATCCATGCTGTACAGCCCACAGGAAGCAGTATAGCCAACTGTTGTAAACTATCCCAGTCTGTCCCATACTTCTTCTATGCTTGTGCTGAAGATGTTCATCTATTCCTAAGGAGAGGCCGCTTATCATGCATCCCAACAATAAACAACTGTTTTGTCAGAAATAATGAGGTTTATCCATGCATGAGTAGAATGAGGACTGAACAGGACCAGTTTACAGCAGAGGCTGGACAAGTGAGTATAGGACTTTAGGGAGGTGTTGGGGGTGTAAAATTAAAGGATAACTTTAGAAAATAAAGTTATCCTTTAACTTTGCCTTATTTGTCTTCAAGTTATCTGCCAGACATTGGGTTCCATTCACTAAAGGATATTGCATGCAATATTTAGGTCATGTGACACATTTTTTCCAAATATCGCATGCGATATTGAAAATGTCAATTCACTATCCCTTTATGCAGTACTACAAAAACTGCATTAAAGTCAATTCTCTAAAGTAAATAAATAAATAATTGCATTTGTTAAATAAGTAGTGGTCCAGGCATGCGATATTTAAGGAATGTATGAAATTTGTTTGGTAAGGTAGGGAATGAAAGTGTTTAAAAAAGCCCCATTTGTTCTACAACATCCATGTACATTGATTGGGCTTTTTCTTCCAGACTCTCTACCATCACTCCTTCTGCAAGGTCCCTCAGAAGTGTCCACTGGAAAAGAAGTAACACCCGCTGGATATGATATCATGTGATAAAATAGCAGTTGGTTTCATGAGATAAATATAACACATTTATTTCTTTCAGGTACTTATATAACACCATCAACTTACACAGTGCTTTACACATATATTGTACATTCACTGTCGGGCAACCGACTTCTGGGTCTCCATCGCCAGCCACTGTCATTGGCCAGGCTGAGATGAAGTCAGTCCCGTACATGTGCCGGAGTTCCTCCAGATTAGGCATTGCTGAATTTGTGGAGTGAGCTGCGCTTGTGGAGCTCAAAGCATGTCTCTTCTGCATCCTGCCTGTCTGCCCATTTTCATTTTGGAGCCTAAAGTTACACTTTAACTGCTTCCCGCCCGGCCTATTGTAATATGATGGCTGAAAAGGAGTTTTCCCATTCTGGGTGGACATCAGATGATGTCCTCCGAAGATCTTCTTGGCTTCTGCCAATACCATGTGGTCGCTATGACCAATCACAGCAGATCACATGACAATTGTACACAATGGACACAATGGATGGCTTCCATTCATGCCATTCATTGTGTACTATCGTCCTGATCTGTCTGGCTATAGGATCGGGTTCAAAGGGTAGTGATAAATAGCGAGTACTCAGATTGGTCCATTGTGGTAAGTGGGGTCCCCCATTGATCTGTCCTGGGACCAATTCTGTTTAAATTATTCATAAACAGTTTTGAGGATGGGATAAATAGTTCAATCTCAATATTTGGGGATGATTCAAAGTTAAGCAGGGCCATAACTTCTGCACAGGACGTGGAAACCTTACAAGAAGATCCAGTTAAAATAATAGGTTGGGCAACTACATGGCAAATGAGGTTTAATGTTGAAAAATGTAAAGTAATGCATTTGGGTGCTAAACATATACGAACACACGTTACTCGCTAGGGGGAGAACCTCTGGGGGAATCCAGGATGGGAAAGGACCTGGGTGTCCTAGTAGATGACAGGCTCAGCAATGGCATGCAATGCCAAGCTGCTGCAAGCAAAGCCAACAGAATACAGTATTGGCATGCATTAAAAAGAGGATTCACTCCAGAGATCAATCATTTTTTAAATTTCTTCATTTTCCAAAAAATAGTAACAAAAAAATTACAACTTTAAAGAACTCGCCATGCCTCTTACTAAACACCTTGACTATCTACCTTGACTATCTACTTTACAAAAAGGGGTTATTTGGGGGGTATTTTTTACTGTCCTGGCACTCTCGGGCCTCAAGAAATGAGATAGGCCATCAGTACATCAGGACTGATCTTTTTTCAGATATACAGTATATACCATAGTTTGTGGACTTTATAACTTTCCCACAGACTAAATAATATATACGGATTTGGGTTAAATTTATGAAGAAAGATTATTTATTTGCAAAATTTTATAACAGAACTAAAGAAAAACATGTTTATTTTTTCTAAATTTTCTGTCTTATTTTGTTTATTTAGCAAAAATAAAAAATAATAAGAAAACCCAGTGATGAATAAATACCACCAAAATAAAGCTCTCTTTATGTGAAAAAAATTATTAAAATGTATTTTGGGTACAGTGTTGCATGACTGCGCAATTGTCATTCAAAGTGTGACAGCAATGAAAGCTGAAAGTTGGTCTGGGCAGGAAGGGGGTATTGAAGTGGTTAATAAATGTCAAGGAATTTCAATGGAGTATCATGGCATTCTGTCAGTGCATGCTCTGAGGTGCCATTATATTCCATGGCAAGTCTGCATACTTACTGACTGCATGTGCTGGGCTCTGTAATTGGATTCCAGTGAAAAAAAGCAGTCCGGGGCAGGCTGAGCCGCAGAAAGCTTATCAAAGCACACGGTATGGGGTCTTATAAGTTATACTAGTGTCAAAGCATTTGTCAAACAGTTTGTTATAGTGTGTTTACCCTTTAAAGGTTTAATAAAAAGTAAATCATATTTTAAAGCATTCAAACAGTGTGCATCATTAAAATAATTAGTGCTTGCTGCTTTAAATACAGTTATACACAGGGTGTACAGGTAATAAGTCTACCCATGTACATAGATACATTCCTAGATTAAATAAATTCTCCAGTTGCAATATATGTATATGTATGTGTTTATATATACCATATATATATATACATATACATACACACATATTGTATATAAAACCAACCAACAACATCCAGGCAACAAATAATATAATGGAAATCAACCAAATAAATTAAAGTGATATTGTTACCACTTAGGAGATAGATGTCTACCCTATAAAAGAAGAGGCACTATACCTACCTCTCCAACAGCCCATGAAGCATTACCACTTTACTGCTTTATATTCAGCTGGTCAGTGGGTTGAATACTTGCTCTACCTGCTGCATGCAATGGTTCCTCTTGCTGGCCTGATCATCCTATAGAGAAACTACTGCATGCAGAATTATGAGCAGGTACTCACACCCCTTTTATGTGTGGAATACCTGTGGTCGCTAGGAAGCACTTAAGGCATTGGCAACTGGAAAAGTAAGTACAGTATAGAGCCTGTTCACAGGGATGTTTTTTTTTTCCAAGTGACCCTCTCACTACAGTTGGGAGTGGACACTTTGAAGAATCTGACACTTTACTTTTAGATTGCTACAATAACCTTCCTTCTTAGGCTCAGTTCATATTGCTGCAATGGCAAAGTCGTGCGACTGTGACTTTGTGCTGCGACTTTCTTCTGACTTGATCCGACTTGGATGCTATTTAGGAGCCTGTACAAGTGCTGAAATTGCACCCAAGTAGTGCAGGAACATTTTCTAAAGTCAGAGCGACTTGTGTAGTATCATTTAGGATGGCCCTCAAAGGGAAACATTGAATTTAACATGTCATGCGACTTAAGGTCTCACAGTGTGAACCAAGCCTTAGGGACAGGTAAGTGTGATAATATTGAGCTGTATTTTCTCCCTGTCAGTGGAAGTGGTGGACCAGTGTCAGGCCCTATGGAGACGGATCTATCCCCTGCCTGAGCTTAGTGCTGGTATCTGACACACTGACAGACTACTGAAGGTGAGTGAAGCTGTCAATTCATGTCATGTGTTAATGACAGCACCTTTGTTAAAAAAAAGCTTTTCGAGCTCACGCATGGCCTTACAGCCTGACATTTCTCTTCTGATTGACAATACACTATTATAATAAATAAAGAACAGAGAATAGATTCAGATTATTACATATTCACATTGGTAAATGACTATCTTTAAGAAATCGTTCAAGTAATTCCAGGGGTTAATGTGACTGAGAAACAATCCACATGAACACCTCCTCAGTTTCACATGAGATTCATCCAAAAGCATTTCACATTTACCCACCGGCTGGTTGAGTAATACAGCAGATGGGTAAAGGCTTTTATTTTTTTATATGCCCAAATGACTGTTCATCATTTTAAAGAAATCTGTAACTCTCTGTAGATAAGGCCACAAAGTGAGAGTGCACAAGAAACATATCTTTTATACCATTTGAAAGGAGAATGCGACAAAGTGCAAGATGGAGGAATCATGCATCACATGGAATTTGATAGCAATATTTGTCAACTGACCGATCGAGCATGAATTTCTGGAAGATGAATTCATCTGATTTCACGCATGTTTACTGTCCTTCAGGTATGTAGAAAATTGAGGTTGCAAGATGATTACTATCATATTTTGTATAGAGCAATTTTTTAACCATACCAACGGTCCCCACTAGAGTCACCACTTTAAGGGCCGGTTCACACTGCTGCGATGCGGGAACCCTGCGAATCCACTGCTGGTTCCCACATTCACACTGCCCTATGCAAACTGCTGGGAGCGTCAGGTAAAAGTTAATGACACCCCCAAATCAGTTTGCATATTGCAATGCGATCTTCAAACTTGGACAGGAATCGGATTGCATGGGTGTGAACACCCATGTGATCCGATTCTGCTGCGGACAAAAGAAAGGGTCCTGTGCGATGCAAATTCAGCCATACCATCTTTATGGCTGAAATCGCATCGCACAGAGATCGCATGTGATTTTCACTGCAGTGCGGTGTGAATCACATCTGATCTCTGACATCGCACCAGTGTGAACCGGCCCTAAACATGTCTGACCATATAATCACATCAACAAAGTAAACAAAATTAAGTTTCATATGTTGTGAAATTTAAAAATGTTCCCCATGCTTGCCAGGTGGTCTACTAAAAAGGCAACCCTCTTTGTCCAAATGATACATGTCTAGGGTGTGGACTGCAAAAAGTATGGCTTAGCATTTTTTAAAACTGTTGGCAAGAGAGGCAAAATCATATAAAGCTGCACTGACAATGCATTCTGGTCATATGTGATTAAAAATTTATCACATGACACCAGTGTTCATTTAGTTGATGAAAAGATTTTAATTGACTAAATGAACACTATTTTAGTTATAGGACTAAAACTAAAAGAATTCAGGTGACTAAAATACGACTACAACTAAAATGGCATTTTAGTCAAAAGACTATGACTAAAACTAAATTGAAATTTGACATCAAAATTAACACTGCATGACACTACTCCTCCAGACCTAGTATTGCTGCCAGTTTTTGGAAATAAACTAGACTGAAAAAAGGATAAAACTCTGGAACTCTTAGCTCCGTACACACGGTCGGACATTCCGATCACCAAATCCGTTGGATAATTTCCGACGGATTTTGTCCGAAACTGGTGTTGCGCACACACGGTCGGACAAAGTTGTCAGAAAATCCGATCATTCCGAATGAGGTGACGTACAAAAAGTGCGACGGGACTACGTACAGGGCAGTAGCCAATAGCTTTCATCTCCAAATTTCTTCTGAGCATGCATGGCACTTTGTGCGTTGGAATTCTCTACACACGATCGGAAAAAGTCTGATCGGTTTTTGTTGTCGGAAAATTTTAGATCCTGCTCTCAAATTTTAAAAGTCTGCTAGAGCCCACACATGATCGGATTTTCCGACAACATAATCCGATTGGACTTTTTCCATCGGAATATCCGACTGCGTGTATGGGGCATTACGCAAAAAAAATGACAGAGGACACAGGACTAGTTACCAGTACTGCTTGTGGTCTCCTTGCAGCTGATCTTTCCCCTCTTAATAACTCACATGTCTTGCATTATGGGGGAGGTTTACTAAAACTAGCGCACACAGAATCTGGTGCAGCTGTGCATAGTGACCATTCAGTTTCCAGATTTTATCATTAAAGCTTTATTGAACAAGCTGAATTTAGAAGCTGATTGGTTACTATGCACAGCTGCACCAGATTCTGTGTGCACCAGTTTTAATAAATCTCCCCCTATGTCTGTGTGTGTGTGTGGAGGCAGCCATCTTAGTAGAAAAAGGGTTTTGCTTCCTTTTGTCAGAGCTTCCAGCAAAGAGAACAGAAAACATCACAGTAGTGACATCACCAAATCTGACTCCAAATGTCCATTTCACAGGACTAGCACTCCGAGACAGCAGTGCCTTATATCTCACACTGCAGATATACTGTAGAGATATGAGGCTGTAGGCACAGCGGTGCCTTGGCAAACTTACCTACATGGAAGTGCACTGCTGTTTTTTAGAAGGAACATAAGACATAAAAAACATTTTAGGATACTGATTAATCACAAATATCATCTCTAAATGTTCCTTAACCACAACAAATCTTCACGTTTTGAGTTCAGGTCCACTTTAATTAAAATAAAATTATTTTTGTAAACTTGTACTAAGAGATATATGCAAGAGGGGTCTAAGTGAGATATATAAGTGAGACCTATACCCACTCTGAAGAAGTTACAAACCTCACTGAGTTCAGAGAGACTCTGCATACAGCTGTTGCCCTGAAGCTGCACCAGTAGGAACTTTAAAAATAAACTCCACACCCAATGCGTAGCCCATTATTCTCAGCAGCCCCTGGCACTATCTATCATTTATTATGGGCATGCCCAATTATTCAGGGACATTGGCAGCGAGTAGTGCAGTTCCTTCATGACACTCCCTAAGCCCTAAACACTGCACAAAATCATCTTTCACTGAAATATTTACCTTCATTCCAGAGATTTCCCCCACAGCAGTTTTTTCTGCCAATAGATTCCTATGGCAACCCCCCACCTCTGAGCCAAAGTCATCCTGGACCCAACCCAGTCTGTTACTGGACAGTAAGAGGAGAAACAAGCAACATAGTGATGAGTGCATCTCTTTGTCACTTTATTTTCACTTTCCCTGCCAAGGGAATTTATTTTTTATAAAGTTGTTGGGGGGGGGGGGGGCTTGGGTGAGAAATGGAGTGGAGGGAATCCCATAGCACTGTGGGAAGGGGGGGTTCAGGGGAGCAGATAGGGGTGAATCCAATATCCAATGGTGATCAGTGTGGCAGCTGGGGGTAAAAGCTGGAATCAATCTTTTGTGGCTCACCCTGCAGCAGCTGAATGCTGTCGGGAGGGAGGAAAAAATGCTAGCTTTCAGCTGCTGCAGTAAGACCAACGAAGGATCGATTACAGCTATTACCCCCACCTGCCACACTGATCACCCACTCAAAACACATGTGACTCCTCCTGCTGAGGGAGGGGACTCCAGCCCCCCCCCACCCCCAGGCTCCTGGGTAGTGCCCAGGGGTTCCCATGAGACAAAATGGCCCTGTGTACAGGGACTGCAATAACCACTTTTCTAGACTGGACCCCGACCCATTAAGGCATTTTGATATTTGTGAAACACCTCCCAAGATCCTACTGCTTGCATTAGGGCTGAAAGCTATATGCGGGAATATATGATTAAGAATGCTGTGACTTTTAAGAAACTATGTACTTCACCCTGCCAGTTCCACCCACCAGCCTTGATCTTCCTGCATTGCATAGAAAGGCACAAAGACCTGGAGATGATATCACTGGATCCAAACATGTATGTAAGGAACCTCAAAAGGTTTTATTTAAATATTTAATTAGCACATTGATGAAGCGGTGTGGTAGGGAGAAACGAGGGAAGAGAAATATTAGCAGAGCAAACTTCAGCTTTAAATGTACAAAAGAGATGTGAATTAAAAGTGTCAACTAAACACCTCAAGGATTAAAGAAGGTTTCGATTAAGCATAAATCTGATTGTCTGTTGGTCAGTTCATGAAGATATCCTTTATGTATTTTACTTTAACTATTCTATTATGTGTATAGAAATAACCCATTGGTTACTGTTCCAATTTGCCCCAGCAGAGAAAACTAAACTTCTTTCTGATCTCCTAGAAGGCAATCAGATATTCCCTGGATCAATAATCTCTGGTGAGACTCATGAAGTTAGTGTAAGATTGAAAAAAGAATGATAGTAGGAAGGAAGAATTTTTTTTGCCAAATGAGACATACAAGAGACTGATTTACTAATGTGGTTGAGAATCTTTATAGAACAAATTGTGTGAATATTACTTAAATTATCCAAAAAAAAACCCTTGTGAATTTCTGTTTACTTATTTTATGTGCACATGATTGGCTATACAAAGTGAACGGGAAGTTGTTTTTCTGTTGATTGGCTAAGCGAAGTAATATTTACACAATTTATCATGTGAAGATTCTCAACTCTTTTATTATATCAGCCTCAATGCCTCTTCAGCCATAACACTCTACCTGCTGGCAATTTTCTAATCATTTAAAACAAGTAACATTATCTGCATCTTCAAAAACTGTAATGTTCTATGAGGAGCACAGTGAAAAGGAACTAAAGTGGAGATCAATTCACTAAGAGTTAAATAATGGCAAATAAAATGTGGTAAAATAACGCATTAATTAGTTGTGAAAGTTTAATTCACTAAGAATTTAGCGTTAAATAACAAACACTGTATTTTTTCGATTGTTTGCTAACTACCGCATTTTCTCATGCAGTAAATTATCACACGTGTCAGTGGTTAAGTGTTGTTTAAGGTAATTTCCTTATAATATTTTACGTTATAACATGTTTGTTATTTTTCTTTTGCAAAAAAAACATTTTTAATCTACCATTTTTTACTGTAATCTGTATTTGAAGGCAGAACTACCTTCTCAAATTTAGTCTCCTGATGTTTGGTAATCCAAGCTCTTTTGCTAAGTCCATTATGCCATAATTTAATAAAAAATTCGTTTTTGGAAATGTATGGCCTACTAGAGTTGTTAAAAGTGCTCTTTTCTATGTTTTTGGCCCAATGTTTATATTGTGGAAACTGAAAACTGGACTATATTTTTTTTATTATTTTTTTTAAACATTTTTATTTACATTTAATGTTCCTATCCAACGTTAACTTGTTGTAATGGTGTATATAACCAAAAGTATTACAGTGGCCACTTCAAGAGGTCACTTCTAGCTGGAGTAATTGTCATTGTTGACATACACTATTGTTGAACTTTTGTAAACGTTTACTTTAAAAAAAAATAATAATAAAATGTATTATTTTTTTTTTAAAGTTCTTGATGTTAAATATCAGCCAATGTTAGCATTTAATTTGCACTGCACATACTATGACTTTTTGATTTGCTTAACAAAAAAAAAAACTTGTGTATTTTTGTGTGTCCACTGCTGGTGGAATAGTATCAACTTCCTGTGGGTCCTATGTGAATGGAATTAGACCCCTTTCTGAGGGTAGTGGGTGTTCTTTCTGTAGGTGGAATAGTACCCCTTCCTGTGGGTGTTCTGTGGGTGGAATTAGGCCCCTTTCTGTGGGTCATCTTTGGGTGGAATTAGGCTCTTGGTGGGTGGAATGCCCCTTTCTGAGGGTTTGAATAGGCCCCTCTTTCTGGTCCCGCACTGGTTACCGCCACAAAAAGGGTGGTGTTAAATATGGCACCTTTTTTAAGTTCCTGTTTCATTTGTGAATTGGACAGATTACTGCACGATTTTTTGCAATATTTACGGATAATTTTTTTTTGGGTTGTTTACTGCAAAAAATATGTATTTTTTGTAATGAATTGAAGTTTATTTACCGCATGTGATAATTTATGCAAATTAGTAATATGACACCCTTACCGCATGCGGTAAAGCTTAGTGAATTGACTCCTTTATCATAAAACAATGTTAATGCGCAATTTTTATGTAAGATAAATGAACTAAATACCTTGTATCCAGTGTTTTTACAGCTGATACATGACTTTGTAACTGTACAGCTACTTCACTGGTATTGCATCCCTACCCACTTATCCAAAAGTATACCCATTTACCTCCCCCTAACTTCTTTAAGAGGTGCATCCAGTTAGGCACCATGGCACACATTTTGTGGACTTCTTGTAATTAGCTAAAAAACAATAGTAATCCTTACTACAAAAACCTTTACAAAAATATAACCAAAAACCAGCAAACTCTGATCACACATATCCTAATGGCTACTAAGCCAACCATAGCGTAATCATGGAGAACTCCTACTCTGAACTTTAACAAAGTAAAAAACAGAGTTACTAGTACAACGCCATATTAAATGATATTCATAGTTACATAGTTACATAGTTAGTCAGGTTGAAAAAAGACACAAGTCCATCCAGTTCAATCACAAAAAAAAAAAAAAAATGATATCATACAATCCCATACTCAATTCTATACCCACAGTTAATCCAGAGGAAGGTGAAAAACCCCAGCAGAGCATGATCCAATTTGCTAAAGCAGGGGAAAAAGTTCAATCCTGATCCCCAAAAGGCAATCGGATTTTCCCCGGATCAACTTTACCTATAAATGTCAGTACCCAGTTATATTATGTACATTTTAGGAAATAATCCAGGACTTTCTTAAAGCAATCTACTGAGCTATTCTATTCGGGAAATTTCAGGAATTTATTATGGTGACTTAGTGCAGCCCACAAAGTTAAGATGTACTATTTTTGACCTCTTAATTTAAGTTTTCCCTCCCTCATTTTTATCAAGGGTTTATTATATTTATATATCTGATTTTTCTGTACTTACAGTGAATGAACTTTTGCATCCATACTCTTGATGAGTGAATGTGATTCACGAAAAGCGTAGAGTTTTTCTATTCATGTGATGCCAAGACAGTTCGGCTTTTATACAGCATGTACTCATCTATGTATATGTATAATTATGTATCATCATTGTATACAGTGTATGTGTTCATGGTATATTTTTACCAATATGTCAGCCTTTGTTTATGGTTATGTTTTGAAAACATTATCATGCATTTCCAGACCACGGAATTGCATTTGATACAATAAAGGTTTTATCATATATTTACTCCATACACTAATTTTTGCAGCAATAAGACTCATTTAAAGTCCCATTCTTTTCTTTTGTGTCTATTATATAGTCAGGGATGGAGGCCTTTTACTGTGGACAGGTCAGATCACACGTTTCTCTTTATAGATGTACTATTTTTGACCTCTTAATTTAACCCTTAGTGTGTTCTGACAAGTGATGGTGTGCCCCAGCACCCCAGACTCCTTCCCAACTTTTTTTCTTCTTTCCTTTTCCCTCTATCTTTCTTCTCCAGTAACTCCCACCATCCCACCACATCCTACCCTTAAAATTCCCCTACCCGAAATTATACCCTAATACTCAAAAGTGTATTGTTACTCTGGAACAAACCTACTATACTTGCCCCCAGGTGACATAACTGTAATTTTTGATTCTAATGACCAAGCTTGTACAATATGTGTCATTATATGTCATTGGCCATGAGAAATGTGTCATCATTAGATTGTAAGCTCTAACGAGCAGGGCCCTCTGATTCCTCCTGTATTAAATTGTATTGTAACCGTACTGTCTGCCCTCATGTTGTAAAGTCCTGTATAATATCCTGTATAATAATAATATAATATTAATCCCAAATTACTGCTAGACCTAGATCTCGTTTTGATGATCATATGCCTAGACCTTTTTATTACTCCTTGGTCTTATAAGGAGCGTGCATTATACTTAATTTAAATTGGGGGTGTACATACACTTTAATGAGAAATCTAAGCAATCAATAGTTATCTATTTCATATGCAAAAATAATGATTCTGCACATTTGTGTTACTGATGTTCATGAACTGAGCATTTTAATGAGAAAGGTATATACAGGTAAAATATCAAATACAGTTTATTACATTAACCCTATTTTATTTATTTTTTTAATCTAAATACAACTTAATACCAATTCTTTCTCGAAATACTATATCATTTATGGCTCTCAAATATATAAAACTATTTTTTCTTTTCCAATAGATTTTTAATGGGTTTTACAGTGTTACAACAATGCAAGGTCAAATGTAACCTAGCAAAGTCCTACCAATGTGAGATTCAAGCATGTGAAATAAATGAATATCGAGCAACATGGCAATTACATAACATATAAACACAGTGTCTATAAGGTGCTCAGAATCACAAGTGATGTGATAATAACAGAGTAGACTTTGTGGTTCTTAACCCAATCTTTTGTGGAAGTGGAAAACAGATGTGAAAAAAACAGCTAGAGAAGCATAAAAAAGGAGCAAGAAAGGGATGGGGGTTATTCGGTCAGACATGGCCTGCTAAAGGTGCTCAACAAAGTAGGCATTGTTTAAACAACAATTGAAATTGTGGCACAAACAAATGCTGATGCACCATCCAAATGTAAAGATATGCTTGTGTAGCATAGGTAGTTCATAAGGTCTTCATAAAAATCCCTTGAAACCCTGAAGGGTTTTGAACTTCAGTAGGCAGCTCTACCTAAGACAGGAACAAATCTCTGAAATTACAAAAAAAAAACACAAGAGGGCACCAGCATCAATGGGTTTATTACAATAAAAAACAAAACAAATGCAAACTCACACAAAGAGCTTATCTGAAGCCATGCCACATTGGATGGAAGCCGGCCACCAGAAGAGCCACTTGTGACAACAAACAGCGTGTAGTCAGTGAGCAAACCATTGGTGTGAAAAAGGAACCAATAGGAGACGAGTTCCAAAACGCGTCACTATAGTAACCAACCCACCCCAGGTGTGACATCACATCCTGCCTTGTGTCCCACAGTGGCTTTCCTCACCTCCTGGAACATTGGACTTGGTTTCCTCACTGATTACACGCTGTTTGCTGTCACAAGTGGCTCTTCTGGTGGACGGGTTCCATCCAATTTGCATGGCTGCATATAAGCTCTTTGATTTTATATTTCTGTTAGTTTGCATTTGACGTTTTAATCTTAATAAACCCATTGATGCTGCACTTAGCTGGCACCCCCTTGTGTTACTTTTTTTGTAATTGTAGAAAGGAAATGTTTACCAAGAGATTCTATCCAATATTTTTACTGTTGCTTTATTGTAGATCAATGTCTCGCTAACTCAGCTCCTAACTTCTCTTCCCTGATTCTTCAGGGTTTGGGGTATATGTTTTTCCTCACAAGAGTCCGGAGGTAGCAGGCGACCCAATAAAATGTGTAAATATACTTTGGAACAAGGGGGGTGTATTGTTGAGCATTGCAACCAAATGTGCATAAAGGTCCCTGGTTCGGGACATCCACAGAAGAATACCCGATCACAACTTAGCAATTTCTGCAGGTACCATATACCACCTTGTGAGAAGCCTGAAGTAAGTTTCAAGTGCAATCACATTTTGGGAGCAGGATTTAATAGCAGACCATATCTCTGCCCATTTTTTCATCCAAAGAGGAGCCTAGGCCAGTTTTCCACTTAGCAACAAAATGTTGAAGGTATCCTGAAAAAAATGTTTAAAGTGGAAGTAAACCCTCCTTATCATTTTCAGACAAGGAAGCTGTCATCTTGGCCTCTGTTTAATCTTCAACTGCCCTGATGCTGCACATGTGATCAATTATGACACATGCCATTGGATGGTTTGACAGTTTGATTGAGAGCACATTCAATGTGACAGTTATATTCCCGGCATGTGCCCGAAATGTAAAATTTTTTTTACCCTGTTAAATCTATGGGTTTACGTCCACTTTAATAGCAAGAAATAAATTAGCGATATGAGTCCCGGCCTGTGAGGGTTGACACTAAAGCTCAAATTGTGTGTGGGTGCCCTATGACAATTACGATTTGGACACACATAATGGGGGAGATTTACTAAAACTGGTGCACACAGAATCTGCTGCAGTTATGCATAGTAACAGTATCAGCTTCTAACGTCAGCTTGTTAAACTAAAGCGGTGTTCTGGCCTCCCCTTCCAACAATTTAAAGTCAGCAGCTAAACATACTGTAGCTGCTGACTTTTAATATTAGGACACTTACCTGTCCTGGAATCCAGCGATGCCGGAACTGCAGTCGATGTTTCCATCGGCTGTCGGGTGCTGCCGTCGCCATTGCCAGTAAAGGGAACCCGGCAGTGAAGCCTTGCAACTTCACGGCCCGGTCTCTACTGTGCATATGCGAAGCGCGCTGCACTCTCTTAGTGGCCGGGCAGCAGGGGAAGGAGGAAGGAAAAGGAGGGGGCCGGACTTCTGAAATACCTCGCTGTAGTGAGGTCCAACGGAAGTGGGGACAGAGTACCTGTCAAAAACAGATACAGATAAAAACAGAGACAGATAAGTGGAAGTTCCACTTTGGGTGGAACTCTGCTTTAAGCTTTGCCAGTAAAACCTAGAAGCCGATTGGTTACTATGCACACAGCTGTACCGGATTCTATATACACCAGTTTTAGTACCTCTCCCCCAATAAAGTCTCTAATCTGGAGGTATCAAAAATGTTCTGAGACAAGGATTTTGTGTTTTTCCTGAAAATACTGAAAACATTTTATTTATTTATTTTTACTGTCTACTGAACCAGAATCTATATAAATGTGTGATTTTATAGTGGATCCAAAGCTGGAAGGAATTTGGTTAGTCATAGCTAGCGGGAAAGGAAGGACTGAATAAGTAGGATAGTAGGGAGAATTTCTAATAGAATACCATACTCTGAGGGACTGAGTTGTGATAGTATTTTGCATTCTGGGTTTGTCTCTTGGGAGAAGCCGCAGTATGTTACATATCCTAGGAGAGTTAACCGCCTCTATACCTATCTAGAGAGGGGTTTTGGAAGTGCCATGATATTTATTAAGTTGACTTATTTGTGTTGCCAGATAACACTTGGAAAAACTGGGAATACTTAAGCAGCCTTTGATTCTAGGGAGAAATAAGATATGGGTGGAGAGTCAGGTTCTACATTAGTTCCAAATGAAGCATCAGACATGGGTCTGTACAAAATAAAGACCATATGAGGGAAGAACTCTAAAAATATAAAACATTTTAGGTAACATGGAAATTTTGACTGCTATCTGTAGGAAAGATTGTACTCGCTCATAAAACACTATTCATTTCACATTCCGTTTAACACATTTTCAATAATTTTGCACTACATTTATCTCATTGTTATTTGAAAGAAGTCTGCTTTTAAGATTTCATATACTTATAAATTATAGTAATTATTGTATCAATTCATATAGTAATGCTTACGGTAAAAAAATAAAAAAAAACTTTTTTTGTGTGTAAATTTGTTTTTTTTTTTTTTTAATTAAGTCAAGTCATGAGATACAATATCTGAAGTAAACTGTACAACTTGAAATCCCACATAGAAATATTCTTAGATAAACTGATATAGAAACATAAAAAATTGTATTGAGCCTATGATTATTGTCTGTTTCTCATCTTTATGAATCCTTTTAAACCCATGAAATTTAACTTTTGTATTAGTTGAGTGAGTAACTTTAAGTGTTAAGCAACCATTTCATGAAGTATGGCAACATAATCCCTGTGAGCAAAACAAGCAGCCTTAACATGACCTCAACATATTGCTATCCAACACTTGCCTACTACAGCATACTATGTAACAGTACCTGTCTCTGTGTAATGGAAAGATGTTAGTGGTGTACCAATACTTGTGGATGCGAAGGGGAATATTCCAAAACTGTGTATGCATTAATCAAGTTAAATTAATAGGCTTGGAGATAAAAAAAAAGGGGGGGGGATGCGGGAGGGTCCAAAGCCTGATGCACAATGATTTATTGTAAATGCTGTTTCTCCTGACAGGGGAAAATCAGCGTTACAGTGGTTGCAAAGGCTCTAGGCTTTTTACCTTCATGTATTCTTCTGTGTGCCTCGGCTCTCAGCTCTCCCTTCTTAGGGGCTGAGACACTTCCTCCTGCTGCTGTCAATCGGAGACAGTGAGCCAATGAAAAGAGAGAAGGGGTGGGGCTAAGCCATGGCAATGTGTGTGAATGGACACGCAGAGCAGCGGCTCCGGTGCGAGCCTGCTTGGGTGCCCCCACAGCAAACTGCTTTCTCTGGGGACACTCG
Organism: Lithobates sylvaticus; assembly: GCA_028564925.1. Lineage (NCBI taxonomy): Eukaryota > Metazoa > Chordata > Amphibia > Anura > Ranidae > Lithobates > Lithobates sylvaticus. The sequence continues at coordinate 130,524,138 of CM053032.1, read as the reverse complement.
GCAAGAGGGAGGGGCCAGGAGCTCCGTCGAGACCCGAGAATAGGAGGATCTGGGCTGCTCTGTGCAAAACCACTAAAATTAGGTAAGTAACACATGTTTGCTATTTATTTTTATTTTTTTAATTGCCTTTAACAGGGCTCAAAATTTCAAGTCCTGAGCTACTAGCCAGGCCTCAAGGGTTACTCGCCACCAGTTGCCCCACCCAACCCCTACCCTGCTCCGCCCCTAATTCCACCCCTAAACACGCCCTCATAAATTATCTCATGAAATAACACTTAAATGTTTTATGCAGAAGTTACAAAAATAAATATTAACAACAACTTTATCAGTGCCCCTCAGCACAGCCTCACCGGTGCTCATCAATGCAGGCTCACCTGTGCCCACCATTGCAGCCTCACCTGTGCCCACCATTGCAGCCTCACCTGTGCCCATTAAAGTGAACCAGCATTTTGCCAATTTAGGTCAAAACAACAGGTTTAGTTAAAATGAAAATATTCTAGGTCCTATTTGCTGCCTCCACTGACAAACAAAACAATGCCCTATAAAATCTGGCAAAATATATATAGCATTTAAAAAAATGTTTAAACATACTAATCTCAGACCCCAGCTTCTGTCTGCTTCCTAACAGAACTAGTGCCTATATTATGCTTCATAGAAGAGCTGACAGCTTAGAATCCCACAAGAAAGCACTCCATACAGTGTACAAGCATATTCTAGCACCCAGCTGCCAAGTAACAAACCCCCAATCCCCCTACTGCTGATATCTTCTGTTCTCTCTCTTGTTCCCCTTTTTGCCCAGCTGTGAGACGTGAAATACTCCATACTTTTGGGACTGGGGAGCACATGACTCAATCCCCTTCCTCTCACTATGAAGCCTTGGGTTCCTGAGTGGCCAATCACCAGGCTGTGGGAAGAGGAGGCTAAGGCCGGCCATAGACAGAGTCATTTTTTTCCTGCAACCATGGGTCCATGCTGATGGGGGAATCCCTCCCAAAAATCCATTGTGTTCTTCCAGCAGGAGGGGAGGGGGTTGCAAGCCATCCCCATCGGAAGAACACAGTGATTACTGCTAGACTGCCCATACATGGTTCGAATCTTGGCCGGATCCGGCTAAGATTTAAATTGTCTATGGCCCATTAAAAGCTGTAGGCTTAGCAAAAATAAATCAAACAAATTCCTTCATCTGCACTAAAAGCCCCCCTGCCAGTGCGCAGGCTGTCAGAATACCTGAACAGTGCCTGCATCTGATTGGATACAAATTAGCAATTTTCCGACATGCACCTCCGACAAAAGTAAATTGAACAATGGGGCCAGCAGGGCCATACGCTGCTCAAATTTCTGCCGAAACAGCAGGAATTGGCTATCTAAAGACGCAAGCCTTTATGTCCTTAAATAGCACAATACAAATTCACTTTTTAATATCAATTTGACCTGATTTACTCATTTCATCCAACAAAAAGCATCTCCCACACTGCAGACATTTTGACGTAGTTCATTCATTGTATTCTTATGAGAATCCATCCTTCAAATAGTTTTTATTGTATTTTCCCTAATCATTCAGTTTGCTTTTCAATTGACTAAAATACATGGAAAAACATACTACTGCAAATAAAACCTTAACATGAATAATTCATGTATACTAAAAATCAAGTGCATTTTAAAGAGAAAAACAAACCTGTTTTTATCAATTTGATAAAGCTATACCTACAATTATTTCCATAGGAATTTTTCCTGCACCGTCTGCATACTGCAAATCCCAGTTGCTAGCAAAGGGTTAAGTATCAGAGCAAATGATGCAAGCAAACACACATGCTCAGCACAAGGATATGATGCTGCTGAAAAATCTGCCTGGGGGTCTTGGAATCTACTGTTTCAGTTTTGTCGCATTGGTAAAATATTCATAGAGCAGCAGTTTTATGTCTTGGCCAAGCCTCGAACTGAGGTTAATGCAGCAGAGCTGAGACAAATATGAGCTGCACTGAACGATAACTGCTTCAACATGCGGGGGAAGGGAGGGCAGAAGGGCCTTATTTACATAATTTAGACTACAATTTGCCCCATGGGCTAACAACACAAACAAAAGACACTAGACCGTTCAACGCATTTAACACTGGCTAATCTATGTATAAAGAGACAATTTTCATTTTTTTTTCTTATCAAATCAGTTTTAAGCATTTTAGTCCATTTAAATGACACACATATAGATTGGTAAACTGTATTTGGTGAGATATGTATGTGCAATGTACAGATTATGGTCTCAGAAATAATTTTTAAAATTGTATTTTTACTTAACCTCTTAAAACAAAAGCAGATATAAGAGGGACATGGGAACTGCCTTTGCCGACTTCTCTTTCTATAACCTGCTAAGGACCAAATATCCTTCTCATTCATCCTAGAGTGCATTTCTCATGTATGTAGCTGCCAGGAGGTGCCGTCAGTTTTACCGCAGTAGTCCTGATCAGTGTAATGCTTGCCATGCGCAATACAATCTAATTGTAATCTAATCTTGTTTAGATGTACCAAAGCTGTTTAATATGACGGTCTATGTAAACAGCCCTCTTTATTTGTAATGAGTCATGCAGATCCTTGCATTATATAATTGTTGGTAGCGCTAAAGCAGATTTTACAATCAGACTGTAACCTGCTTGATCAGCTTAAGGTGGTTGTAAAGGCAGAAGGCATTCTCTGCATTAACCACTTGACCCCCAGGCATTTTCTGGCACTTTTTGTTTACATGTAACGAACAGTACTTTTTTGCTAGAAAATTTCTTAGAACCCCCAAACATTATATATTTTAAAGCAGAGACTCTAGAGAATAAATTGGTGAGTTTTGCAATCTTTTATGTCACACGGTATGTGCACAGCAGTTCTTCAAATACATTTTTTTGGGGAAAAATGTATGTTTTAAATTTGAATGCAAAAAAAAAACACAATACATAACCCATTTTTTTTTGGTAGAATATAAAAGATAATGTTATGCCAAGTAAATTGATACCAAACATGTCACATTTTAAAATTGCGCATGCTCATACAATGGTGACAAACTACATAAATTTTACTATCCATAGGCGACAATTTAAAAAGCCTTTACAGGTCACCACTTTTCATTTACACTGGAGATATGGTGCTAGAATTACTGCCCGTGATCTGACATTCGTGGTGATACCTCACATGTGTGGGCTGATCGTGCATTCACCTTTGCATGTGAGCATATAGGGTTGGGGGCACGTTAAAAAAAAAAATTTAATTAGTTATTTATTTATTTTTATTTTTAAACTGTCGCTTTAATTTTATTTTTTGATCACTTTAACTGCTGTCACAAGAAATGTAAACATTCCTTGTGAAAACAATAGGCATGTGACAGGTAATCCTTATGGAAATATCTGGGGATCATTTAACCCCAGATGCCTCCTCTGCACTTAAAAGCATGCTTCTCATTTTTGAAAGTGGCGACGTGTACATCAGGGAGTGATGTAAGGTTATCACTTCCGGGTTACTATATCATAGAGCTGAACAAAGTCAGAAGCGCCGGCTGGTTGATCAGGACTCCTGGTGGGACGGGAAATCCCGGTAAAGCAGCGGAAGGCGGCGGGGGATCAAGCCCATTCGTGTGCCACCACAGGAAGCAGCAAAGCCCAGAGTGCTGCCATAGGATCCCAGAAGAGAAGGATCGGGGCTGCTCTGTGCAAAACCGATGCACAGAGAAGGTAAGTATATATTTGTTATTTAAAAACAAAAAGAACCTGTAGGCTAGGCTCACACTCCTGTGATTTGACTTTTACAGTGTGGTTATTTGGGGTGACTTTGAAGTTACTGTGCATATTCTACGGGGCCAAGTTGCATTGTAAATCACACCAAAGTAGTGCAGGAACCTTTTCCTAAATGACACCAAGTTGCAATAATTAGAATGCGCACCATTAAAAACAAGGAGATTTCCTTTGCTATGAGATTTTGCGTGACTTAAGTCGCATCAGAAGTCGCACTAGTGTGAACCAGACCTAACAACCACTAGAAGTGTTCATGCACACTAGTCGGCTGAAAAATGTCAGAAAAAGCAGCAAAAAATGTTCATAGCAAATAATTATGTGAAAATAATTTATATCTATTATAAAAAATATATGGAGTAAAGAGCTGCTACCACCATATACTGTATATTAAATAAATCTAACTCAAATCATAAAAGTGTTAAAAAATGCTCACAGTAGCTCTTGTTTTGCAGAAGATTTTAGGAGCGCTTATGGGCATTTGTTTTTATAAGCATCACCCCCCCCCCCCCCCAGTAATTTTTCCCTATAATAAATGTATACTTTAAAACTATGAATGTTTCGAAATGTCATGTTTTTTGGAGCGTTTATGAGCATTTATGCATGCCAACCTTTTTTTCTGCCTAAAAGCTCCTCTCAAAAACGTGATTCCGATGTTTTTCTTTTCTGCCTCTAAACGCTTTTCTGTAAATATGCCTGTAAATGCCGTAATGTACATGGACAAATAGGCCAATATAGAGCTAATTATACAGGCCGAATTAAAAAAAATGGCAAAAGCTTTTATAAGCAGCAATTTGTATAGCCAGTGTGCATGGATCCTATCAGAGAAGCCAGTGCTTGTTAAAATGTAAACAAAGGTTGATCCACTGTAGTAATTTGTAGCAATCTGAGCAAATAATTACAATGTAGCCATTTTATTTGTAACATTGCTAGATCAACATAAAATTCCACATGTACAAATGAATATAGTATTTTCTCGTTTTCCTTACCTACCACGAACCCTAAAGTTGCATTCACACTTTTGTGCCAATGTGTGAATGATAAATCGCGGGATTCTCATTTGAGATGCCATTCTTTTGAATGACACCTAAAATCGAGGTGCAAGTCTGCCACAATTGTCATGCGATAAATCGCGCTGCAATCTCGGCAACCCATATCACGTGAAGCATGTCACTCAAAAAAGTTCAGGAGCTACTTTTGGGCGACATGTTTTGCCTGATGCGGATTGTCGCAATTTTAGGTGTCATTCAAAAGAATGGCATCTCAAATGTGAATCCCGCGATTTGTCATTTACACATGGGCGCTTTCAAATCAGAATCGTGGAAAATCTGCCCATGATTTAAAATGCGTGTGAATGCAGCATAAAGCCTGGTGCACATTTGTAGTTTCAACCCAGTGAGCTGAACAAAAAAACTGAAAAGCTTAATGTTAATACAGCGATCTCCCCCGCTGAGCTATTGTGTTCTGACAGGGGGACAGCACCCCGACAGGACACACCGGTCAGCTAGAGTGCTGATTGAATGCCGATCGGCAGACCCTTTTTGATCATGCCCCTTTGACAAAACCCAGCTGAACGGCGGGTTTCAGTCGGACCGAATGTTGGCTGGTTTCTATAGAATCAGCCGATGCTGCCCAATATTCATGCCCGTGTGTACAGCCCTTATGTTATTAGATGTAATTTTGATAACTGGACTCTCTATCACAGATGACCGCAGACAGCAGCTCCTATAACAAATTGAAGCCTGCTTATGCCAGGTACACACGGAAAGTTTTTTTTTTTTTCGTTCAACCCAGCAGACCAAATGAAAAAAACTGACAGCTTGTGTTTGTACAGCGATCTCCCCTGCTGCACTATTGTGTTCTGACAGGGAGACTGTATCCCCCGCCAGAAAACCATGATCAGCATTTGCAGCCATTGGCTGCAAGTGCTGATTGGATGCTGGTTTTCCAGCATGCCTATTCAATAAAATCCGGTCGGACAGGCTGCTGTACAGACAGGCTAAATATTGGCTTGTTTCTATTGAAGCGGCCAATACCAGCAGATATTCAGCCTGTGTGTACCAGCCTTAACTCTGTTCATGTGCTTCCCCTATACTGTACATACATTAGAACAATAATTAATGATACAGTATATATAGACTAGTATATACTTCACATGTGTTGATTAAAAGGTGTTAAGTAAAAGAATGGTCATAGTAGTAGTTTTTTTTTTATTACATATTTTTGTTCATAGTTTGCATAGAAAATAAAATAGTTTGGACTCCTAAAGTTCGCCATTTTTGGATGAGGCTACACTCTTTTTTTCACTTTACTTTAAACAAGCCGGTTGAGAATGTCACGAGACACACACACAGACTTTGATTTACTTTATGTTTTTAGCAGCTAAAATTGCTATTGGATCTGCATGGAAAAGTCTGGTTATTGATCTTGCCTTGATGAAGCGCAAACTCACCTGGATCACACTGAACGAAAAGATTGCAAGTGTCTAACGGGACAAGCAATCACGTTTTGACAAAATTTGATCTCCCTGGCTCAGCTATTTGCAGGTACCAGACACGTGGAGTTGACCACCTGGCTCGAGAGAGTCTGACCCCCGTGCGGAACCACTTTCTTTCTTTTCTTCCTTAGACCTACTATTCTCGTTTCCACTCTCCTCCAGTATCTATCTATTCTTTGACTTCCTTATTTCTTATTCCATGTACATAGTACTCCTGGTACTAGTAAAGGGGTCCCTGGACCCATATGTCTGGTCGAACAGATGTTTGGATCTGGCCCTAGGATGTTACTGGTTATAAGATGGAAGTATTACTGTTAGTGCCCTAGGTTTTAAGGGCTATTACATTTTCTACTTAGAAAGGCAATGTTTCCCTCCCAAATAGGGTCCTCCTCATCATAGAACTGGTGTGAGTAGGCCTACACCAACTACCTGGACTTTTAATCGAAATAATGGGCAGTCCAACTTTGCAGGAGAGGTACAACCATGGGTTGCAGGAAAAAAAATCACTTGATTCCCCCACTAACACAGTCAGTATTGATGAGGGAATCCCTACCATGGACGACCCATGTATGTAATCACAGTGATCACTGCTAGCAGCTATAATAGCCACTAACAATAATTGCATGTAAAGTAAATTCTGACGGCTGGTTGTACCCAAGTTCATTGATGAATCAACTTGGGTACATTCAGCCTGCCCATACATGGTTAGAATCTCGGCTGATTCCTGCTGAACTGGCCGAGATTACCATCTATGGCTGTCTTAAGAATTGGTAAGCCACAATATAATAAATGTTTGCTTTTGGGTTTAATACTGGTTATGAATATGATGTATATTACAACATTAAACATTGTTCCCATTTAACCCTATATTAATCTTTATCAGCCCTCCTTATGTATTATTTTTAGTGTATTTTTTTCACCATTCATTTTGTATTTGTAGCATTAAAAAATACACTTGTTTTAATTGTAAATAGCTGGGCTATGCTTTGTACCAAAAACCTAGTGTCATTATAAATAAATGCTTTCTTTAACAAACTGCACTTTTATTTTTAGAAACACTAGGGAGTCTATTTATTTAAAAAAAAAGAAAATTGCATAGCCATTCATCCACTAGATGGAGCCGTGGAGCATACAAGCAGAGCTACATGATGACTTAATTGCGTAACCGGAAGTTGTTTGTTTTGCCGGCTGAATTGAATGTTTTCGTTTCCATTACTTTTTTATTAAGTATTTCAAAGAAGTACAAAAGCCAACTAGAAAACATGTGGCAGAAATGGTTGAATAATAGTCTCTGGGAACATTCATGCTGACAATAGTACAGTAATCAAAGTTAAGACAGTATCCACTGATCCTGAGGTCATCCGTAGTGCAATACGTTTAGCTTTAAGAAATAACTATGTATAACAGAAGAGAAACCATTTAAGTAGCCTCTGCACCCCTCCTTTAGAAGTTTGACTATGGAGAAGTATATGGCTGCATCAATAGATATTTAGCATGGCGTAAACCTGACCTCGCCATCCAGGAGAAAGGAGCGGCAAATCCAGTGTCGCTTTTAGCGTGCATCGCACCAGCTTTCTAGAACATATTTTGGATTGGATTTTTTAATGCGGAATCATATGTAAGTGCACTAGAATTTTAAATAAAAGTTGTTATTGAAGATTTTACACTATATACAGCGTATTCCCTTGTTCTCCTTTCTGAGTAATTGTGGATAGTTGGAAGTGGTTATAAGATAACCAAGTTACCTGCAGACTATGTAAAGGAGCGGGGGGAGACGGCATAGACGTGGAGCATTACAGTACATACTTTTATTATCAGCACTCTTTTATTAGGGGGTCATATTCATCTGGTAAGCCTGCGTTCTTGATCTCTTGGTGGAGGTTTGAGGTCTTTTGTGGCACCTTTAACCTCCCTGGCGCTATGATTATTTCAGATTTTTGATGCTGAAAGCGGTACAATTCTTTTGCATGGAAATTTGCTGTTTTATATTGTAGGCCTGTAATTCTTAGGAATAATACACTTAAATCTGTCCAAACAAGAGTGTAGTAGACATCCCGGGTATGATAAAGTTTGAAACACGAAATCATAAATTATAATATAATAAATAACTATAAATAATTATAACAAATAATGTAATCAAATCAAAAACACTGAAATTTGCTCAGTTGCAGAATTGTTGCTGTCATTACTTTCAGTGTTTGATGACGAATTTCCCCACAAATCCCTATAGCTCAATTCTGCGAGTGATTCTAATTTATTATCGCTGTTTTCTAGCTGGTCTAAAACCACTTTTGATGTAAAGGTTGCTATGGACAATCTCCAGTTTCCAGGCAGAAAGAACAGTATATATAATATAAAACTGCATGCAGGGCACTGGACAAACCACTAGGAACAAAGGGGATGTGAAATTATTTGATACAGTGATGTAATTTGTAAGATTACAGTGTACTGTATGTGTAATGTGTGTTTCACTTTTTGAATTTGGCGCAGTGCTCCGTCCCCGTGCGTCGCAACGCTCGCAGGGAACGGAGTTCGGCTCTGTGATACATCGAGCGGAGACACGGCTCGCACACACAGCGGGAAGGACATCGCAGGATCCTGGGGACAAGGTAAGTAACTGTACCTGGATCCTGTGATGCGATCCCGAGTGTGTTTCGGGGTTACCGCTTTTGGTACTGAAAATCCACACTGAGCCACCCTCGGGAATACCGTCAGGGAGGTTAACAAGATTCTTTGTGGAATAGATTTTTACACTTATGCCCTCTGTGGACTTTCACATCAATTATTTTGGGACTTTTTATGTTATTTGTATACTTATGTTAATTTATTTAGGTAGTGTATTATCATTTATTTATTGTTATTTATTACTATAGTAGCTATCTCATAGGGATTTATTTACTAAAGGCAAATCCACTTTGCAATACAAGAGCACTTGGAAGTGCAGTCGCTGTAGATCTGAGGGGGACATGCAAGGAAAATAAAAAAACAGCATTTTTGCTTGTACGTGATTGGATGATAAAATCAGATCTTCCCCTTGGATTTACAGCTACTGCACTTCCAAGTGCACTTGTAGTGCAGAGTGGATTTGCCTTTAGTAAATCAACCCCATAGTGTGCTTGCAGCTGTTTTTGTTTTTTCAGTTTTTTTTAACTAGTGCAGTTTTCTTTTTACTAAACTCTTCTTTGTAACAAGAAATACAATTTATTACTTTAACACTGGAGGAAATTAGCTCAGCTCCATCTAGTGGCCATAATATGGTATTTTACTACTGCCCATAATAAAAGAACACTCGTTCGGTAGAGAAAATAGCCTACAGAACATTTGTTTATTTGTCTCCAATTCACACAGAATGAATGTACATGCAAATTCGCTGGACGAATGGTTATGTAAATATTTTTTTTATAAATAAAACCCTAACTATCACTGGTTAACATGTATCTTGCTGTTTTATTATGAATACTTGTAACTTTTTTTAAAATATTATTATTATTCAAAATATATAACTTATGGAAAACAATATCACTAAACATAAGTCTTATTTGTGACTAGGAAAAATATGCCTTAATTCTGTATTGTATGTTATTTAGATAACATTTTAGGTAAATCAACCCATAGCAAAAATGTGAACTGGTTAAAAAGCTAAATGCCTGTTGACACTCTTGGTTTACTATTTTGAGACATAGAACAAGTATGCAGATTAGGACTTCTGACTTTATTCCTGTCTTTCCTGATCTGTACAATTGTCCTGGATCAAAGATTTTTAAAACCAAACCCCCCCCCCCGGGCATGCACGTTTACCTACCTGTGCATATGAATGCATGGAAAAGTGCACAAGGCAGCTGCATCATGTACTGAAATTGCAAATACATAGTCACAGTAAACCAACTGGAAAGAAATACAGAGAAATGCCCCAGGGACTTTTTAGGCAATGGTCAAAACCAGATAGAGGTGTAAGAGGGTGTAGTACTTGTACTATGGTTTTGACCATTGCCTAAAAAGTCCCTGGGGCATTTCTCTGTTTTTCTTTCCATTATTTGGGATGTGGCATTGAGTGTCCAGTATTTTGACCAGTAGTTGGCTTTTCACTTATATACAGTAAACCAGCTGTGACCAAGCTTTTACTAATACGTGATATTTTACTAATTTTAAAAATAGATAGAGGTCACTGCAATCTGGACTTTTATAAGTCTGTTTGCAGATATTACTGTGTAACATGGAAAAAATCCAATAAAAATAAGGTTTCTGACTGAGTAATGTAGAATCAGAAAAAGAACAGGGAGACCTGCATGGTCAGGGGGAAAATAGAAAGGCAAGGTTACATAAAACAGTGGCATATAATGCATTGTGTAGCAAAAGATATACAAAGTGACAGTAGGGTCAAGGTGAAATCAGTATGAATGAATCACTTAGATGTGAACATAAAGCACAGGGGTAACATTAGGTATTAGGTAGACATGGACTAAGGATGTAAAAAAATAAAAAGTGAATACGTTTGCTTCAGCCAACTTGGAATATACATCTAATCTTTAGTTTTACAGCAAAATGTCTGAGCTGACAACAAAGTGCCTTTTCTGCATTCAGTTCACAAACAGCCTTATCAGAACTGCTTCTGTTCCCCACCATCTCTGTCTTACTCCATGTGTATACATGGATCTTACCTAGCTAGAACAAATTCCTATGGTAATATAATTCCAAAATACAGCTTTCTGATCATCAGAATAAACACTTTGACGTAGGCTAAACACTAAGCATGATAGTAAATGCACAATCCTCGCATGTAGCATAGTGGTGGCACCATCATGCTGTGACTACGATTCTCTGCAGCAGGCTCTGGAAGGACTGTGAGGGTATAGGGTAGCAGGAATGCAGCAAAAATTAGGGAAATCCCGGAGGAAAACCCGACACACTCTGCAAGAAACATGAGCCTAGGGAGAAGATTTGTCTTCCAGCTATACAATGACCTCAAGCATAATGCCCAAACTACAAAAGAGTGGATAAAAAAAACACGTTAGGCCTGGGTTCACACTGATGTGCTGTGCTTTAGCCAGAGGCATGGGTGTATGCACGTTGTACGTGCATTTTACGCATAATTTTAGCTGTGGTTCCATATGGGTTTATTTACTAAAGGCAAATCCACTTTACACTACAAGTGCACTTGGAAGTGCAGTTGCTGTAGATCTGAGGGGGACATGCAAGGAAAATAAAAAACAGCATTTTTGCTTGCACATGATTGGATGATAAAATCAGCAGAGCTTCCCTCATATCTAAAGCGACTGCACTTCCAAGTGCACCTGCAGTGCACTTGTAGTGCAAAGTGGATTTGCCTTTAGTAAATCAACCCCATTGTCTTCAATTAGGTTGCGCATTTTTGGCTCTTTTTCTGAAAGCGCTCCAAAGATGCAGCATACATGACTTTTAGTGCACTTTCAGAAACGCTTTAAAAACACGTGCCATAGAAAAGAATGGGACTGGGGCTAAAAGTGCATGCAAACCACACACCACGCAAAGCACCACTGTGAACCTGGCAATAAGGCGTCCTCAAATGGCCAAGTTGGGATCCATAACCTAATCCAACAGAGAATTTGTGGTCTGTTTACTCACAATCTCAATGTAATTTAACTAAACAAGGAGTAGTTTTACAAAGAGGAAGAGGGAAAATTGCAGAGTTCAGATGGAGAAGCTGATGGGAGAAGCTAGCCAAACAGACTCAAGGCTGTAATTGCTGCCAAAAGTGCATACAGTAAACAAGGGGGGTTTCTGCATGGTTTTGGGAGTGCTTCAATGGCCTACAGGTATGGAAATTGCATTAAGCAATGTTTTTAAATATTGTAGAGTGTGTTTAATCTACTAACTATATTGTCTGCATAGTTCATTTTGTTCCAAATGTGAATTTAGCTTTAATTGCAGATCTCAAAAGTGCTCAGGGCTGTGCACAGCTGAGTTCATTCAAACAGGAGAGAAATGTAAATGTAAGGTTATGGATAGCCTAACTCTCATTCCTGAATGCCCTTGCAGTGGTACTGGGCTTACAGAGTAGCCACAAGGACACCAGGAGAGGGGAGGGGTGTGCATTCCCACCATAGAGAAATGATCAGGTAGCTTTAGGTTTTATGCATACTGGACGTTTGCCCAGCTCTTCTAAATGCCTTTTCTACTAACAGGAGAAAAGCAGCGTTAAACGCACGCCTGCAAACGTGTTTAGGTGCATCAGGTGTTTGGGCGTTCATTCATTTCATAGGCCAGAATAATAAATTAATCTAGCAACTGAAATGGAAGAACGCCTAAGCGCTAAACACAACAATCGCTTAGGCGTACATGTTTACATGTGTTTATGTGCATTCGGCTCCTCTCGTGAACAGGCAAATGATGGCTTTTTTTTTCTTTGCTGCCTCTAAACCAGTGGTCTCCAAACTGCGGCCAGGGGGCCAGATGTAGCCCTTTACTTGCTTTTATCTGGTCCTTGGGTCACTATTTCAGTCACTGACACCAAAGAAGGGGCACAATTCCTCCCAATGACAACAACGATGGGGCACAATTCCTCACAATGATACCAAAGATGGGGCACAATTCCTCCCAATGACAACAACAATGGGGCACAATTCCTCGCAATGATACCAAAGATGGGGCACAATTCCTCCCAATGGTACCAACAATGGGGCACAATTCCTCCCAATAACAAAAACCATGGGGCACAATTCCTCGCAATAACAAAAACCATGGGGCGCAATTCATACCAATGACACCAACGATAGGGCGCAATTCATACCAATGACACCAACGAGGAGTTACAATTGCTCCAATAATACCAACAGTGGGGTACAATTCCTTCCAATGACACAAACGATGCAGCATAATTCCTTCCAATAACACCAATGATGGGGAACAATTCCTACCAATGACACCAACAATGGGAAGCAATGACACTGATGATAAGGTACAATTCCTACCAATGACACCAACAATGGGACCCAATGACACCAATGATAAGGTACAATTCCTACCAAAGATACCAATGATGGGGCAAAATTCCACTTACTGACACAAACGTTGGGGAACAATTGTTCTCTATAACACCAAAGATGGGGCATTGTTTACTCCAACTGATAATGGGACAGTTTCTACTCCCGATGGCCACAGTTCAGCCCCTCCAAAGTCTGAAGGACAGTAAACTGACCATTTGTTTAGAAAGTTTGCAGACCCCTGCTCTAAACAATCCTGCTTTTAAATTCCTGTAAACACCTATGTATGCAAGGACACGTAAGCTGGATACACACTATACAATTTTCTGTAGATTGTTTTCCTTCAGATTTACCAAAACCATATTATATGAGGTCAAACCTTAAGCCCCCGTACACACGGTCGGACATTCCGATCACCAAATCCGTCGATTAATTTCCGACGGATTTTGTCCGAAACTGGTGTTGCACAAACACGGTCGGACAAAGTTGTCGGAAAATCCGATCATTCCGAACGAGGTGAAGTACAAAACGTACGACGGGACTACGTACAGGGCAGTAGCCAATAGCTTTCGTCTCGAAATTTCTTCTGAGTATGCGTGGCACTTTGTGTGTCGGAATTCTCTACACACGATCGGAAAAAGTCTGATCGGATTTTGTTGTGGGAAAATTTTAGATCCTGCTCTCAAATTTTTTCCGTCGGAAATTCTGTCGGAAAAAGATCAGATTTTCCGACAACATAATCCGATCGGACTTTTTATCCGACCATGTGTACGGGGCATAAGAGTTTCAATTTGTATGCAATCAGGCAGACCCATGCACTACAAATCTACAGGAAATCAGACAACAAAAGTTGTATAGTGTGTATGGGGTCTTAAACTAACATGGAGGGGCAGAAAAAAAAAATCACACACCCTTAAAAGTGTAATTTTTCACACCCAGTGTGCAGGAGGCCTTACAGACAGTCAATTTAACTGTTTAATTACAAAGCCCAACTCCAGCTTTTTGCTTACCCCACTCGCACACTCTCCCCTCTCCAGCCACTTTTTTAAATCCCTTCATACAATACTTTTTTTCTGCTGTCTTGCGGATGTTCTGGTGACATCATAGGTCCCTCCTTACCTGTTTGGTGGGTGGTCCTTATTCTTGGACAGTAGGGTACTTACGTGAGTGCCTTTCTATCCAGGAATAATGTGCGCCCAAGCCAGAGTGATGACTTGCCCCAGGGGGTTTGCTCATTAATACCTGGCCTCACATTATATGGGTTGTAGGAACCTGGGCACCACACACACCAGAAGGAGAGCAGTGCTATATTAGGGAGCAGTATGCCTGCAGAGGACATTGGCTGAGAACAGGTATTGCAATCAAAGCTATTTTTTTTTTTATATAATTCCACCCACTAAGCCTTATTTAAAAAATATATTTTTACATGTAAAAGTGTTTAGTTTAAAGTTTATATAACACCAAAACTTTTTCTTTTAGGTTTTTTTAGAGAGTAGGGAATGATTAAAAATCAGGATTCTTTTGTGTCCTGTAGGCAAGATTTCTCTGCACTTCTTGTCCCAGAAACAGAATATGAAGCAAGAAGATTTTTCTACAAAGCGAGGAGAAATCTCCTTATTTTGTTACTGGAACTGACGTCCTTATTGAGAGATTTCCCCTTGCCCCCTGTTCCTGTAACAATTCTCAAACTTCTTTACCAAAGAACCAGACAAGCAGAGAGGGTGAGTCTCTCCAGTTGGAAGCTGACCGCTTTTAAAGGGCTCATGCAGAGGGGCAAAAAATAAAATGCTGCTGTTATGGGCGTCTGGCTTTTCTTTTTGTTTTTTGTATGCCCATGAAAACAGCTGCATGTTTTTTTATTGTGGGCCTACACATGCAGGCGTTTATGTGTGTATTTGTGTGCAGCCTTCAGGGGCATAAAAAATGCCCAAAGTTGCATTTGTCATATGAGCATAATTTACGCGGATAAACACACGTATATGTGTGTAAATTTGTTCACTCCACCAAAAAATCACAGAGAGCTTAAAACTCTTAAAGGCATATCACCATAGCAAATCTTTTAGCACCCACAATGATAGAATGTTCTGATTTTAGGCAGCGGCCCTTAAGCAGTAACACTTTAGTAATGCCATTCTATATTAACATGTTACTTGTTAATGCAAAAGGCGAAATGACTTACTATGTTGACATCACACATTACAGAACAGTGTGATATACAGAGCTCACCCCTTTGTTCCTGAGACCATTATTAAATATATTTTCAATTGTGCATCAAGTTTAGATAAAAACATTGTAATTTACCAATACTCAATTGTAGAAAACATTGTATTTTTTAATGGCCATATTTTTGATCATGGACTTTACTGACAACTGCTTCTGCATTTTTTATGACAGTATGTAAAATTTCATAACTGGCAACCTTAAGCCGCGTACACACAGTCGGATTTTCCGACGGGAAATGTTCGATGTGAGCTTGTTGTCGGAAAGTCCGACCATGTGTATGTTGCATCGAACATTTGCTGTCAGAATTTCCACACACAAATGTTTGAGAGCAGGTTCTCAGAATTTCCGACAACAAAACTTGTTGTCAGAAAGTCCCACCGTGTGTACACAAGTCAGCCGCACAAAAGTTCATGCATGCTCTGAATCAAGCAGAAGGAGCCGCACTGGCTATCCTTTTTCTCGCGTCGTCGTATGTGTTGTACGTCACCGCGTTCTCACGTTCAAAGTTTTGGGCCAACATTTGTGTGACCGTGTGTATGCAAGACAAGTTTGAGCCAACATCCTTCGGAAAAAAATCCACGGTTTTGTTGTCGGAAAATCCGATCGTGTGTACGGGCATTAGTGTACTTTCTGTATGTCCAAGATACAAGGATTTCCAAGACACATGGAAATGTAGAGCCCATCACTTATTCCTAATGCTCGCTGACCACTATTTGGTTTTAGGAGCCAACTGTTTATTTAGTTTAAAACATATATGCACAACATTGTTGTTAAAGCTTTAATACCAAAATACATGTTACATTATACTGTACTATATAAAGAATATAACATTCCTCTAATGGTCCCATGACAGCCAGTGGACTGTTTCTCTGCCCTGCAGTGCTTAATGTGGATGGGCACAGCTATGTCATCTAGGAGCCATGGTATTAGGATGGGATGTGGCTGCTGGTACTGCATTGTACATGATGACATTTGTAAACTAAGGCAACAAGAGTGGCCAAAGAACAGTAAGTATAGCGGCTTTGGGAGACCAGTCATCACAACCAAGACCGGCAGGGAGAAAGACCACGGAACCATGGATTCAGGTCAGTATTACTCTGTGTCAGATCATCTTCTAGAAAAATTAGCAATATATCCTTTATCTGCTGAGGGAGTGCAGTTCAGTGTGGTGCAATTTGAATGGCACCGGGCTACAGAAAAGTAAGGCATGTTGTACCAGTGATCCGGTGCAGGCAAACACACTGGGCTAGTGACCTGCATTTGGGGTGTTATTAACTTAACATTGACACCCTCTGCACATCTTAACTGCAGTGCATTTTGAACGTGGCGTGGGAGACACGCACAGGAACGTGGGTTTTCTACACCATGTTCTGGTGTAAACGGTCCATTAGGCTTGGAAATTGGAATCTAATTTACTTTCAGTTTAATGCACATATGTCATTTTAAAAGAAACCTTTAAAGGAAACCTGCTTTCCTGTCACACGTACTGTCATTGCCAATCTCCAGCCCCAAGTTGTCTCCAGTTTTTGTTTCAATAGTTTTTATTCGGTTTTAACTAGTAGTTAACATACCAAAGTTCCACCCAAACAGGGGCTTGCATTGAGTTTTCTCCAATTTCAATACTTTCTGAGTCCCTTACCTGGAACTAGCATCAAGTTTGTGCAGAATAAATGCAGAATCCCTAATCTACATATGTTTTTGATACAGCGACTCAGAAATGAGTGAAGTCAAGGTGGTTGGAAATTCAGAACTTCTATTTCTTTCATTACAGATTTCCTTTAGTGCTCGTTCATAATTCCCATTTTCTATAAGCACTTTACTCTGCACTGAAAGGACGTGTATACAAAATAATAACTAATCAGTAATAAATTATTCTCAAAAAATCCCCTCAAACTCTTAAAGTGGATGTAAACCCGAAAATTTTCATTTTTTTCTTATGTCATAATGTATAAGATTTCCTATCATTTGAGCCCAGTCTTGCCACAACAAGGTTAATCCAGCTCTGAGCAATCCTCTTTTATTGGTCAGTGAGATAAATCTTGACAAACAGAGAAAGACTTTGTCAAATCCTCCCCCTTGCTGTGAGTGACAGGTGATTTATATATCTTGTGCACTAGCCCAAGAGACATGCATTATTTTCTAATTCCCTCCCACTCCTTTCTTCTGCTGCTCTGCAAGGATTGGCTGTTCCACACCTCAGCATGATTTGGCATGCTGAAGTCATGTGGGGACTTTTCTGTGTTTTGACTGGATGTTAGTGATCATAGCAGAAGTTCAGTGTAAGAAATACACAGGAGAAAATGCATGTTGATAAGGGGAGTGTAGAGGTGGGCGGGGAGTCTAATGACCTCACGACTCCACCCACTGAGCCCTGGACAACAGACCCGCCCACAGAATGTGCAGTTTTTCGGGTCTCATAGTCGACAGAGGGGAGACATTTCACAGATAAATATACATGCAGGAGGCATGTATATCTTTCTAGATAACCAATATTGCAGTAGTTTAGAAAGGATGAGAGTGGGTTTACATCCACTTTAAGCCTCGTACACAAGATCGGATTTTCCGCAGACAAAACCGCAGACTTTTGTCCGAAGGGCGCTGGCCGCAAACTTGTCTTGCATACAAACAGCATACAATTGTCGGCTCTTTAGCGCCAACCTTTGGGCTCCTTCTGCTAATTTTGTGTTAGAAGTTTGGTGAGTGTTGATTCACACTTTGCATTTCGCGCTTTTTAGTTTGTTTCTGAACAGCCGTTCGTCAACCAGCCATGTTGTGGAAACGGAGGAAATAACGTGTTATTTATTATTGGCCTTGGAGTTATTGCTTTGACCCAAGTCCAGTCCAGGAACAGGAGGAAGAGGATTTCTTTGACCAAAAATTGGTTGCTTTATTAATCGTGACCAATTATGTCATATGCCTTTGCATATGACATAAAGCTCCAGAAGAATAATTCAGGTGATTTTCGGAGTTACGGTATCTCTGGATGACGGACCCCTGCTTTCACCAACTCTTGGCATTGTTGACCCCCCTATATTAAGAAGCAGGACACATACATGAGGCTTTTATTTTATTTTTTGGTTGAATAATAATTTGATTTGGTATATTTTCTATATTTTTGGATGCATAGAATGCACTTTTTGGTTAAGTTCTACTGGCAGATAGTATGTCTAATTGTATTTGTTTTCTTTTTTTAATGCACAATAAAAAAAATTGTGTAGAATAATTAATACTTGGTTATGTGTTTTACTTCAAATGACAGTTTGGGAGTAGGCAGTTACATTTAAAAAAATACAATGTAAAATTAACAAGGGACACCAACATAGTTGTATCTTTGATCTTCTAAACTAATGGATAATGGTGTTGTGGTAACTTGCACCAAAAAAAAAATAACAAGCATAATAACATTATATAGAAAAAAAAAGCCTTTGAAAATGTGTTTGCCATAACTCCATCTATATCACCAGCAAAGCAGCTTCATTATTATCCCATTAAAGAAGAAGAGAATGTGCGCTGCATTTCGAGATTTCATAATTTGCCACGTCACGAATGTTAATTCTCCATTACAAGACCGACCGCTTCTGGCTCGTGCTTGCTTCCGAGCATGCGTGTTTGGACTTTTGTCCGACGGACTTGTGTACACACGCTCGGAAAATCCAACAACAGACATCTGTCCGCAGAAAATCTGACAACAATTGCGTACAAACGGTTGGATTTTCCGCCAACAGCCTGTCATTACATAATTCCTGTCGGAAAATCCGATCGTGCGTATAAGGCTTTAGTGTGTTCCAATACTTTTCACTGCTGCTACAATAATTAAAAAAAACTCACATCAATAAATACAGAACCACATTGTGCAACCAAAGTGTTTCTCAAAATGCCGCGCTGTGATCTGTAAATAAACAAAAACACACAAGTGTGTGCAAAAAAATGAAATCAATTGTGCAAAAAATGTAAAAGTCTTAGCATGTGTCCAAATTTAAATGTCCAAAGGATCCCTATGATGTGTATTTTCACACTTTCCACCTCTTCACAGTAGGAGCCACAAAAAGTGGCATTTTTTACACCCTCTGTGCATGAGGCCTAAAGCCCCATACACACGGTTGGAAAATCCGACCACAAAATCCATCGGATTTTGTCCGACGGATTTAGTCCGACACTGGTGTTGCATACACACGGTCGGACTTTGTTGTCGAAAAATCCGATCATTCTGAACGTGGTGACGTTTGTTGCCTACGACGGGACTACGTAGAGGCTAGTAGCCAATAGCTTTGGTCTTGTAATGTGATCTGAGCATGCGTGGCACTTTGTCCGTCGGAATTCGATACACACGATCGGAATTGGTGTGATCGGACTTTGTTGTCGAAAAATCTATCCAGCAGGAGATAGAACTTTGTCCGTCGGACAATCCAATGGAAACTGTCCGATGGTGCCTACACATGGTCGGAATTTCCGACAACATTGTCCGATAGGACAGAATTCATCGGAAAATCCGACCGTGTGTATGGGGCATTAGAGGTAATAACACCAGGGGTAATTGTTCCAGGGAATATCCAATTACCTCCGGTGGTCTCACCAAGGAATTGTTTTCCCCTACTGGAGCAAAGTGAATCATGCTTTATTGTTTTTTTCTGCCATCCTCTGGAACAAGTGTGGGTATAGGATTGTGTATATGGAGGTTTTCTATTTGCTTGGGTTTTTTCTATTGGTTGAACCTGTGTCTTTTTTCAACTTCAGATAAATAACTATATATGTTATGCAACATTTCTAATTTCCAGCAAGTGCATGGACAAAAGAATAAACTGCTGTGCTGTGTTGCAATGTGTTGGAAAGAGTCATCATGCCGCATTTGATGTATTGCCTTGCAAAGCTCAATTTAAGCATATTGAATGTATTCCTCAACACGTCAATGCATTCTACAGCATTACACCATTGTAAAGCAGCCCTCAATGCACAGAACATCATATGAAGTCATTCTTACAGCCCAATTCTAGCTCCCCTCCCCCCAAGCCATCACCCGCCCTAACAATTTTCAAGCACACTTCCATTAAATATAGCTTTCTTCCTGCCAATCAACCTAAGTGACAAAACAGTGGTCACGTTATATGTGAGCTCCATCCTATACAGCATTCTCCTGTGAGCCCATGATGGACTCCCAGGGCGTGTGTCCATAACGGCCAGGGGTCACAGAAAGTGGGTAGAATAAGGCCCCTTTCACATTGGGTGGACAAACAGGCAGATGGCTTGTCCATGTCTACTCCGCTTATGCAGAGTGGACACAAAAACAGCCCACTCTCCTCTATGGGCATCGGATGGAAACAAACTGTCTGTCCATTTACACCTGACAGCCATCCGCTCGGAACCGCAATTTGCATGGGGAACAGATCCCCCATCTGTCTGTTTTTGGTAGATAGGATTGGATGTTGGCGGGTGTCAACGGACACATGTCCATTGAGACTCGCTGCTCCATAGAGAGCAATGGATGGTCTGATTGGGTCCGCCTAAAAAAACTGACAGGTGGACCCGATCGGTCCATCCGTGTGAAAGGGGCTTAATGCTGCCTCTATGTAGTTATTTGTATAACATTTATGTATTTTGTTTAGTGGCCATTAAGGCCTGGGTCTCCTAGTGAGGATAATCCCTCTAAACCCCTCAATGGGATTTATAGAAATGCAATATTGTTATTGTAACAGATTCATACTATTAGGGATGGGGAAGATTTATTACTGTGTGATGTGTTTTTAGATGTTTTTATGGGGTAAGGTCGCTTGTGTGAAATTTAAATAGAATTTTGTGTTACTAATACCACTTTATGTAGATGGAAATGAACACTGGTAGTGAGGCTTGCTTTGATAGGATTATTCTTTCTCTCTTTTTGAATTGGGTAAATGTCTTAGGATCAAGCCTGCAGGCGGGGTAGTGCATTACACATTTTTCTACTGATACACAGACACACATACATATATGTAATATAAAGTGTTTATAAAGATTACACCCACTATTGTGGTTATAACCTCTCTCTGTGGTTATGTAACGTCATGTCAAAGTACCTCTGCTCTGTTATTTTGGCCTGCCCTAAAATTTGTAGAAATGCAATAAATGCTATAATACCACCACAAATAAAAGAGATAATAATTCTGAACCAGTCAGGGCCCATTCACGCCATGCCCGTTTGACGGCATTGCTCAGCACAGGCCCAATGCAATGACAAGCCGGAATCCATTGCTTCCAATAGGCCCAGCTCAAACTGATGTGTTGCACTGGTGTGCACTTTGTGAGAATATGCTGAATTGGTACAATGTATAACAGCATGCTGCAGAGAACATTAAATAAATTAAATTCATGTATTTTTGGCTCGTGCTTTGAACAAAATAAACTGCAATTCAGTGCTATGTGTTGAAATAACGCACGTCAACGCAATATGTGAATCCAGCCTAGATGTACTTGCTTCAAGGCTCTATAGACAGATAGATACTGGATAGATAGATAGATAGATAGATAGATAGATAGATAGATAGATAGATAGATAGATAGATAGATAGATCTTTGTAGGCAATAAAGAGTGGTCAATCAACGCAATCCAACCATACAGGAAAAGCTCTGGCACGAGTGCTGCATTGGGCCCTAAATACTTCAGTTAGGCCCACCACAGCCTATAAGTGATATATATATATATATATATATATATATATATATATATATATATATATATATAGAGAGAGAGAGAGAGAGAGAGAGAGCGAGGGAAAAGGGTAACCGCCAGCTTATCAAAGTGAGAAGAGCAGCAATCAGGTTTTCTAACCTGCACAGCCAACTGTCTCTCCATGAACATCCGGTGGGTGGCCAATCATCTCAAAGAACACCCACAGATATGAGATCATCACCGATTTGTCTGAAAAGTGCCTGACCAGGCAACTATGATCTAATGTCCGTGGGTAGCCATAGACATGTGCTAAACAAATGCCTTCTGACCCTACAGAGGACAGCACTATTCAAGGACAATCTGATGAAAACGAAGACCTACAGAAACATATCCCATTCCCAAGACATTCTGCAGGGTTAGGTTACAGTCAGGCTTGCCACCGAGATGTCACTGTCACCCATCAGGCTGTACAATCAATCATTATCTGTACTATTAATACACAATATCTTTGCATCATTTGGGCCTGTTGACGTCTTGAAACACAACCATATTAAATAATGACGGTCTTTATATGAAAGGGAAAGTCCCTGGAATAATAAGTCAAACTGGCAGTAAAGTGACGTTATTGGCAGCGCTAACCTTTTATGGGTACACATTTTGTAAAAAAACTTAATTTAGAATCATGAAACTGGATCCAACTTTAAAAACATATGCAGGAGCTATAAATATTCCACACAAAAGTCAGGATCTGATTTGAACGATTTTTTTTTTTCACAGAATCAGGTAATACAATCAGATCAATGAATTATCAAAAAAGACACATACTGTGTTATCGATTGATTTTGAGCAACACCGATGTTATCAAAATGATTCTGAACAGTCTGGATGAAAGAATCTGATGGCAGGAAAGTAGATAATACGATGACGATCCTTAAGGTTCACCATACACCTTACAGTCTGACCATACAATCAAATTTCAATCTACCAAAAAGACGTAATGTGAGGGCCTACCTAATTTATCCATTTCATTTATATCCAATCAGGTGGGCCCTTGTACCACAAATTTGTAGGTAGATCTAAAGGAGATTTTACAATCAGGTTGTACCGTGTGTGGTGAGCGTGTACGGCGCATCTTTTTTTTTTTTTTTCAGACAATAAATCTTTTGACTATACGATTGTATATAAAATCACCGCCATTAATTGAAGACTTGATCCGCCAGGAGGAATGGTCATTTGAAACGCCTGGCGGTTGGGGACATGCCACTTCTACCAGGGGGAGAGCCATACAAGTAAACATTATTCTAGACGAGGAGGACAATAAGGCCAATAGGTGGACAATACATCCGACCAGAGAAGCACAACGTTTCATCTCAGTGATTATAAATAAACAGAAATAGAGAATAAACAGAAAGATAAAAAGTGAATGTATGGAAGGATTACCTGTACAACTGGATAAGGATACTCCATGCAGTACACCCCAAACATGCTACTGTCAGAGGCCACTCTGTGAGCAGCGATCCTCGGTGTCGTGTCCACTTTCACAGAGCCCAGGGAAGGTAGGTGACCAGGAAAGGATCTCACTGGGGAGGTAGGTGACCAGGAAAAGGTAGGTGACCAGGAAAGGGTCCCACAGGGAAGGTAGTAGTTGACCAGAAAAGGCTCTCACTAGGAAGGTAGGTGACCAGAAAAAGATCTACCAGGGAAGGTAGGTGCCCAGGAAAGGCTCTCACTAGGAAGGTAGGTGAGCAGAAAAAGATCTACCTGGGAAGACAAAGTCGGCTTAGAGAAGGGAAAAGCTGGGCACATGTGTGGATGAGAGGAGAAGAAAGGAGAGCTCAGGAGGCTCTTCAGCTGCAGCGTCTGCCAAAAGAATTTGGGAGAGACGAGGAGATCGGGACAGGCTGGATGGGTGCGGGACAGCTGGGCAGAGAGGAGGAGGAGGAGGAGGAGGAGGGGGTCAGGATGGGTGGAGGGGGAGGTGAGGGGACAGGTGGCTCGATCACACAACACGATCCCCTATGGCCATGCGTGTGCCTGAGAGGCACATAGAGGGAGGGATGGAGGGAGGGATGGAGGAGGAGGAGGAGAGGAGGGTGGAGGAGGACAGGAGCTCCTCTCTGCAGCCTTACACCTCTCTACGTTCAATCACAACTCCTGGAGAAAGTGTCCCCCCCATCCCCCCTCCCCCATCCACTGACAGCTGCTGAGGGCACTGGGGCGACAAAGGGGAGAGACACACAAAACCGATCACTCCCCTCCCCCTGTCAGCTGTTCCACTCAAACTCCCAGGATTAAGCGTGACCGGACGTTATATTGGGAGGTGACAGACAGGGACAGGTGTGTTATCACATCATCACACAACAACACGCCATCGTAGTGTACAGGGGACATACAACACACATCATACAGTACACATAGTCATAGTGTACAGGGGACACACAACATGCAGTACACATCATCATAGTGTACAGGGGACACACAACATACAGTACACATCATCATAGTGTACAGGGGACACACAACATACAGAACACATCATCATAGTGTACAGGGGACACACAACATACAGTACACATCATCATAGTGTACAGGGGACACACAACATACAGAACACATCATCATAGTGTACAGGGGACACACGTCATACAGAACACATCATCATAGTGTACAGGGGACACACAACATACTGTACACATCATCATAGTGTACAGGGGGCACACAACATACAGTACACATCATCATAGTGTACAGGGGGCACACAACATACAGTACACATCATCATAGTATACAGGGGACACACAACATACAGTACACATCATCATAGTGTACAGGGGACACACAACATACAGTACACATCATCATAGTGTACAGGGGACACACAACATACAGAACACATCATCATAGTGTACAGGGGACACACAACATACAGAACACATCATCATAGTGTACAGGGGACACACATCATACAGAACACATCATCATAGTGTACAGGGGACACACAACATACAGTACACATCATCATAGTGTACAGGGGACACACAACATACAGTACACATCATCATAGTGTACAGGGGGCACACAACATACAGTACACACATCACACAGCACAGAACACACAGTACCCAACACATAGCACACATCACACAACACATAGCACACAACACATAGCACGCAACACATAGCACACATCACACAACACATAGCACACATCACACATTACACAACACATAGCATACATCACGTAGCACACATCACATAGCACACATCACACAACACATAGCACACATCACACAACACATAGCATACAACACACATCACACAACACACATCACACAACACATAGCACACAACACACATCACTCAACACATAGCACACAACACATAGCACACATCACATAGCACACATCACACAACACATAGCACACATCACATAGCACACAACACACATCACACAACACATAGCACACAACACATAGCACACATCACATAGCACACATCATACAACACATAGCACACAACACATAGCACACAACACATAGCACACATCACATAGCACACAACACATAGCACACATCACACAACTCATAGCACACAACACATAGCATACAACACACATCACACAACACACATCACACAACACATAGCACACAACACACATCACTCAACACATAGCACACAACACATAGCACACATCACATAGCACACATCATACAACACATAGCACACAACACATAGCACACAACACATAGCACACATCACATAGCACACAACACATAGCACACATCACACAACACACAGCACAGAGCACACAACACAGCCTTTATTTATGTTCTGATCATAGTACACATCTAGCCCAGGAAGTAGACTGCATCTTCTCCACCGACTGACGATCAATACTCCACATCTGGACTGGACAGCTCAGCATTTCCCGGAGCAGCTTTATCTCATCACCATCCACCACTCACTGTGATTGTCACCTATACACCATTCCATTCCATAAGATCACAGCCTGTCACTTATCACCTATAGGGTGCTCACCCCACAATCCAATGATCAGGCCAGCTAATAAAAATCTGATACACACTTGTCACCTATACATTATACCTTTCCATAAGAGCACAAATTGTCATAATAATACTATAGGGTACTCACTCCACAACCCAATGATCAGACCAACCAATAAAGATCCGCTGTGATTCATAATGATACAAACTCCAATTGTCACCTATACACTATGCCATTATTAAAGAGCACAGCAACCCACTTATCATCTACGGGGTGCTCACTTCACAACCCAATAATCAGACCAGTTTATAAACTACTGTGATAAATCATGAGAAAAACTTGTCACCTATACACAGCTTCTCAGTACACTATACCATTCCATAAGAGCACATCCTGTAATTTATAATCTATAGGGTACTCACTCCACAACCCAATGATCAGACCAACCAATACAAATCTGCTGTGATTCATAATGATACAAACTCCAATTGTCAACTATACTATTACATAAGAGCCCAGCCTGTCACTCATAATCTATAGGGTACTCACCCCACACTTACATCAATCCAATGATCAGACCAGCCAGGCAACGTCTGCTATAATAACAGGGTAATTCTGGCCTATTCACTATAGGAGGTCAGGATAGAAGCCACTATGAATACAGCAATGCAGGTGTTAAATTAATGGACTTGGAGATGCAGATTAGGACAGATCAATAACTATATTTTCTGGTGTCATCTCTGCTCTGCATCACCGACCTCTGCCAACTCAAAGCATATATGACTTGTGAATAACGACTTTCTTTTTAATGGGAATAGCCACTCTCTTGGTCCATTGAGTCTGTTCTGCAGTGAGTTTTGTCAGGCTCAGGCTCTTTGCTTATGACTAAGATCCACTATATTTGAAAATCCAATACAACACTTCACAACTCTACCAGGTCAGGGATAGTGATGATGGGATGTGTACTTTCTACAAGGAACTGCTAGACAGATAGGAGTGTTTAAAGGAAACCTTCACTGTGAGCATGAACATTGCTGAGATTGTCAATGACTGAGAAGATAATTCTGCAGTGTGTAGGTGGGCATGACCAGATGGTACCCAACAGTGGGAATGGTTAAAGCTGAACTCCAGGATGCCTAAAAAATCTCTTTTGCAGTAGCGCTGTACCCGCAGTGAAAAGATTAACTGCTTGTTTCTGTCTAGTGGATTTGGAGAAACATATTCATCTACCCGATCGTCTGCTCCACTGCACTGCCAGACCAGTTCCTGAACCCTATTCTCCCCCATGTTCTGGCAGTCTAAGGTCCCCTGATGTCATCAAGATAATTGCAGGGACAACTGAGGGACAGTCCACCATTGGAGCATGAGGGAGCGTCGTCTGCCAAGTGAGTGGAGGATCAGGTATGTAAAAGTGCTTTTACTGTCCCATAGATTAAATGGGCAGTCCCCCCTTGCAGTGCAGACTGAAAGGAGGAATTTTTAGGTTTCCTGTAGTTGGCTTCCAAAGCAGACCTTCACTCAAACTCAAAACTTTTAATCCCTATAAGACTCCACCCTCCACAATCTTTTTTTCTGCACTCCACCCCTTGCACCCGAACCCTCCTGGGATATGCAAATGAAATATTCCCCATGCAGCAGAGGCTTGGCAAGTCACAGCAGAACAACACTGGATTCACTGGGCACGTGGGAATATTTTTATTGGGACAACCCAGCAGATAAATTAAAGTGGTTGTAAAGTTAAAAAAATGACTTTTACCTACAGGCAAGCCTATAATAAGGCAAAAAAATTGGTAAATAGGTAAATAGGTAAAAATAGGTAAATAGGTAAAAAAAATATCTCCTAAACCGGTACGGTTTAGGAGATATTCCCCAAGCAATGCGCCGCTGACTGCAGCGGCGCATGCGCACGGGGGATTCTCGGCAGAATCCGAACCCTGCCGGGAAGAAGTCCCCCGTGCGCATGCGCGGGAGTGACGACATCGCGGCTCCATCCACTCACAGCGCTGGAGTCGCGATACCCGGAAGACACGCCGAGGCAACATGTCAGCGACCTCGGCGTGGACCAGGTGAGTTACCGATGCCTCGTTCTAAGGTAAGTATTTCATAATGAGCTAGTATGCGGTGCATACTAGCTCATTATGCCTTTTGCCTTAGAGGTGTACTCAAAAAAAAAATAATTTCAGCGGGTTTACTACCGCTTTAAGATGAGAAAATAAAAAAATATACAGGGTAAATTAAGTCCCTCAATAGAACCCAAGCCTACTTCATGTCTACACCGCTCACATTTGCCACGGTTCTTATACCCACAAAATAGTCCTTAATTACAGTACCACAAGTCAAACAAGTATCACAGACAAACATAAACCCTAGGATAAAGATAAATTTGTAGAAAATTGCTTTTCTGCACCCAGACGATAGATTTGTGTGAATAATACAGAACGTGGAGTTAACACTTTGTCTGAGCCTACCCTAAGGTGGCCATACATTATACGATTTTGTTATTCAATTTCCTTTAGGTTTACCTTCAACTATGTAGTGCAAGGTCCTACCTGATTGCATACAAATTGAAAGTATTTAGGTTTGACCTCATGGTGTGCGGCTTTGGTAAATCTAACAGAAAATTGTAAAATGTATGGCCAGCCTAAGGAAAAAAATTGTTAGAATATCTGGAAACTACTTTGCAACCAGCAATCTTGAAACTGAACATTTTTGTCCGGGTTATGTAACAAACAACACAACATATAGGGTGCACCAGTCAGGGCTACAGAATGTACAAAAAAGCATTTAGTGTTCAACAGTCAGGACTATGTAATATATTACATATACTGTACATTGAAGCTGTTCTGGTTATAAAATGTACAATAAATCATATAGTATACAGGGGTCCTTTAAACATTGGTGCTCATTGGTGAATACCCCTAAATTTTTTGGAGCTCAGTGGGGAGTGCCTTCTTTTTCTATGGTGTTCAATGGTACATGCTCCCTTATTCATTGGTATTCAGTGATCAGTGCTCCTGAAACATTGGTGTTCACTGGTCAGTAACCCAGAACATTAGTTATTAGTGGGATCTTCAATGGTTACTTACTTGAGAAACACTGAACCAGTCCCTTGCCTTTTGGCTTTCTTCTGAATGGCAGTGTGCCCAGCTATGCTGACATACAGCAGAGCATGCCACTATGAAAGTCATGCCAGAGGGGATGCCAGACTTGGATACTGCCTGCCATTCAAGCAAAAAGTCAGGAGGCAGAAGTGGGACTGGTGCAGTTTTTCTCAAATAAGTAAGCACTGAAGCTCCCAGTGACCAGCAATTTATGGGCACTGACCAGTAACCACCAATGTTATGGGGGCAGTGACCACTGAATACCAATAAATAAGGGAGGCATGTACAGTATCTCACAAAAGTGAGTACACCCCTGTTATCGCCCTCATTCTCTCATACTGGTCACTGGAGTACATTGGTGATGAAGCATACATTATCTCACACAAGTGAGTACACCCCTCACATTTTTGTGAATATTTTATTATATCTTTTCATGTGACAACACTGAAGAAATAAAACTTTGCTACAATGTAAAGTATTGACTGTACAGCTTGTATAACAGTGTAAATTTACTGTCCCCTAAAAATAACTTGACATGCCTAAATGTCTAAAGGTCTAAACTGCTGGCAACAAAAGTGAGTACACCCCTAAGTGAAAATGTCCAAATTGGGCCCAATTGGCCATTTTCCCTCCCCGGTGTCATGTGACTCGTTAGTGTTACAAGGTCTCAGGTGTGAATGGGGAGCAGGTGTGTTAAATATGGTGTTATCGCTCTCACAATCTCATATTGGTCACTGGAAGTTCAACATCCAATGCAATACTCCCAACGCACATGTATCTGCAACGGCTGTATCTGTATCTTAAATTGGGTGCTGAAATGACCAACGGCTGGAACCGACTGCAATCATGAAAAGGAAGTGTCACCAGCACATCAGGATCTCCAAAATTGGGTCCAAATTTTTTATCACATAGTATCAAAAAAGTAAATAGAAGCGACGTTTCGGAGCCACACGGAACCCCTTCATCAGGTCACATGGCACCTCATGGCAAAGAACTCTCTGAGGATCTGAAAAAAAGAATTGTTGCTCTACATAAAGGTGGCCTAGGCTATAAGAAGATTGAAGAAGACCCTGAAACTGAGCTGCAGCACGGTGGCCAAGACCATACAGCGGTTTAACAGGACAGGTTCCATTTAGAACAGGCCTCGCCATGGTCGACCAAAGGAGTTGAGTGCCCTTGCTTAGCATCATATCCAGAGGTTGTCTTTGGGAAATAGACATTTGAGTGCTGCCAGCATGGTTGAAGGGGTGGGAGGTCAGGTCAGCCTGTCAGTGCTCAGACCATACGCCGCACACTGCATCAAATTGGTCTGCATGGCTGTCTTCCCAGAAAGAAGCCTCTTCTAAAGATGATGCAGAAGAAAGCCCGCAAACAGCTTGCTGAAGACAAGCAGACTAAGGACATGGATTACTGGAACCATGTTCTGTGGTCGGATGAGACCAAGATATACTTATTTGGTTCAGATGGTGTCAAGCGTGTGTGGTGGCAACCAGGTGAGGAGTACAAAGACAAGTGTGTCTTGCCTACAGTCAAGCATGGTGGTGGGAGTGTCATGGTCTGGGGCTGCATGAGTCCTGCCGGCACTGGGGAGCTACAGTTTATTGAGGGAACCATGATTGCCAACATGTACTGTGACATACTGAAGCAGAGCATGATCCCCTCCCTTCAGAGACTGGGCCGCAGGGCAGTATTCCGACATGATAACGACCCTAAACACACCTCCAAGACAACCCCTGCCTTGCTAAAGAAGCTAAGGTTAAAGGTGATGGATTGGCCAAGCATGTCTCCAGATCTAAACCCTATTTGGGGCATTCTCAAATGGAAGGTGGAGGAGCGCAAGATCTCTAATCTCCACCAGCTCTGTGATGTTGTCATGGAGGAGTGGAAGGCAGTGCTGGAAAAAATGGTGGCCACACAAAATATTGACATTTTTGGCCCAATTTGGACATTTTCACTTAGGGGTGTACTCACTTTTGTTGCCAGCGGTTTAGACATTAATGGCTGTGTGTTGAGTTATTTTTAGGGGACAGCACATTTACACTGTTATACAAGCTGTACACTCACTACTTTACATTGTAGCAAAGTGTAATTTCTTCAGTGTTGTCACATGAAAAGATATAATAAAACATTTACAAAAATGTGAGGGGTGTACTCACTTTTGTGAGATAATGTATGCTTGATCATCAATGTATACAATGTATATGGAGCCAACAAACACCTAGGCATGGCCACTCACTAATGAATATCTGTTTCTTATAGGCTCCTTTCACATGGAGCGGACTCTGTCTGTCAGCTGAGAGGGCAGATGGCTTGTCAGTGTCCACTCTGCTTATGCAGAGTGGACACAGACACAGCCCGTTCTTCTCTATGGGCAGTCAGATGTAAACAGACCACCTGTCAGTTTACACTTGACTGCCATCTGATCCACTAGATGAATGGGGAATGGATCCCCCATCCATCTGTTTTTGGCGGATAGGATCGGATGTCGGCGGGTGTCAGCAGATATGTGTGTCAGTACTAGGACCCCTTTAAGACCCAGCAAAACTCACCTGACACAGCCTTTGCCTGGGAAACAACAGTGATTGACCAGCTCACCTTTAAATCACCTGTATCAGCACACAATCAGTGCTAGTGATAGAGTTGTTACTTTTGTGTGCTACTGCTTGACCCAGTTGATATCTGCTCTGTATATTTCGTGTATGACCCGGCTAGTTTTGACCCTACTTGCTCGCTTCTGATTCAGTACCGTTTGGACTCTGATCTACCTGTGCATGACCCAGCTTACCTAGACTACGCTTTGCCTGATTCTACTGTAGTACCAGACTCAGCATTACTACTTGGCTGCCCAGCCAATCTCTACCTTCATCTGCAGCGGTGAACTACAAGCACCAGCCAACATCTACCTTTATCTGCAGCAGTGAATTACTAGGTCAAGCCAACATCTACCTTCATCTGCAACGGTGAACTACAAGTCCCAACTGACCTGCTCTGCTTAGACCTGCTCATGGTATGTGCTCTTGTTCCTTGAACTCTTTTTGCATAATCAGCACACCTGAACTGTTACCTGTTATCGGCTCCTAGCCTGACAATGTGTCCGTTGACACCCGCCTCTCCATAGAGGGCAATGGATAGTATGACCGGATCCACCTAAAAAACAGACTGCTGTGTGATAGGAGCCTTAATACCAGCTTATCTGAATTCCACCAAACATCAAAATACACATCTACACTACACATTCTGTATGTGAACTGTCTTACCTGAGTAACACTGTCATAATGTCTAACTTTGGCTCGTGGCCAAAGTTAAAAAGCTATCAATGATAAGAAAAGAGCCTTGAAAAAAAAATGAAGGAACACTATCATCATTTAAATGTTACAAAGATTATAACAGAATCTGTACTAGGAAAATCAAGGCCACAACAATTCAAAAGGAATGACAGATTGCAAAAGAGAGTAGGATAAACCCCCAAAAATTCTTTAAATATATTAATGGTAAAAAGATCAGGTCTGAGCATGTATGTCCTTTACAAACTATTCTAGAGTGGGTGACTGAGGATAAAGAGAAGGCAAATATATTAAATACCTTCTTCAGCTCTGTGTACACAAATTAGCATGGGGGAGCTCATGTCCTAAATGGGGATGATATGGACATAGCCCCAAATTAACCACTATGGCTAAAAATTAATATGGTCCAGAAATATTTAGGAGAACACCCACGGGTCCTATAAGAATTGAGCTCTGTCATTTCCAAACCATTGTTTCAAATTATTAGGGACTCTTTAATGACTGGAATAGTATCACTGGATTGGCATAAGGTCAATGTAGTGCCTATATTTAAAAAGGGGTCAAAACCTTTACCAAATAACTATAGACCTTTTAGTATAACTTCTATAGTTGGAAAGATACTGGAGAGTTTAAGAAAAGACCACATAGATTAGTTTTTGCTAGACAAAAATATTTTAAGAAATACAGTATGAATTCATTAAAAACAGAAGTTGTCAAACAAATCTAACTTCTTTTAGTGAGGAGGTTTCTAGACTGTGTACAGTTTCTAGACTGTGTACAGTGGCGGTGCGTCCATTAAGGGTGCACATGCGCCCCACCCTCTCCAGCCACCCCTTTGTGTAGTATGGATAGATTCATGCACAAATCTATCCATGGGCGCTGTAGCCACCCCCTATTCAGGGGTCCGGCCCCTTTTCGGATGACGGGCACCTAAATTAGGGGGGTTTGAAGCACCTGAATAGAGCCATAGGCTTCAAAAAAGGTGAACTGCGGTCCCCAGGTGTGCTAGTGGGGGAGGGGGGCACAGTGGCTGCATATTATTGGCACAGAGGCTGCAATTGATGGGGCACAGTTGGCTGCATTTGCTGGGCATCCTGACTGCATATTATGGGCACCAAGGCTGCAATTGATGGGCACAGTTGGCTGTATTTGCTGGGCACGGTGGCTGCATATTATTGGCACAGAGGCTGCAATTGATGGGGCACAGTTTGCTGCATTTTCTGGGCACAATAGCTGCATATGATGGGCACAGTTGGCTACATATTATTGGCACAGTTGGCTGCATATTATGGGCACAGTTGGCTGCAGATGATGGGCACAGTGGCTGCATATGATGGGCACAGTGGCGGCATATGATGGGCAGAGTTGGCTGCATATGATTGGCAGAGTTGGCTGCATATGATGGGCAGAGTTGGCTGCATTTTCTGGGCACAGTGGCTGCATTTTCTGGGCACAGTGGCTGCATATGATGGGCACGGTTGGCTGCATATGATGGGCACGGTTGGCTGCATATGTTGAGCACAGTTGGCTGCATATGATGGGCACAGTTGGCTGCATTTGCTGGGCACAGTTGGCTGCATATTATGGGCACAGTGGCTGCATATGATGGGCACAGTGGCTGCAATTGATGTTTTTGTTTCCGAATTTTTCAGTTCGTTTGCCCCCCCCCCCCCCAAAAAAAAAAAAATTTGGAGCACCAGTTGCCACTGGCTGTGTATTATGGTATCGGGAAGCAACATGCCCATTTTCATAATTTCATCATAAATTGAAGCTACAGTTTTTGTTAAGGGGGTGACAGTGGCCGATCCATGAGGCAGGCAAGGTTTCTAAAGGTAAGATGTGGCATCTGAGAATGACTGCTAGGCTATTTTGATTTAAAAAAATATGTCACCGAAAGGTGACATCACTGTTTTAAAAAGGTTAAGGAAAGTTGAACCTGCAAAGAAAAGCATTAATACTTACACCTACTGAGACCCAAGCTGCCAAACGCCACTGTCTTTAACCTCCCTGGCGGTATGATTATGTCAGGAATTTTGTACCAAAAGTGGTACAATTATTTTGCATGGAAATTTGGCGTTTTATATTGTAGGCCTGCAATTCTTAGGAATAACTCACTTAAATCTGTCCAAACCAAAGTCTAGTAGACATCCCGGGTATGATAAAGTTTGAAACACTAAATTATAATATAATAAATAACTATAAAAATGATTCAATAATGTAATCAAATCAAAAACACTGAAATTTGCTCAGTTGCAGAATTGTCACTGTCATTAGATTTAGTGTTTGATGACGAATTTCCCCACAAATCGCTATCGCTCAATTCTGCAAGTGATTCTAATTTATTATCGCTGTTTTCTAGCTGGTCTAAAATCACTTTTGACATAAAGGGACACTTTTTGGTTGCTATGGACAATCTCCAAATTCCAGGCAGAAAAAAATGTATTTATAATATAAAAGTGCATGCAGGGCACTGGACAGACCACTAGGGACAAAGGGGATGTGTATTTTTATTATACAGTACTGTAATCTGTAAGATTACAGTACTGTATGTGTATTGTGTGTTTTTACTTTTTTGAATTTGGCGCCGATCTCCGCTCACGTGTGTCGCAACGTCGCAGGGAACGGAGCTCATCGGCACTCGGGCACTGTGTAAATCGAGCGGAGGAGCTCGCAAACTCAGCAGGGAGACATCGCAGGATCCGGGGGACAAGGTAAGTAACCTGTATCCTGCAATGCGATCCCGAGTCTGGCTCGGGGTTACTGCTTATGGTACTGAAATTCCACCCCGAGCCAGACTCGGGAATACCGCTAGGGGGGTTAAGAGACCGGCTTGCTAAAAAAAAATGTCTACATCCAACACTTTTTTTTCACTTTGGACAGAGCAAGGGAGGGTTATAATCTCTGTAAAAAAAAAATTCTAGCCATCTGTGTCTCGTTGCGGGCATTTCCCTTCAATTTTTGTCCCTTTAGCCAAAGCTTCTATTTGCTGGCAGGGTTTTCGTTTTACTTTTTTTTTAAATAGTGACAGTTGTTTTAAGAGCAATCTCATTTATTAGTGCTATCAATTGAACACTGCAGTGTGCTATTTTTTTTTATAAAGTAGCAACAGTCTGAGTAGAAAAGCCTGTCCCCTGCTAGCATGCTGCATCTTTCTTTTTTGCCTATTGCCCTTTCCTTTTGCCGCCTGATGCTCAGTGTACATATATATAAAGCCGGGGAGTCAGTGATCAGATTTCCCGAAAAGCATTTGAGTGGCTCGACAGCTGTTGGATCAGTTTTACAGAGATTGGAATGCCCCTATCCTGCTGCCATCTGCCACCATTCCCGGACTCTCCTGCTCCACTAAGGAGAGTGGAGAATGTGCTGTTATTCCCTGGCTTTACCATGTGTTTGAACAGATATTTGAAGGGCAGGGGAGCTATCAAGGATCTAATAGACCCCTGATGTCTCTATAAAGAGTACCTATCACTTCTCAAAGCTAATATCAAGTTAAATGAATTAAAAAAAAAATATATATATATATAAAAAAATA
The DNA here is from genome assembly GCA_028564925.1 of Lithobates sylvaticus. NCBI lineage: Eukaryota > Metazoa > Chordata > Amphibia > Anura > Ranidae > Lithobates > Lithobates sylvaticus. Next base: position 130,488,133 of record CM053032.1, on the reverse strand, counting down.
ATAATAAAAATATGTAAAAGCACCCATGCACCCCGTGCTCACACGCAAATACAAATGCAAATGTGCACGTAGGTCTGGCACACATATTTAAATAGTGATTTCACCACACATGTGAGGCATCGCTGGCAATGTTGGAGTAAGAGCAATAATTGTAATGCCATAGCTCACATTTAACTCTAAACCGATATACTGTAAAGGCTTTTAAACCATCACCTATAGACAATTTTAGGAACTGAAGTTTGTTGCCATTTTACTGGCATGTGCAATTTTAAATCTTGACATGTTTGGTATCTATTTACTTAATGCAAAATAATATTTTATATTTCACCTAAAAATAGGGTATTATATATAGGGGGTTATTTACTAAAGGCAAATCCACGTTGCACTACAAGTGCAAACTACAAGTGCAAAGTGTACTTGAAATTGCACTGAAAGTGCACTTGGACGTGCAGTCGCTGTAGATCTGAGGGGGACATGCAAGGAAAATAAAAACAGCATTTTAGCTTGCACATGATTGGATAATAAAATCAGCAGAGCTCCCCCTCATTTGAGATCTGCCCCTCAGATTTACAGTGACTGCACTTTCAGTGCAATTTTAAGTTTAAAGAAATAGGACCACGGGGTGAGAAGCAGAGCATAGAGAAAATTTTGAAGTTGGTACATGGATCTACAATAAACATTAGGATGATAGAAACAAAGTATAAATGTTTAATAAGGTGGTATAGGACACCAGATATATTAGCTAAACATCAAACAGGACAATCCGGGGAATGCTGGAGGGGCTGTGGACAACTGGGGAATATGGCATACATATGATGGAATTGTCCAAAGATTAAAGAGTACTGGAGAGAAATAGTAGGGTATATAAAGGCAATAACCAAAATCCAGATACCAGAAAACCCTTGGGCAAGTCTTTTCCACGTCATGGACACTCCAATAAAAGAGTAAAGAAACTCCCTCACAAGTCGTTTGATAAACGCAGCAAAGAGCCTGATCCCCAAAAAATTTAAGGAAACGGAAGCGCCTAAAGTAAGGGAGTGGCTAGAAAAAATAGATGAATTATATAGAATGGAAGGACTTGGAGGAGATGAGGAGAATGGAAGTAGAGTGCCCCAGAGGAAATGGGAGGGATGGATGATATTTAAGTTAACGAGGAAGTATAGCGAGGCATACGGGCTGTATGGGAGGAAGAGGGAATGGGGCGCTTCCTTTTTTTCCCACCCACATATAACAGCGAGTCGGTGGGAGGGCCGGGAGGGGGAGGGTTGGTTTCGTGGGAGGAAGGGGAAAAAGAGAAAGTACGAAATGTAAAAAATTAGGACGATTGGGGTTTTTCTTCAATAGGAGAATAGCAGGAATGAGTAAAAACCCATCAAAATCAAAATGTAATGATTGTGGTTTTTTTTTTGTTTTTTTTTTATATCTATGATATTGTCGTTTCCCTTTTTCCTACCTGTAACAAAAAACTTTGAAAATAAAACAAATAAAGATAAAAAAAAAAAAGAACTTGTGTCTGAAAGTTCAATGCTTCCGAGCATGCATCAAATTGTTTCCGAGCATGCGTAGGAGTTTTGCGCATCGGAATTGCTACAGACGATCGTAATTTCCGTTCGGAACTTTTTTCGACCAAAAATTGAGAACATGCGCTCCAACTTTTGCTGGCGGAAATTCGGCCAGCAAAAGTCCGATGGAGCATACACGCGGTCGCATTTTCCGATGAAAAGCTCTCAGCGGTCTTTTGCTGGCCGAAATTCCGATCGGTTATTATGCCAATTATAATAACCCAAAAATCTAAATTCACATAAATGTGCATATATAAATAAACATATATACTGTATGTGTGCACCAATGCCAGTGCTGATAGTAACAAATATCAGCTCAGAGATTCAAGTGAAGACACATCAAGTGCCAACAATTAAATGTCCAAACAACAGCAAAAGAAATGTCTGTATACATTTCTCCCTGGTACTAAAAATGGAAAGCTTTCAGTGCCCATTCAAAAGATCCATGTGTCCAATGCACCACCGCTGTGCATGTACAAACGGCTTACCGGAGCTTTATGACCCCCATATGAGTGGTCAACTGCCCTTATGATGTAACCAACAAAATCAGGAGATTTTAGCTCCAGTGCACATAAATCTCTCCAGCAATCCTCCAGTTGTTATATGTGGAATATACAGTATAATCAAACACAAAGACAGGATCCTATAGTGTAAAACCACTAAAACATTTTTATTAAAATATGTAAAAAGCACACACATTATAATAGCATATATGTGCCCAAATAGGAAGGATCTGAAATACTGCTGCATGTAATGGTATCGGCCAGCTTAAATCCAAGATGATGTCTATGTGTACTAGCTCCCCCAACGTTTTTCATCAGCGGTGATGAATATAAGCCAAGGCACCTAATTTTACCACAAAAAAATGGGAAAATTATTGACTCAAGTATAAGCCTAGGGTGAGAAATGCGCAGCTACTGTGAATGGAAAAGAGGGTCAACAATGCCCATTTGCAGCCTCACTGTGCCCATTTTCAGCCATAGGTCCCCTGAACTTCAAACTCAGTAGTTAAGGGTTCCTAGATGCCCCCTAGCTGCAGCCAAAATGTGGGGTCTCTGAACCCAAAGGGTCCCAAAATGACATTGCTGCAGATGGACACAGTTGACCGAATTTGGGGCCCCGTATCTCGGGCCACTTAGTGCTAGGAGCCCCGAGTGTGCAAACCCAGTGGAACTAGCACTACAACATATCCAAATATGGGGTTCCTAGCACCAAGTGGAGATACGGGGCCCCAAATTCGGTTCGGAAAATGTCAAGCACTTTTCTGCAGCAGAGAATGGCATTTTCTGAACCAACTTTTGGGTCACTTGGTGTTAGGAACCCCATATGTTGTAGTGCTAGGTTGACTGGGTTTGTGCACCAAATTTGGAGTTCCTAGCACTAAGTGGCCCCGAGATACGGGGCCCCAAATTCGGTTCAGAAAATGTCATTCTCTGCTGCAGAAAACTGCTTGACTCGAGTATAAGCCGAGGGGGGCACTTTCAGTACAAAAAAATGTGCTGAAAAACTCGGCTTATACTCGAGTATATACGGTATTCGCACTCATTTTGATCTTTGGGGTATCACAATTGACATGTTTTACTCTAAGGATAACCCTTCACATTGCCCTTCTTCGTGCACACATTGCCCCCTTTTAACTATACATGTCCCCCATTCCTGCACAAATCGCTCCCCTTTAACCCTGCACACTGTCCCCCTTCCTGCACACACTTCCCCTCCTTTCTGTACACACTACCCTTCTTTAACCCAACACATCCCCCCTTCCTGTATACACTGCCCCCTTTTAACCAGACATTGCCCCCCATTCCTGCACACTGCCCCTTTAACCCTACACCCCCCCCCCTTTCTGCACACAATGCCCCTCTTCCTACACACACTGCTCCCCTTTAACCCTATACACTGTCCCCCTTCTCCTTCTTGTACACACTACCCCCCTGTAACCCTACACACTGCTCCCATTTAACCCTACACACTGTTCTCCTTCTTGCACACACTGCTCCTCCTCCTTCATGTACACACTGCCCCCCTTTAACCATACACACTGCCCCCCTTCCTGTACACGCTGCCCTCCCTTACTGCACAAACGGCCCCACTTTAACCCTAGACACTGCCCCCCTTCCTGTACACGCTGCCCCCCCCTTACTGCACAAACGGCCCCACTTTAACCATACATACTGCCCCAACTCCCTTTTTATACTACCCTCTCCCTACACATACTTAACCCTCCCTTTCCCCCTGTACACTAGGGAACTCTAAAGGGATGTGACTATCCCTTTAGCCTTCTATGAGATTCTAAGGGAGCAGGACCCCAAGAAAATGATGCACAGGGAGTGAATTGCAGTGAGTGGATGGAGGATGCTGTGTGCTGGGGTGTAAACTGGATGAAGAGCTGCGAGAGGCTGAGGGTGATGGAAAGTGATGTACGGAGGGAAGATAATTTTGTTATATTTTAAGGGTGATTGGAGATCAGTGCTGATGGGAAAGTAGCTTGGGGCAGTGATAGGCGAGAGGTCTGATGTTGGCATCAGGTGCTTGAGCGAGCGTTCTACCATCTGGTGCTAGGACTTGGGGTGGGTCCGCGCGACGCTGGGGACACCGGGGACACCAGGGACAGTTATGTAGAAATTGGATTGCTTGAAGGGTACGCAGTTAGGTTTTGTCTGGAATTCTACATTCTCTAAAGTAGAACTAAAACAACACTTTTTTTAAAATTTTTGAAAAGAGTAAGAGGAGGGTTATAACCCCTGTCAGTTTTTTCTTTGTCATCTGTGTCCTATTGGGGATATTTCCCTTCACATATTGTCCCATAACCAAAATAGGAAGTGAGAGGAAATCTCTGGTTTTCACCAGGATCACCAAAACTAGTGTTCCAGTTGGAGGATCTCCACACTATTCTTCTTCCAGTGACACTCCAAAATTTGGGATTCACTTTTACTCTTAGTAACAAAGGTAAACAGGACAAATAGAGAGGGTGATCCATCCTAACAGGGACACAGACAACAATAAAAACCTGACAAGTGTGCTAATCCCTCTACACTACATTCAAAATTAAAACCAATAACTTTGCCTTTAGTTATATTTTAAATCAGTGGTCTTCAAACTGCGGTCCGGGGGCCGAATGCGGCCCTTTGCATACCCTTATCTGGCCCTTGGGGGCACTATTCCTCCCACTGATATGAGGTATTCCCACTGACACCAACAATAGGGCAATTATTTCTGTACTGAAACCCACAGTGGGCACTATTCCTTCCACTGACATCAACAACAGGGCACCAATATTTCCCCTAATACCAAAGATCGATTGTTTACTCCCACTGATGCCAGGGCATTTAATACTCACTGGCCATGGTCCAGCCCTTTTTGTCTGAAACACAATGGTTTTGCACAGAGCAGCCTTGATCCTCCTCTTTCTGGGCTCCCCCACGGGCACTGTCCACTCCTCCCACCTTCCGAGTGCCCCCATAGCAAGCCACTTACTATGGGGGGGGGGGGGTACTTGTGCGTGCTTCCTCCCGAGCCCCGCTATGTGGGTTTCATAGACACACAGAGCGCAGCTTGGCCCTGCCCACTGCTCCCCCCTCACTGGCTGTGATTGAGACCAACAGGAGCCAGTGACTTCTGCTGCTGCTTTCTCTGAGACAAGAAGGAGGGAGAGAGCGGAGAGAGCCCCTGCTCTCGTGCACATCACTGGATCGAAATCAGGCTCAAGTAAGTCTAATGCCGCGTACACACGAAGGGACTTTTCCCGGCGGACCTAAGTCCAGCGGACAATCCGCTGGACTTTCCAGCTGGGTCCGCTGGACTAAAAAAGCGAACGGACTTGACCACACACACGATCACGCAAAAAGTCCGACGGTTCACGCGATGACGTACAGCACGTACGACGGGACTAGAAAACGAAAAATACTAGAAAAATACTTGCTACTGAGCATGCGTCCTTTTTGGTCCGCCGGACCATACTACACACGGCCGGATTGTCCGCTGGACTGCCAAGTCCAGCGGATAATTTTAAAACAAAACTTAAAACTTTAGTCCGCCGTACTTTGGCCAAAAAAAGTCCGCCGGCGCCCACACACGAGGGGATTATCCGCTCGACTTCGGTCCAGCGGATAATCCCGCGGGATAGTCCCTTCGTGTGTACGCGGCATAAGGGGGATCTGGGGGAGGAACAGCACAGAGGTTATAGATTATAGAACGAATGATCGTACGTTTTTATTTTTTGGATGCTAATCTCCATATCGAAAACAGATTACTAAAGCACAAAAATTCTCATATGACAGAATAAAAATGTGACAGGCATGTAATGTGTTGTAGTGTATTTGTATTGTATTTTCAGATAAAAACTGTACTGGTCAGATGAAAATTTTTGTGTTTGTCCCTTTGGAAAATTTCGGACAGCTGTGTACTAACGATCAGATTATCGTATGATCTCTTCGAAAGCGGTATTTTTTGTACGATATTCTGATCGTGTGAACGGGGCTTTAGGATACTACAGTATTGCAACATTTCTTGAACGTCAGGGCACTGCCACAAGCCCCTTCATCCCTCCCTGTGCTCTGCTTCTCTAAACAATGGAAAAACATGCGTTGTAGTGGTGGAGGTGGCAGAGCTCCAACCTCGATACTTGGAAGTCAGTATTTGCATATTAAGTGACCCAGCGGCTCAGGAAAATATCCAGAGGTAAGGTATTGTATGTTAAAAACAGTCTTTGTTTAATCTCAGCGGATAGATGCTAGCATGAGGAAAACCAGATTATGGAAGAGGTTATGAAGTATTAATCATGCTTCAAGCTTTTTTGAGGCCCTTAAAACACCATTCAGCTCCAGCCTAAAAGTGTTGGATGGAGATCTTATTAACAGTGATTGCGAGTTAGTAGGCTTCAGTAGGCTTTTATTGATAAAGCTTAGTACACACTAGTATTTTTTTTCTGAGCAGCCAGCTTCTGTCGGACTGGCTGCCGTACACATCAGCCGAATGTTGCCTGACGTTTGGCCCGTGTGTACTAGGTTTAACTGTAGGGCTGCAGCTAACATTTATTTTCATAATCGATTAGTTGGGCCATTATTGTTTCGATTAATTGATTAACTGTATAGAAACCTAAAAAAAAAGTGCGGTGTGTGTGTATATATATATACACATATATATATATATATATATATATATATATATATATATATATATATATATATATATATATATATACACACACAGTATCTCACAAAAGTGAGTACACCCCTCACATTTTTGTAAATATTTTATTATCTCCTTTCATGTAACAACACTGAAGAAATTACACTTTGCTACAATGTAAAGTAGTGAGTGTACAGCATGTATAACAGTGTACATTTTCTGTCCCCTCAAAATAACTCAACACACAGCCATTAATGTCTAAACCGCTGGCAACAAAAGTGAGTACACCCCTAAGTGAAAATGTCCAAATTGGGCCCAAAGTGTCAATATTTTGTGTGGCCACCATTATTTTCCAGCACTGCCTTAACCCTCTTGGGCATGGAGTTCACCAGAGCTTCACAGGTTGCCACTGGAGTCCTCTTCCACTCCTCCATGACAACATCACAGAGCTGGTGAATTTTAGAGACCTTGCGCTCTTACACCTTTCATTTGAGGATGCCCCACAAATGCTCAATAGGGTTTAGGTCTGGAGACATGCTTGGCCAGTCCATCTCCCTTATCCTCAGCTTCTTTAGCAAGGCAGTGGTCGTCTTGAAGGTGTGTTTGGAGTAGTTATCATGTTGGAATACTGCCCTGCGGCCCAGTCTCCGAAGGGAGGGGATCATGTTCTGCTTCAGTATGTCACAGTACATGTTGGCATTGATGGTTCCCTCAATGAACTGTATCCGGCAGCACTCATGCAGCCTCAGACCATGACACTCCCACCACCATGCTTGACTGTAGGCAAGACACACTTGTCTTTGTACTCCTCACCTGGTTTCCACCACACACGCTTGACACCACCTGAACCAAATAAGTTTATCTTTATCTCATCAGACCACAGGACATGGTTCCAGTAATCTGCTCGTCTTCAGCAAACTGTTTGCAGGCTTTCTTGTGCATTATTTTTAGAAGAGGCTTCCTTCTGGGACAACAGCCATTCAGACCAATTTGATGCAGTGTGCGGCGTATGGTCTGAGCACTGACAGGCTGACCCCCCCCCCCCCCCCCCCCCCCCCCCTCAACCTATGCAGCAATGCTGGCAGCACTCATACGTCTATTTCCCAAAGACAACCTCTGGATATGACGCTGAGCACGTGCACTCAACTTCTTTGGTAGACCATGGTGAGGTCTGTTCTGAGTGGAACCTGTCCTGTTAAACCGCTGTATGGTCTTGGCCACCGTGCTGCAGCTCAGTTTCAGGATCTTGGCAATCTTCTTATAGCCTAGGCCATCTTTATGTAGAGCAACAATTCTTTTTTTTAGATCCTCAGAAAATACAGCCCAACACACAGAGCTCAGTACACCACCCATGCATAACAGTAAGTGACTGAGGATTTGTGAATGTGTGAGGAGCAATGCCACAAGGGACATGTAGTTCTAGCCAGGAGAAGGAAGTGATTTAAAATGATTCTAAAGGCAGTAGTATTTTTTTCACCTTGCTATAGAGCACTCCATGTATAACCACAAACTCAGAAAAACCTAGGGGGTTGTATATAATTCATGCCATATATAGGCATCTTCGCATGCCCCCAAAACTGGCATTTACTATGTAATTTAGCTTGTTTAGAATAATGATGTGTAGAGTGTGGAATGTTTTTTTCTAAACAGTGGAAAAACAAAAATATAGCAAAAAGAAGCAGAGCCAGATACCCTTCAGAGACATTGAAATATATATGTCCAATGTAATTTCCTTAAACAGCCACCTACAGCCAGTAAGCTGATTCCTCATTATAGTTTACTATACAAATCCAAAATTAAAATCAAAAATGCAAAAATCAAGTTAATATTATTTTTTAAACCTTAAGGTAATGACAAAAATAATGTATATATCATAGTCCTGTACTGTTCTAGATACATTCCAAGTAAACAGCTACATTTGCATACACATATCAGAGAATTGTCTTAATTGCCAAAGGATTTTTATTTGTGTCCATTCAGTCCTGAGATTTACACAGCTCTGTCCCATAGAACAGCCTTGTCAAGCAGGGTAGTGGACCTGATATTTCTTTACTGCAGTTTAACTTACTGTACAGCTCTTGTCCTCACAGGAGAAGCAGCACAATGATGAGCTCATCTCTCCATTACTCTGAATGCTCCTCCTATCAGCATGCTCCTTGCACACTTGACCATCTCCTTGTGCTGCTTTTCCCAGCCTTTGAGCTTTGATCTACAGACTGTAAAACAGAGTGCAATAGGCTGATACCTAGCCAATTTCAAATGCTTAATCTCTTTGTATTTAAATTATACATTTAAGGATATATTATTATTAATAGAGCTGCATTAATGTGTGCCTTTTGTATTTTCCTGGATTTCAGCCTTAAACAATTTCATATTTGTACTGAGTTCAAGAAACAATCTGCAAATTTACTCTAATCTCTAGATTATACTCATTTATTGTTACATGTTTACCTTGTCAGTTTTGGAACACAATGTCCATTATAAAACTCCAAAATGTATTGAACCAAAAAAAGTAAAGTAATCCCATGAAGATCTCTATTCAGCACTCAAAAATATGTTTCAAGATTCTTAAATAGTTTCTAAATGCTTGCTTTATCTGATTCTTTTCAAACAGTGCTTACAACATAGCAATGCCAATATGTATGAGGCGGTTGTCAGTTTTATCACTTTGAAACGAAGATGTAACACAAAACATTATGTTATAATGCAGGGCAGCACTGTGTGCTCTGGTGTACTCTGTAAAATCCTTCGTTTAGCCACCATGCAAATGACTGAAATCGTTTTCTAGGTGGAAAAAGAGGATTGTTGAAAATTGGAGGTAGTGGGGAATGAGGGGATCTGGGGGGGTTTGTTTACAGGTGTCATCCCGCAATCCTAAATAATGACACAGGGTGGGCTACATAATGACTGATCTGTGTTTCAAAGCAATCCACATCGGAATATCTATTGGATATGCACCAGTCTCCTGCCTCTAATCTTATCCAATCTGGTGATTACTGTATGTAGTAGAATATAACACAGTGTTTGTGGGAGATAAGAGAAACCTCTGATCCCCCCAAAAAATAAATGTCTGTGTTAAAGTGGGGTTGCGGGCAAAAAAAAAAAAAAAAAAGTGGCTTAAAAATCATAAAAAAAAAAAATGAATTGGAAAAAAATTTTTTTTTTTTACTCACCTCTAAATGCCTGTTGCTAGGGGGTCCCTCGTAGTCTGCCACCTTCATTGCCCGGGCTAAACGTCACTTCCTGTAGGCGCCGCACAGTCATCTGGGACATGTCATGTGTCCCAGATGAGTGAGCGTCGAATCACGGCGCACGGCGCCGCTCGCGCATGCACAATGGGTGCCCGGCTGTGAAGCCAGAGCCGGGTTCCCACATTAAGAATGCCGGCGCCGTGAGCGGAGCGGGGAACGAGGGGGGGTCTCGTTCCCCCGCATCGCTGGACCCCGGGACAGGTAAGTGTCCGATTATTAAAATTCAGCAGCTGCAGTATTTGTAGCTGCTGACTTTTAATTTTTTTTTTTTTTGGCACTCCTCTTTAAGGACCACCATTTCTGAAGGACTAATATTATTATACCTGATTTATATATCACCGGCAGTTTATGCAGCGCTTGAAAGTAGACAGTACAACTGCAATACACTTTAATACAGTAGGAATCAGAGAGCCCTGCTCATTAGAGCTTACAATCTAAGAGGGAGGGTCAAGAGATACAAGAGGCAATAAATGTGAGGGATGTGCTGATGGAGAAAATAAATGTACAGTTGTTAGATGGAGGCAGGATGGGCTTCTCTGAAGAGATGAGTTTTTAGAGATCGTCTCAAAGTAGACAAAGTAGGAGATAGTTGGACAGATTGGGGTAGAACATTCCAGAGGATGGGAGAAGCTCAGGAGAAGTCCTGGAGGGGAGCATGGGAGGAGGTGACAAGGGAGCTAGAGAGCAGGAAGTCTTGGGAGGAACAAAAAGAACGATTTGGTTTATATTTTGAGACCAGGTTAGTGATGTAGCTGGGGGCCAAGTTGTGGATGGCTTTGTAAGTTGTTAGTATCATGAATTTTACTTGTTTGTTGAGTGGCAGCCAATGGAGGGATTGGCTGAGAGGGGTATAGCAGACACCGAGCGAGTTGAAAGGTGGATGAGCCTGGCAGCAGCATTTATGATGGACTAAAGGGGGATAGCCTATTTAAAGGTAAGCCAATGAGGAGGGAGTTGCGTAGTCGAGGCGAGTAGAACAATATTCTTTGAGGAGAACAGACGAAAGTTTAAGTTTTTGGCAACCATACACAGAATATTTTAGGAACATATCCCGACCACAGATACATTGGATTTTTGTGGTGTGGATCATGAAAATCATGAATTCAGACAGTGCTTTATATCAAAGCAACAAAAATTACGGAACATTGTAACTACTGTAATGGTCTGACCATCTACAGAAAACATTGGGTTCAGGATGCAGTGACAATATGGGATGGTCAAATAGGTTAACTAGTTACTAAATATAAAGATTGACAAAGTGATCTTGGCTATTAAACTATTTGTTTAGTAAATACATGTCAATCCAATCCAATCCATTATGAAATTCTCACTTTGGAACAAAGATGAGATGGGTGATATCTTCCCCGGCGTTTCTTGATGAGATGCGTGAGAGCCGCTGGTCACGGCACAGGGCCCTGAAGACACGGCACAGGTGGCTGTTCCTTCAGAGCGCATGCGCCGATGATGTAATCGGCACAGTATACAGTAAATATCTCCAAAACGGTGCAAGTTTAGGAGATATTTACAGTGCCTATAGGTAAGCCTTATTATAGGCTTACCTACAGGTACAAACAAACAAGGTGAGTTTACTAGATTGGGGACTTATGTACATATTTGCACAATGGTAAAGTACCGAATATACTCGAGTATAAGCCGAGTTTTTCAGCACATTATCTTGTGCTTAAAGTGCCCCCCTCGGCTTATACTCGAGTCAAGCACTTTTCTGCAGCAGGGAATGACATTTTCCGACCCGACTTTAGGGCCCCGTATCTTGGGGCCACTTGGTGCTAGGAACCCCAATGTCCAAACCAAGTGGAACTAGCACTACAACATATCCAAAGATGGGGTTCCTAGCACCAAGTGGCCCCCGAGATACGGGGCCCCAAATTCGGTTCGGAAAATGTAATTCTCTGCTGCAGAAAAGTGCTTGACATTTTCTGAACTGACTTTGGGGTCCCATATCTCGGGGCCACTTGGTGCTAGGAACCCTAGCTTTGGGTATGTTGTAGTGGTGCTAGTTCCACTGGGTTTGCACACCAAATTTGGGGTTCCTAGCACCAAGTGGCCCCGAGATACGGGGCCCCAAATTCTGTTCGGAAAATTTCATTCTCTGCTGCAGAAAAGTGCTTGACATTTTCAGAACCGACTTTGGGGCCCCGTATCTTGGGGCCACTTGGAGCTAGGTACCCCATCTATATTAGGTTGTAGTGCTAGTTCCATTGGGGTTGCACACCAATTTTGGGGTTCCTAACACCAAGTGGCCCCGAGATACGGGGGCCCCAATGTCGGTCAACTGTGTCCATCTGCAGCAATGTCATTTCGGGACCCTTTGGGTCCAGAAACCCCAAATTTTGGCTGCAGCTAGGGGGCATCTAGGAACCCTTAACTACCAAGTTTGAAGTTTGGGGGGACCTATGGCTGCAAATGGGCACAGTGAGGCTGCAAATGGGCACAGTGAGGCTGCAAATGGGCATTGTTGACCCTCTTTTTTCACTTACAGTAGCTGCGCATTTCTCACCCTAGGCTTATACTCGAGTCAATACGTTTTCCAAGTTTTTTGTGGTAAAATTGGGTGCCTTGGCTTATATTCGGGTCGGCTTATACTCGAGTATATACGGTAAGAGCCCCATAAAACAATGGCATATACCGAGGTTAATATTTATTGTTCTTCTGTAATAAAAAGAGGAAAGTGAGCTATAATAGACTGTAGACTAGCATAGGGATCTATTCAAACTAAATTGTTGTAATGTGCACCTGCACTCCTGTACAGCAGAGGATTATTCCCACAAATATTAACCTTTTATGTAGTTGATGATAAATATAAAGAACATTGTATAGTTAGATAGCCAGCTCTACTCTGATTTCATGTCCAATCAAACAATATATAATGAAGAGGTATGATATATAATGTACTGCAGCTTTCTATATGGCTGCTGAAGAGAGACATTTTCTGTGCGGATACATTAATTCAGCAGTGTTAAAGTACACTTCAGTCAAGCTTGTTGCCCCCAGACTGAACCGAATAATTACATCTATAATCAACAATGGCCAGACATGATCTTTACCAAACAGAGAAACTAATATCAATGTAAAGCAAACTTGCTTACTAAATAAAAAAACAAAAAAAACAACAGGGGGGCGCCTCTAAGTGCAATATTATAAAACAACTTTATTGGAGCAGTCAAATCAACACTCGCATATAATCCATTAAAAGTGCACTTCTATAGTAATAACATAGACTATAATTTTGGTTTGAGAAACGTGTTGGCAGGCAACAGGACCATCCCCCGGGCGCGACGCGACTTCCGATTCCGTGGTCCACGGTGGTTACGCATGTCATCCTGCTCCAGCTGATGAGTGGTCACCCTGCTTTTGCTTCCCAATGCTGTAAACTACTGCTGGCGTTCAACCTGGAATTTGGACGATCTTCTAGTCAATGTTATTACTATAGAAGCACACTTTCATGGATTATATGTGAGTGTTGATTTGGCTGCTCCATTAAAATTGTTTTATAATATTGCACTTAGAGGCGCCCCCACCTGTGTGTTTTTGATGTCTTTCAGAGATCTCTTCCCGTCTGTGGGTGGAGCTGCCCATATAGTGCTTTATATATCCTCCCCATTTGGAATTTATGGACTTTTATAGACTGTATTGTGAATTACATTAGCCTGTTTCTTACACAGGATTGATTGGGGCTCCAAGTGCTAATATACCAGGGATTGCACTGTATATTTTGCTATTGTTTGTTTTTTAAATGTGCTTACTAATGCTACTAATACAAGCAAAAGATTAATGATTGGGTACATTGTAGTACAGTAAAACCTTGGATTGCAAGCATAATTCGTTCCGGAAACATGCTTGTAATCCAAAGTACTTGTATATCAAAGCAAATTTCCCCATTAATAATGGAAACTCAGATGATTCGTTCTACAACCATTTATTCATAGCTCTTTCAGTTTATAGTCCATATAAAAAGATTATAGCAATGTGATAGGTTGTGTAACCATAAAATGTCCATTCACAAATGAAAGCCTCCACAAGGGGATTAGAAGCAAAATCCAGCATTAGCTACAGAGTATAAAAGAGAAGAGAGGCTCCTCCAAGTGTAGCAATATGGTTACATTTAATGAAGGTCCAACATCTAAATGCTCACATGGTTGATTAAAAGAGGCACATCTAAATATGCAAGCACCTGGGGTAAAGCTGTCCACATAGACCATCCTCCGGACCACCGGCTCTCATCGCTGTCAATCTACAATCATGACTGGGAAGACTTTCCTAGAGTAGAGCGATCTGAAAGTGAGGCTTGAAGCACTCATGGAGCTCAGCGTGGAAGGAATGACGTTGATGGTGGTGTGGAGGACGGTCTATGTGGACAGCTTTACCCCAGATGCCTGCATACTTAGATGTGCCTGTTTTAATCATCAACCATGTGAGTTGCTAAATGTTGTACCTTCATTAAATGTAACTATATTGCTACACTTAGAGGCGCCTCTCCTCTTTTATACTCAGTTGTTATTTGACGCTACTTGTATATCAAGACATCGCTTGTATATCAAGTCAAAATTAATGAAAAAAATTCTTGCAAAATGCTCTCAAACCAAGTTACTCTCAAACCAAGATTTTACTGTATATGTAAGATTATTTACTTGGTAGAAAGACCATAGTTGGAGAACATCTAGGTTAAATTGTATTTTAAATCAATTTTTTTTCTTTGGAGGGGGTAAAATTACTGTATACCCAACCAGTGACCCACAATAGGGTTTGTAAAACTCAATATTATTTGCTACTGCTACAGAACCCTTGACACAGTTGATTTATTATTATTCATTATTTATAGAAAGATTAAAGTGTATGTAGCCAATCTTAGTTTTTGTTAGTGGGGGAAGGTTAGAACCCCTCCAAGGTTTTTACTGCTATCTGTGGCTTTGTTAAAGAGATTTCCCCTCACTTCCTGTCCTGTTGACATTGTTTTACCAGTCAGACCTGGAGGGGAACTCATCATCAACAGCAACACAGACAGAAAAAAAAAAATGCTTTTCTTGAGCAGAGACGAGAAGGGCACCTGTCTGATTGTGTTCTGTTTGCAGAATTTCACTTCCTGTCTGGTATAATCTGTCAGCGGGACAATAGTGAGGATTAATGAGCCCTGGATAGCAGTAAAGACCTGACAGAAATTGTAATCCTTCTGCAATCTATCAAAAAAAGCTTGAAATGTATTTACTTGTGGCTATATGGGCTATATGGGTTTGGGAATTGTATCCTATTTTCATATTCAACAGAAATGCAGAATTACTAACACAATGTACTTTCAATACTTAAAATTCAGACGTGCAGCAAAAAGTAATGTAATCTAAGCTGAGTTTAAAACACCATGATAAAAAAAAATAGTGATTCATCGGAAAATCACAAAGCTGTTCTCTCATAATTACTCTCTATTACTCATAGATAGCAAGTATGTAGTTGTACTGGGAAATGTCTCACCAACAGAATCCAAGAAAAGGATTTTCTAACCTTTTCTCAAAAATAATCAAAAACCGTGTACAAAGCTCAACTACCAACATTTTAGAAAAACGACAACAGTAAAGCACAGCACTTCTGCAAAAGTACAACCTCACAAAAGATGAAAATACAGCATTAACCACTTTTACCCCTTACTGCCCAGGTTCATTTTTAGCTTTCAGCTCTGATGGGCACTGATAGGTGGCACTGATAGGCGGCACTGATGGGCACTGATAGGCAGCACTGATAGATGACACTGATAGGTATAACAAGTTAATCCTGTGCCTTGTATAAAAAGTCAAAAAAAATAATGGTAACCAGTGCTTGGCCAGACATTGATAGAAGTCACAAGACTGCTATATACTGCTGATGAGAAAAGGTATTTAGCGGTTTATAATTACTAAAAGAATTTCATTTCCATGTTCTGTGTACTGTGAGAGACCAGATATAGTGAATACAGTCCTGGATTTAGTAACACTTTCATCCCCTGCGTGACCAGGACATTTTTCACAATACGACACTGCATTGCTTTAACTGACCCAAACAAAATTTATGTCCTTTTTTTCCCCCACAAATAGAGCTTTCTTTTGGTGGTATTTGATCACCTCTGTGGTTTTTATATTTTGAAAAAAGAACCTATTTTTTACTTTCTGCTATAAAACATATCCAATAAAAAAAATGTAAAAATCTAATTTCGTCATCAATTTAGTTATCGTGTCTACAAACTATGGGATATTTTTATGGCATTTTTATTTTAGCAGGACTGCGACATTGCAGCAGATAAATCAGACACTAAGTGACTCTTTTTGGAGACCAGTGACACTAATACAGTAATCAGTGCTAAAAAAAATGCACTCTCACTGTACTAATGGCACTGGCAGGGAAGGGGTTACCATCAGGGGCAATCAAAGGGTTAAGTGTGTGCCCCAGACCCGGAAGAAGACACAACATACAGGTACGTTGTTTCATGCAACCGGGCCGCCCTGCCGCAGTAAATGTGCGGTGGGCGGTCCGGAAGTGGTTAAAGTAATTACAACAAAATAATCAGATGGTGATCAAACCATCCAATAAGGGTGGGAACATTGTCTTTTTGAGCCATTAACACTACGATAAAATGTGCCACAAAGTTTTACAGGATAAAAGAGAAATAAGGCAAAATGAAACCCAAAAGCAAACATTCATTATATTGCAACTTACCTATTCTTAGATGTGATTGCTGCTTTAGTTTCCTTTGTTTAGTCTTTCTCTCTTCTATTTTTAACTGGTGATCTAGCCAGCAAGTCTGTTGTTTTCACAACACAAACTCTCCACCAGAATGTATCAGCTTACATGGATGAGACAAATGACAACACTAGCAGGGGCAATAAACTGGTTGCTGCCAACCCACAGTACATTTACTGTAGATGGGCGGCACAGCCAGGGTAGGCGACGTACTGGTACATTACCTAGCACATGCACACTAGTGTGCCCTTTGGGACAGTGGTGAGATCCCATGACCACCGTATCCACCACTTAGTACATTGGCTGGGGTATCATGTGATCGTTATGACTGGTCATATCGATCACATGCTTACAATGTCAACAAAACAGTAATGAACGGCTTGCATTTATGACTGTATTGTGATGCTGTGATTGTCCCACAGCTATCACATGGTATCTGGGCCAATCACCATTAGATGTACCATTGTACCATTAAATGTCAACAGTAAGCAAGTTGTCATGAATGGAAAGCCATTCATGACAGTTACCTATTGCTTATAACATTGAGCATTGCTGTTATAAGCACTAACAGTAAAAAAATCCCTGCTCACCCCCCCCCCCCCCCCCCGAGTAGTACAGCGTCTCTATGGTGACACTGAACTACTCTGATGTAAGTAAAAAAAAAAAGGGAAAAAAACAACTAAAATACAATTAAAAATAATTTAAACAAAAAATGTTTTTTACATACTGTCACCAGTCAGTATCCCTGATCTAAGCCACTACATATGACGACACTGTACTGCACTGGTGACAGTATGTAATAAAATTTCTTTATTTTCCAAAATATTGTGACAAAAAATGACAGCTTTAAAAAATTTGCCATGCCTCTTACTAAATAACTTGGACTGTCTACTTTCCAAAAAGGGGTCATTTGGGGAGTATTTGTACTGTTCTGGCACAGGCAGTGAGTACTTTAGGACTGATCAATGTTCAAATAAATATACCGTAGTTTCTAGAATCTATCATTTTTACACAGACTAATGTACTAATTTTTGCCAAAGAAATGTAGCTAAAGACTACATTTTGGCCTAAATTTATGAAGGATTATTTGTTTGCAAAATTTTATAACAGAGACTAAGAAAACATGTTTTTTCTTCATTTTCAAATACCACCAAAAGAAACCTCTATTTGTGTGAAAAAATGGTTTAAATGTAATTTGTGTACAGTGTTGCATTACCATGCAATTTCCAATTGAAATAGCACAGTGCTGAATAGCAAAAGTGGTTAAATAATCAGCTTTTATTTATGTAAAACCTTTATCCCAAAAAGGAGAAAAAAAACTGTTTTCTGTAAGTAATTATAAAGTGTGAACTGGAGTTTGCCTTAAATTTGTTACTGGTTCTAAAACTGCTAATACATTTACCACTATCCACCCAGACTGACAATGCTGCTACTGTGCCACCTGTTCTCGTTCCTCCAGAGGTATGTCTCACTAATACAGGAGGTGTGTTATTGGCCAGATCACCAGGTGAAAACAGAGGGAAAAGGCCAAAGAAAAGAAAACTGATGCAGCCACCACTTTTAATGATTGGTAAGCTACAATATAATACAGTTTTGGTTTTGGATTTATTACCACTTTAAAACAAAAGTAGAGTCAACACTGCAACTTGCACTCATTTACAAGCTTTAGACATGGGCTGAACAACCCCCGGTTCAGTTCACAGCAGAACTTTACAACATCGCAAAAGTTCGGAACCGAATAACAAACCCCATGGAAGTATATGTGACCCTTACTGGAAAAATCAAAGTGCCCATTTTGGTCATACAATGGTTATGGGGGCCGGGTACTGCCCTGGGGGACAATCAATGAACACAAAGTTTGTAAAAAACATAATTTTTAAATGAGCAGTGATTTCCTGACACTTAAAGTGATACCATAAAAAATGAGAAATATCAATAAAAAAAAAAAACATTAAATATAGTGCCTGGGGGGGGGGGGGGTCCCCTTAAAGTGGCACATCTGTACCGTGTATAGAACTTGCTGCAGCAATGATGACATTTATAAAGCCAAAAAAAATTAAACTTTCTGGGGAGCCAGTCTGTATGATGTGGCCACAATTTAGTGCAATCAGAACAAGATTTTTTGGATAAATTCTGGTGTCTTTTTCACAGACTTTGGATAGGAGTAACAGGTGTGTAAAAATTGGGCTTTAGGTGTTGAGGGTCCCCTCTTACCAAAACCCGAAATATATGGCGTTAAACGTGCAGTAACACACCGCAATATACTGTGGTAAACGTGCAATACCGCACTGAAAAGTTCTGCGTTAAAGGTACACTAACGCACTGCAATATACTGCATAAATGTGCACCAACGCATTGCAATATACTGCGTTAAACGAGCACTAACACACTGCAATATACTGCTGTAAACATGCAATAACACACTGCAATATACTGCGGTAAACATGAACTAATGCACTGCAATATACTGCAGTAAACCTGCAATAACGCACTGCAATATACTGCGGTAAACCTGCATTAATGCACTGAAATATAGTGAAATATGAAGTACCTGACATAATAGAGTGGTATAATCAAATAGAGTACTACAACAAAATGGAATATTTAGGAAGCAGAGAAAAAGGTTGATTCCAGAAATATATCACTGCATGGGAATGCTGGGAAAAATTCAAGACATCTGATAAATATCTAGAAAAGATGATGGAAATAAGAGGTCCCTAAATAAACAAACAGAGAAATAGAAACCTACTAACAACTAACAAACCGACAATAAAATAGGTGGGAAAAGAGGAAAGGGGGGATGGGGGGGAGGAGGGAAGTAGCCAGGGCGTAGGAAAAGGGTATTAACTTAAAATAAAAGAGACCTACAATCAATGAGTATTTTGAATAATTATCATGGTTGTTATGTTTTTATATTTTGAAGATTCAAAGCTATAAAATAAAAAATGTAACCAAGAATAAAATGACTGAAGAAAAGATTCCACAATGATGTGAAAATGAGAGGGGACATTGTTGAGTTGCAGAGCTTGAAATAAGTCTCTCGGGGAAGTGCTCACTGACGTGGAAAAAAAAAATGCACTGAAATATACTGCAGGAAACCTGTCTTGACAAAATAAAATTACACTAAGTGCGCGGTTCACCATTCAGAGCTCCCATGGCCCGGATAAAATTAATATCATTTAACGTTAGGGGTCTCCACGCCCCTGGGAAAAGGCATACCCTTTATAGGGAACTAGATCGTTTGAAAGGTGATGTGGTTTTCCTCCAGGAGACTCACCTTACCCATACGACCTCAGTCAAACTGTTTTCTCACCAGTACCCCACGTGGTACTATAGTCTGTCTGACTTACATAAAGCCAAGGGAGTGGCCATTGGGCTCCGCAGGGGAACCGCGTTCACTATGGAATCTATGTTGAGTGAGCCTGGCTGGGCGCTTTTTGTTCCTGAAGGGTACCCTGGGCAGTATGCAGTGTACACTGGCCAACCTATACTTGCCCAATATGGGTCAGGCTAATTTTATTGCCACAACACTGAGGACGCTACGTGACTTTTCTAGTGGGTGCATTCTCCTTGCAGGCAACTTTAATGTGCCATTGAAACCATCCCTGGATACCTCCAGGGGCGGGTCAGCTATGTCACACAGTAGATTAAGATATATTCGCGAGCAACTCCATGAATCTCAATTGATGGACGCCTGGAGGATTATGCACCCACAGGAACGTGACTTTACACACTATTCCTCAGTTCACCACACCTATTCCAGGATTGACCTTATGCTAATTGACCACCAGCACCTGCCCCTTTTACTTGACACAGCAGTGGAAACATCCCCTATCTCTGCCAATATCCCTCACAATTAGAGTACAGTCACTTCCCCTCAGACCTCTCAACTGGAAACTGAATGATAGCCTCATCACTGACGAATTAGACATGAAAAGCATAGGAGTAGAACAGACACAATACTTTAGAGACCCCCGACATCTCCCCGGGTACACTGTGGGAAGCCCACAAGGCCCACATAAGAGGTAAATTTATTGAGCTGGGTACCAGGAAAAAAAGGGAACGTTTACACCAGCAGACCACCCTACTCACCGAGATACAAGGTCTCGAACAACTACACAAGGCCAAGCAGTCATTGGCACTTTTACACATCTAACTGACAAAAGAGAGGAATTGAAATCCCTTATGCACCTTGAGCATAAGCAGCGTACACGGTTGGTGGCCCAACAATTCTATGAATGGGGTGATAAGCCCAGTAAGCTCCTTGCTCGCTCACTTCAGCAGCTTAAAGCAGCTTCTTTCATAGCCAGAATTAAGAACTCTGAGGCAACTATGGTACACGACACTCCAAAAATTGCTAAGGAATTCAGGGATTTTTACCAATGCCTTTATCACGTTCAACACTCCATAGCCGACAAGGCGACCAAAACGCAACTCATCAGAGACTACCTGCTTGGCTCAAACTTGCCCGCTCTCCCCCCGGAGACTCTGGCAACTCTGGAGGGCGAGCTTACCCCGGCTGAACTGCACCAGGCACTGAAAGCTATGGCAAAGGGAAAGGCGCCGGGACCTGATGGTCTCTCGGTGACTTATTATCGTGCATATGCAGACATTTTAATTCCCCGTTTGACTACTTACGCTAATGTGACCATTGACGGTAGTGCCCTCCACCCTGAGGCCACCCATGCTCACATCACAGTCATTCCTAAAATTGGGAAAGACCCGACTGGCTGTGGAAGCTACCACCCCATCTCACTTTTGAACATAGACACCAAGATTTATGCTAAGGCCATCGCAAATCAACTGCTCCCTCTGATTCCTAAATGGGTGTCCCAAGACCAGACTGGCTTCATACCTGGGAGGGAAGCCCGGGATAACTCCCTTCGCACCTTATCCTTGATATCGCATGCCCATGGGGACTCCCAGCCCCCCCGTTTGTTTTCCACAGAAAGCTGAGAAGGCGTTTGATAGGGTGGACTGGGAGTTCCTTATGGCAACGCTGGCTCACCTTGGTATTAATTCCCCTCTTCTCCATCAAATAGAGGCGCTCTACAGAGGCCCAACAGCTCAACTGCGGATAAACGGAACGCTAAGCGACCCATTCCAGCTACATAATGGCACGCGCCAAGGATGCCCCCTTTCCCCAATTTTATTTGCGCTCTCCCTGGAACCCTTCCTATCCAGGATTAGGCAGAACCCCAACATTCATGGCATTACAGTTGGCCACACTGAACACAAGTATGCAGCGTATGCGGACGACATTCTTTTTTATGTCCGACAACCTCTTATAACGCTCCCTAACCTTATGTCCGAATTTTCGGTGTTTGGTGGGATCTCTAATTTTAAAATTAACTTGGCTAAGTCTGAGATTTTAAATCTATCTGTTCCCCCTCATGCGGTTACTCACCTTAGGCAATCCTTCCCCTTTGCCTGGCAGACAAAGCACATGAAGTACTTAGGTATCTATCTTACACCTAACCCAGCTACCCTCTTTCGCGCTAATTTTATCCCTCTGCTCAACACTCTCCGCTCAGACTTACAGAAGTGGTCACAGCTCGCACACTCTTGGCTAGGTCGAATAGGGGTGATTAAAATGAACCTACTGCCCAGGGTACTGTTTATGCTCCAGATGATTCCATATAACATTTCAATTGGGTTCTTCTCGATTTTGAACTCCTTAACGATTAGATATGTTTGGAATAGAAAAAAAAACAGGCTCCCGAGGTCTCTACTCATCAGAGCCAAAAGAGAAGGTGGTCTAGCTTTGCCGGACTTCAGGTTATACTATCGTGCTATCATAATGGCCAGGCTCTCTGACTGGAAATACTCCAAAGACACCAAACTGTGGGTATCACTGAAAAAGGACCTATGCGGCTCAGCCCTCTCCACACTCCGCAATATGGATCCCAAAAAAGTTCAGAAACGTATCCCCCACCACGTCTCCGCTTACCCGGTCCTCCCTTACAGTATGGGACTCTCTATGCAAGACTCAAGGATGGCTCTACAACTCGCCACTACTCCCCTTGCTGGGGCATGATTATTTTCCTCCGGGTAATCTGGCTTCCAGCGCTCAAAACTGGTACCTGGGGTCGAAAACTCTCCTACATCAGGTTGCCTCCCCTAACGAGATACTCCCACTGTCCGCCTTGCTCACGGCGGCGCCCAGCTCATTTATGGATCAATATAAACATCACCAACTTACGGCCTTTGTCCATTCTCTGCCAAAACCTCTCAGATCGTTTGATGAGTTGACTCCCCTGGAAGTTGCATTTTCCGAACCGCATGCCAATGAGAAACCCATCTCATACTTCTACCAGGCGCTAATTTCTCTCCAATCGAGCAGTAGCCCTGCTTTTATCCGCAACTGGGAACTCGACCTGCACAAGGACCTGTCACCTGAACAAAAGAGTAAGATGCTCACGTTGACCCACACCTCGTCTGGAGCCTTTAAAATGGCAGAAGTTAACTACAAACTTTTAACCAGATGGCACTACACCCCTGCCTTGCTGCACAAGCTGTTTCCACAAACCTTACCTCTCTGTTGGCGGGAGTGTGGCGAGAGGGCGACTCATGCCCACATCTGGTGGTACTGCCCGAGGTTACGCCCCTTTTGGTTAACGAACCTATATCGGATCAAGGAAATACAAGGCTTTGAAATTCCCAATGATCCTTGGTATGTGTTATTTCACTGTACAGACAAACCGGTCGGTCCATATAAACGCTCAGCGACCCCCCCATTTACTCAACGCTGCTAAATCTCTTATTCCACGATTTTGGAAGACAAGGACCATTTCGACCTTACGTCAATGGTTATCAAAAGTAGATTACGTATACCGCATGGAAGACATGACCCTCTCCTTACGGGGTAAGTCTGACCTCGCAAGAAAGATCTGGACCGGCTGGTTTGCCTTTAAGTATACCTCCGCCTATGCGGAAATTATGTCCAACCCTATGTGAACCACTATATTGAATGTTAATCGCTATGTGCATTCTTGCTAGATGGACCTGGGCAGAACCTCCCCCTCCCACCCCCCCACCTCTTCTTCCTTCCTCTTCCCTCTTACTCGTTCCCACTCTCTTCCTCCCACTCTTACCCTTTTACTTACACTCTTCTTTTCTATTTTTCCATGCTCGCTACTGAAATTTGAAGGGAGGCTTACCCTCATTATGTTTGCTAATGAGAAGAGACACCCTGTGTTCTATTTAGTAAATTTGTTGAATGTGTTGTTATGCTCCCATTTGTGCTGAACACTGTCTCTGATATTTGATTTGTATGTTCTTCCTTCTCTTTAATAAAAAATGATTAAACAAAAAAATAAAATTACACTAAAGTAAAAATGAATGGTCGCACTACACTCACACTGCAATACCACTAGATTTGCACTAAACTGATACTTTACACTCACAATAGAATCACAGTAGCCCACTATAGCACACTAACTTGCTAGTAGCACTGAACAGAGCACTCTTCTATCTCTCTCCACATCATTATCACACTGCAAATGGCTGCTATGGTAAGAATATTTTATAGTGTGGGGCGGGACTAAGAGCAATGAGCCATGATTGGATAGTCATCATGACAGTGTCCAATCATGGCTCTGACAGTGCTATGTTCCCTGATTTGGCAAAGCTTTCATTGCTTCAGCCAATCAGGGCTTCCAACACACTATGCGGCAGCGCAGTGCATTGTGGTCGTTCTGCAGGCCAAACAAATGGTCGAACGCCCCGATAATTTGGGTGTTCGTCCTGAACTCAGGCCGAACCGTTCGCCCAACACTAACAATAACAAGCATAATATACTGTAAATACTGTTGTTACTGTTGTTAAAATCCACATCCTCTAAGGCCCTTCTGTTTGTGAGATATTTATGTTAATTTGTCCAGTGATGTCACTAGTGCATGTGTAGTTCATAGCACATTCATGGCATCCTGACAGTGCTGCGATGTGATGTGGTTTACATTTTGTTCTGATGCTGTGGGGCCTTCTAACTAGACAAGTCTCCCTCATCAATGAGTATATGAACATATTTATGATGCATGTACTTTTAACTTAAATTCCAAGACCAAGCTGGTCCACAATAAAAAAATTGTAATTTAAAGAGGAACTGCAGTCTTCTCACATAATTTGTAATAAAGACATCTTTGTCATTCTGAATCTTCCCTCCAACCACTTTGCATATTATTTTATATATACTGTGATTCTGTACTTGCCAAATATGCTGCAGAAATCTCCCTCCACTAAGTCTGGCTGCATCCATTTTAACTGTGGACAGCTGAAGCTGCTGCCTGTTCACTTCCTGGATTTACACAGAGGTACACCTCCAGCTCTGCAGCCTTGCAGATTTCATTGGCCCTCTTATGATTCATCCCCCCTCCCATCCTGGCAAACTCTCACTAGAGTGAAAGAGAGAGCTGTGCATGATGTCATAAGCCTAGGCTTTTTACCAGACAAGAAAAAGGAAGAGGGCTTTATTAAGGTATTTACTGGCAGAAATTTTATTTTTTTACTATCCAAAGTTAAAACAAGGGTAGAAGATTTATCAGGTAGAAAGTTGAAAAAATATCTGAAGGTTCGCTTTAACACATTGGGGTTGATTTAATAAAACAGGAGAGTACAATATCTGGTGCAGTTCCAGATAGAAACCAATCAGCTTCCAGGTTTTTTATCGAAAACTTAATTGATCAAGCTGAAATTAGAAGCTGATTGGCTACCGTGCACAGCTGCACTAGATTTTGCACTGTCCAGTTTTAGTAAATCAACCCCTAAGTCATAGCTCCCAACTGTCCCTGATTTCGAGGGACTGTCCCTGATTTGGAGCAATGTCCCTCTGTCCCTCTTTTCCCCTCATTTGTCCCTCATTTTGGTCTGATCCTCATAGTTGTATATAAAATGCACTTTTTATCTTTCAAAAAGTGTTTCCTAGTGCTAAACCTTCCATCCAAATTCTAAATTGGTGCATTTGCAAATTTTTAAAGCCAATATAAAGGAATAGTAGTGGTAAAAAATAAGCTCTTAACCTTAACTTAAGCTTTAATTAACCTTTTTTTTTGTTAATTCTCCTTTAAGGGGGTGTGGTAGAGGGTGTGCCCTATGCCTACATACGTTTGCTAGTAGGTGTCCCTCATTCCCATCTCAAAATGTTGGGAGGTATGCCTAAGTGCCAAGTGACTTCACACTTCTGTCAGCCATCCTTTCGTTCATCTCTTTCAAGCCTGATATGCCCCTGGGAGGAGTGACTGCTATGTGGCATTTGAATTGCGCAACCTTGTACTCTGCCGTACTTTACACTACCTGTCCAACTCCTTTACGTATCCTGTATTACACTGAGGCAAAGACTATGCATGATACTTGAAAAAATTCTAGGCATGCTTTATGATGACTTGTTGCTCGCTATCCACACATGAATAAACTGCTTTATATCATGCATTCTATCAATGACCTTGTTATTACATTCAGGGCCGCCGATTAGAGGGTATCACTGGTCCTCTTGTACAGGGCCCAGGCAACAGAAGGAATCAGATGTGGACAGGGATGGTGATCGGTCTGGTGGGAGGACAATTACTGGAACCTATCCCCTATACAGTTGAAAGCTGGCTTCTCCTCCTCTCCCTCCGGCCAGTTTTCAACTGCTGTATTTTTAGTGAAAATATTATTTTGATATTTGGGGGGTCCTGTCAGGTAGGCTGTACAGCGCCCCATGATTTCTAACAGCAGCCCTGCTTACATTATCATAAACCCATTTGACTTAAAGTGTAGGTCTAGCTATATTTTTTTCTTAGTCTTAGGATAGAGTGGGAAAGGTTTACAAACCCCTGTCAGGTTCCAACTGCTGATAAATCTACCCTTACTTCTTGTCCTGCTGACAATGCTTTAAAAGACAGGAAGTTTTTATTGTACATCCATTACAATATTATTGAGAAGTGGCATTTGTCCATATTAACACTGAAATCATTGTTACTTTAGTATATTGTCATTAAGTTGCAACAAGAAAGAGTTATACTGTATTCATAAACCCAGCATTGAAATATTTTAATGTGCTGACGGATGTCATTTCTTTTTTAATTTTTCATATTGTTCAATATATGAGTAACCTATATCCTTTTGATTCCCTTAGATATACTTTATGTAGAGGTTGCTTTAAAGAAGGTTATTCATTTGGGATAGTGAATTAGTGTGTGCCAAGAAACTCCATATTTCTTTGAACCTAGTAGTCGCAAGTTTATGGATTGTATTGTAGTATATTGCTTTTCTGCTATCTACCATTATGGAGGATATTGTAATTACCACATACAGATAACATAAATCTCTGCTGAAGAAATTGGCACCACTTGACAGTAATATCAGTAAAATCTGATTCCTAAAGGCCTATTTCCCAAGTACCCGATTCAACACATATACAGTATATGACAGCTGTTTTTTTTTTTGTTTGTTTGTTTTTTTACAGTGGCTATGCTTCAGATTAATTTAAATTAAGTTTAGGTTAAGAAATCATCTCAACAGATTGTCTTCTGGCAAGAAAAGAATTTTCAGAGAAGAGAGACATTTGTTGAATTCTACACTGCTAGAATCCGATACAGGAAAAAGAAGCAAGTTCCAAAGGCAGCTGCACTGTAATCTAATGCAGAATAAGGACAAAGGAACCTTAGATTAAGATTCAAAGTGGTAATGATTGTGAATGGAGCTACAAGTAAACCTGACATATAGGCCATCACTGCAAAACTCTCTCCTGTGGTTAACCTCTCAACCCATCAACAGAGAAGAAGTGAACGAAATGTGCTCTCTAAACGACTTAGCTTCTGCCTGACCAAACAACTTGATGAAACAGAGTTCTGCACTGACATTAAAGAATTCTTCTGCGGATTATGGTTAACAGATTTTTTCCATGACAGAACGAACATCATATCAAATAAAATCACTGAAACACGACTTTCAAGTAAAAAAAAAATAAAAACAACAGCAAGTGGACCTCAAAACAAGAAACTGAACCGGTGCAGAGATTTATTTAGGAAGAGAATCAAATAAAATATACTGGACAAACAACAACAAGAAAGAAGTGATATAGAAAGAAAGTGCTAAACAGATCTTCTAAAATAACATGATTGCCAAACCCGCAGGCAATGGAAGTGCATGGTAATTATTAATACATCTGATATATTCAAAGACACACAGGCAGCTTTTCAACACAGCCTACTTTAAATGACTGGATACAAAACCCAACACAACAATACACAAAAGAAATGAGGAAGCTGCCCTGTTCAAAACAATCACATCTGCTGTATCTCAAACCAATTACCACAAAATGGACACAGTTAAAATGCTACCTGATATACAAGAGAAAGGAAACACAGTGTGGAGGAAATATTCAGCTGGGTAAAAAGTATCCTAAAACCCAATGGTAAGACACAAAGCCAGCTATATTCAAGACAACATTGATGCATCACCAAATTACTAACTCACATAAATTGACTCAAGAGCACAAATAATATTATTGTGGGACACAAAATTTACCTTGCTGTAGATAGAGCCTCAAGTCTCTCTGCCCTGAAAGGATACCCTAAGTGTTGCTGCAGTTTTGACAAGTATGGGAATCAGTTCAATAGGTCACTGGCTAATGCCCTTCACCAGCAGAGATAGAAATCCCTTCCACTATCCACTCCTGCAATAGATCCAAAAACTCAGTTCCCTGCAACATTGTGGCCTCTTTTAGGGAATAATATGCCAAACACCTATGATCTTCACCCTGACCGATCTTGCAGGTCTTGGATCGGGTCAGAGACCTTTCAGATCAGGCCTACCCACCCTAAATACTCAAAGTTACCAACTGCTAGAAAACCTGTTGACCCATCATTATTTCTTCTAGTTATTAAATCCACTAAGACAGATAAGACCTGAGGTCCAGATGGGGTTCCTTCAACTTATTACAAATCATTTCAATCCATCTAATCTCCACACTTGGTCTCTGCCATCAATTCACTCAACACAAGGACTTACAGCCCTCGGCCCTCGCAGCATGCATGGTCATCCTTAAAGTGGGGAAAGACGTATAACATTGTTCCAATTATAGGCCCATAGCTCTTCTCAACATGGAGTTAAAACTGTTTGAAAAAATATAAAAAAAAAGACTGCACCCCTAGCTCCAGGAAATAATTCACTGGGATCAGGTGGGGTTTATGCCCAATCAAGAAGCCTGGAATAAAACTATCCAGACGATAAATATAATCCACTCAGCCCTGTGACCTGTTATATTACTTTTGGCGCTGCTCAAAGTAGAGGTGAAAGCATATCCCTGTGTCCCAGAGCATGGGGTGCAAGCTTTTCTTGATACCAATCCAGAGGGCTAGTAAAGGTAAAGAGGAAAGGATTGCTGCTACTTCTGACCAGCCCAGGTGAATAAAAGATAAGGAGCGGGCTCAGCCTGCATGTCTCCACCAAAGTGCACACCCTGATGCATTTCGCTCCACCCACCAGGGCTTAGTCATATGCTATGACTAAGCCCTGGTGGGTGGAGCGAAATGCATCAGGGTGTGTGGTTTGGTGGAGACATTAAGGCTAAGGCTGCTCCTTATTGTTTATTCACCTGGGCTGGTTGGGAGTAGCGGCAATCCTTTCCTCTTTATATTCACTCAGCCCTGTTGAAGGTGGAACAATCTTTCATACCCTCCACAGACGCTGAGAAGGTCTTCGACAGGATTGACTGGACCTTCATTTACCTAACTTTAGAAGCAATCGGATTCAGACCACATGTGCGGATCTGGATTAGTTCTCTCTAAACATTCCCCTCAACACAGTTCAGGGTCAATGGTATCTTTCCACTCCCTTTTCCATCATGAATGGTACTCGCAAGGGCTATCCACTCTCGCTATTGATTTTCATTTTGACACTGGAACCCTTCTTGTGTCGCGTGTGAGCCAATCTATCTCTGGGATACAAGTTGGGAAATGCATAATGTTTCTGCATGCATAGAGTACCCGTGAGATCACGCTTCCTAACTTGAATTCAGAGTTTAACACATATGGTGAGTTCCACACTTCCACATTAACTATCGTATATCAGAAGCTTTGCACCTGACCCTCCAACGAGCCACACTACTTATATTGAAAGCCAACTAGCTTTCAAACTGGCCTCTTCTCACATTTGATACCTTGGAATCTTGCTGCCCAAGGATCCCTCATAACGTTTTGCCCTCAACTTTGCCCCACTTCTTCCCTCTCTTTGCTCTTTGAGTTCTTAACATGGGCTTTACATTTTTTATGGATGAGAGATGTAAGCAAAATATTTCCCCTTGCATGCTTTATCCCTACCACATGATTCAGATCCATATTCCTATATACTATTTCAAATCACTTCAATCCCTTTTGGCAATTTTGTCTGGTCCTTCAAACTGGAACATCTGAAGCATACTAGTTTACACAGACCGAAAAACTTGGGGGCATGGCACTTTCAGATACCCGAATATATTATTTTGTTTCTCATTTAACCAGAGTCTTAGACTGGTGCATAAAGCAAACAAACAGTGGGTTTCCCTTGAACAAGAAATCTCTCTTACCATTTGCGATGCACTTCCATGATCCCCAGCACTTCCTACACATGACCTAAACAAATACCCCACTATCACTGCAGCATGACAGACTTATTTACCAGTGCTCAAATATTACAGAGTTGCCCATTTCCCTTCCCCCCTTTTCCCCATAATAGGGAACCACAGTCCCCACCCCCTTTACTGCTCTCCAAGATATAACGTATCTACTACTCTGGTGAGGAAACAAGTGTAGTGCAAAACACTTCTTAAGACACTCATCCTGTTTGTCCTTCACCTATATGTAACAGGGAGATGAGTTCCCCTCCTTAGGACCTCTGAAACTCTACAGATCACCCTTCTCTGATCCACACCCCCCTAATCTAACCTCATCAAAGTTTGCTCTACCCTTCACATGGTGCATTCCCCTTACTTTGCCCTGTCACCTGTTCATCACCTCATCCCCTACTCCGGAACACCTCCACCCCCCATTGCTCCTAACCAACGCTATCGTTAACTTCCATGTTTTCAGTTTTTTTCCATATAACTACTCCAGTTGTCATCAGCCACCTGAATTAGACACAGCCAGGCTGACACTTAAATATATACAATTGAAAAATAGCATAATGACACAGTTTATAATGGAATTAAAACAAAAATATACTGTATGTACAGTATAATACCAATTTAGCATTTTCATATAAATGTATTTTTATAATTGTATATTAAAAAATGTGTAAGCATATTAAAGGAAACCTGCACTGGGAGACTATGGAGGCTGGTATTTCTACTTGAAATGCTAGTAGCCTGGCTATTGTGCTGACCCAAATGCATTAATATGTTCAGATCCACAGATCAGGAACTATATAGATGTAGAGTTATGATTTCACCTTAAGATTTTATTCTGCATGCTTGTTTTCAAATAAGTGATTCACCATATTAAATCCAGAGAAAACCCCAACAAGGAGGTCAGCACTGGCAACTCCTGTTTTCTTTAAGGTCTGGTTCACACCACAATTTCTGGGTTCCAGCGGAGTTTCTGCATGAGCATTTATGATTGTTTTCTCTACACTCTCCTATATGCATGTATTGCACTTTAGACTTACTTATTTATTTATTACAGGATTTATATAGCGCCAACAGTTTACGCAGCGCTTTACAATGTAAAAGGGAGACAATACAGTTATAATACAATAAAATACAAGAGGATTAAGGGGGCCCTGCTCAGAAGAGCTTACAATCTAATAGACTTCACCTTTTATTTCTGCCCCACAAAGAACATCTCCTTGGGAGGAACATCTCCAAGCTCTTCATTTTTTTTTCTCTCAGCCTGCTGTCTTGAATTTAAAAAAGCTGATAGTGTGTACTAGGCTTCAGCCATTAGTCAGATATCTATATTTTTCTTAAAAGATGAAACAAAATGAACAACGTTTGTTCCTCTTTGTTTTTACATAGGGAATAGTGCTCCAAAGTTTGTAATTTTAAAAGCTCAAAGGTAGTTTTTCTAATCTCTCCTTAAGTACCAACAACAGTGCATGTTTTCCTGGAAAGTTTACCTATACACAGGTAGAGTTCTTCGCTTAAAGAAAACTCATCACCAGACCATTCATTTTAACAAAAATCTTCCCCAAGATATGTGCATTCAATGAATGTTATGCATTTTATTAACCTGTAAAAGCCTCCAAAGTATAGACATCCAAATGCCACTGAGACTGCTGCTGGGAGCCACCATCTTCGTTGTAATGTCAGCATCCCAGCGGACTCCCAGCGGAGATATCGCTCAAGTGACACGCTATAGCAGTGATGGCAAACCTTGGCACCCCAGATGTTTTGTAACTACATTTTCCATGATGCTCAACTACACTGCAGAGTGCATGAGCATCATGGGAAAAGTAGGTCCAAAACATCCAAGGGTGCCAAGGTTCATCATCACTGCGCTATAGTGTTCCCCTTTGCCCACAAAGCTACAGCTGAAGTGGTTGTAAAAGCACAAGGTTTTTTTTTTTTTTTACCCTAATGCATTCCCTGCATTAAGGTAAAAATCTTCCAATAATAGCACCCCCCAGCCCCCCTTAAACACTTTCTGAGTCTTGTATTGCTCCAGTGCCGTGGCCGGATTCAGGTCTTATCTCCCCTCTTCATTGTTTCACAAGCTTCACTGAGAACACAGAGCTCTTGCTGCTGTCAAGGAAATCATGTGAGGAGGGAGTGGGGGGGGGGGGGGAAGAGCCTCACTGTGTGTGTCTATGGATACATACAGCCGACTCGGGAGCACGCCCCCACCTGTGCCTCCATAGTAAGCGACTTGCTTTGGGGGCACACAAAGAAGGGGAGATGCTGAACCTGCCGGTGGGGAACCCCAGGAGAGTAGGTTTGGGGCCCCTCTGTGCAATACCATTTTTGTATTGCACAGAAACCTGAGGGGAGGAGATGCTGGGCCAGAAGAGAGAGTAATCGGACAATCCCAGGAGAGATAGGGGGGAGGAGGCTGTGCTAGGGAATCAACTTTCATTAGGTAGTCAGATTTTCTAGAGTTTTCAAAGGCATATTGCAAGTGAATAAAAAATCTTTTATGGAAACAAAAACACAGCCACTAAACATGTAAAATACCTATTTCTGGGCATTTAACTTAATTTTTTTCCCTGTAAAGCTCATATAGTCAGGCTTTTTTTTGCATTCAAGCTACAAGGCACTATTCCTTCTACACCAACAATGAGACAAAATTCCTGTCATTCAGAATCAGTGGCGGCCCGTAATACAGTACGCAGGGGCGCCGCCCCCCATCTATGCATCTGGCCCCCTAATCTACATGCAGGGTGCCGGAAGCATGGATTCCAATGGTTTTATTTTTTATTTTTTAGAAGCACATGATTAGAGCCAGAGGCTCTAATAGGCTTCAAAAAAGGGTGGTCTCGGAGCGCAGAGTACACCCACTTGTGTGACAATAGGGAATGAATATTCGCTATTGTCTTCCTGATTTTCCTCCCGGGACATCAGAAAGCAATTCCTGAGACCCGATTGACTCCCAATTGTGTCTCAGGACACACTGGCCAATCCTGTTCAGCCTGGAGATAAAGGGGCCGGTTCTTCATTCCCCTTGCCTCCTAAGGTTAGTCTCTGCTGCCTGGGGGGGGGGGGGGGGGGGGTTCTGTGCTTGCTGCCTTCCCCTGTTCATCTTCCGTGGGGGCGGGGATGTTTGCAGCAATCTTCTGTGGGGGGGGCTGGAGTTAGTTTGCCGCCCCCTCGAAATACAGGGCCCTATTCTTCCCACTGACATCATTGATGCGGCACAATGTGCTGAAAATGATATTCATATCAAACACCACCAGTTGCTTATTGCAAAGTGCAATGTGCCATAAACAGAAAAGTGAAAACAGTCTCAATGTCCATAAGGAAATATGATGAGGTTCCACTTCAAAAGTCCATAGCTATCTCCATGCTAATTCACCTGAAAAGTGCTCCACTCCCACAGATAAGAATCAGCTCTTTACCAGACATCTGTGACCCTTGCAGGTCTTAACACATCAACAGATAAGATATCCACACAAGGAATGGCTCTCAGCAGGCAAATTAAAGCTCAAACTCTTAAATGCATCTCCTCCTCTCCATAGCAATGTGACCCGATGATGTTCTCGCAGGCATGTATGGGACACGATGCACTCAAAAAAGAGGAAGGGCAAACCTCACTGCGCAATGATGATTAAAAATGATTTATTATAAAGAGGCTTATACTCACAGGAATAGAAAGGTAGCAGGCCTATGGTAAAAACAGCATCTAGCACGAGTGGCCAGAATACGATCGGGAGGTATCACAGGAACAGGAACCGACTCCATCTTGGAAGTGGAGGAAATTGTTACGACAATGCATCTGCCCTTACATTCTTGGTACCGGGTAAGAACGAGACTATGTAATTGAAGCGTGACAGAAAAAAGAGCCCATTGCGCCCTTCTGGGAGATAAACATTTTGCCTCAGACAAGAATGTGAGATTCTTGTGGTCAGTCAAAATGAGAACTGGCACAGTGGTACCTTTGAGGAGATGCCTCCATTCTTTAAACACTTCAGCCCTGGAAGATTTGGGGGCTCAATGACCAGGCCATTTTTTGCGATACGGCACTGCGTCACTTTAACTGACAATTTCGCGGTCATGCAATGCTGTACCCAAACAAAATTGATGTCCTTTTTTCACACAATAGAGCGTTCTTTTGGTGGTATTTGAACGCCTCTGCGGTTTTTATTTTTTGCGCTATAAACAAAAGAAAAACAACAATTTTGAAAAAAACACAATATCTTTTTGCTATAATAAATATCCCAAATTTTTTATCAAAAAAAAATGTTTTTCCTCAGTTTAGGACGATATGTATTCTACATATTGTAAATAAATCGCAATAAGCGTATATTGATTGGTTTGCACAAAAGTTATAGCATCTACAAAATAGAGGATAGATTTATGGCATTTTTATTATTATTTTTTTACTAGTAATGGTGGCGATCTGCGATTTTCATTGGGACTGCGATATTGAGGCGGACATATCGGACACTTTTGACACATTTTTGGCACCATTTACAATTATACAGCGGTCAGTGCTAAAAAAAAAAATGCACTGATTACTGTATAAATGTCACTGGCAGGGAAGGGGTTAACACTAGGGGGCTATCAAGGGCTTAACTGTGTTCCCTCACTTTGTTCTAACTGTAGGGGGGATGGGACTGTCTAGGAGGAGAGAGTGATCGTTGTGCATACATAGTATGAACGCACAATCTGTCTCTACTCCCCTGAAAGAACCGGGATCTGTGTTTACACACACAGATCCTAGTTCTTGCTCTGTCACGAGCGATCGCGGGAGCCCCTAGTGGCCAAAAGGAGAAGTGATGTAAGGTAACATCGTTTTGCCCAGCCGTGCCATTCTGCTGCAGTAAAACTGCGGCGGCTGGTTGGTAAGCAGTTAAGCGCTAAAATGATCGCTAACAGCTCTCTGTCCCCAATCTCATAATTGCCTTCTGCAGGAGACAATTTTTGGAAAAGTAGCCACAAGGATGCATAGCGCTCTCAGAGGTAGGACGTTGGGATAGAAGTGCAACAAATCCAGTCTCAGATGCATCAACCTCAAGAATGAAGGGTAACGTGGGATCTGGATGTGCCAACACAGGAGCAGAAACAAAGGCAACCTTGAGAGACTCAAAGGCTTTAATGGAATCCAGAGACCAATTCTGTGAGTTACTGTCCTTTCTGGTCATATCAGTCAGGGTTTTGACCAGAGAAGTTGCGAATAAACTTCAGATAATAATTGGCAAAGCCAAGAAAATGTTGTAGTGGACTTAGACTTACAGATCAAGGCCACTGTAGAACTGCAGATAGTTTCTTTGGGTCCATCGAAAAACCAGCAGTAGAAATTACATAACCCAGAAATTTAACCTGTTCACGATGGAACACGCACTTTTCCAGCTTACAATACAGGTTATTATATCTCAGCCTCTGTAGCACACGGGAGACATAAGTGTGGTGGCTCTCTTGGGAATTAGAATATATGAGAATGTCGTCGAGATAAACCACCACACATTGCAACATATCTTGGAGGACATTGTTGATGAATTCCTGAAAAACGGCAGGAGCGTTGCAAAGACCAAACAGCATTATGAGGTATTCGTAATGTCCTATCCTAGTATTAAATGCAGTTTTCCATTCGTTGCCCTCCTAAGTCCTCACGAGATTGTATGCCCCTCTCAGATTAAGATTCGTGAAAACCGTTGCTCCCTTGAGGCAGTCAAATAATTCTGTAATCAACAGAATCGGATAATCGTTCTTAATTGTGATGCGATTGAGACCCGTATAATCAATACAAGGTCTCAGTTCTCCACTCTTCTTTCTCACAAAAAATAAGCCAGCACCAGCAGGAGATAAGGATTTGCGGATGAACCCTTGAGAAAGTGCATCTGCAACATAGTCCTCCATGGCTTTATCCTCCGAGACCAACAAAGGGTAAACCCAGCCACGAGGAGGCTTGGCACCAGATTGAAAGTCAATTGCGCAATCATACGACCAGTGTGGAGGCAAACTACCAGTTTGACCTTTGTGAAAGACATTGCCAAATCGCGGTGATGGACATGAGGCTCTTGGCAGCAGAAGTAGAGCAAGCGGGAACATCAAATTCTCTTTTAGAGGAAGCCACAAACTCTGGGTAACTCAGGTCAATGGGTTTTTGCGTCTCCCATAGACGGTTTGCCCAAGCCAAGGCTCTATCAGAAAGCAAAGAAATGATGAAGCCTACTTTGCTTCTGTCCGTAGGGAATGCCTGGGGTAGCATCTCAATTTATATCCCAACCTGGTTGAGAAACCCTCTGTATTGAACTACATCACCCCCAAATCGCTGGGGAAGCGGAGCGGAACCATACATACCTCTTACAGAGGTAATATTCGAGGCAGGTGCCTGCACAGAGACTGGAGCAGCAGCAGGGATGGCCTGCCCCTCCTGTTGTACCGGAACAGCCACAGTGGAAGGATCCAGGTGAGCAGTGCGAATCAGGAACATCTGTAACGATATGGCAAACTGATTCATGTGGTGAGCCTGCTCATTCAATCTGGAAAAAATATTACCACTAGGTGGATTGCCTGCATCTTCTGAATTCATGGCCTTCACCTACTGTCAGGAACCATGAATCAGACGGAGACAGAAAATGCAGTAAAAATCACACCTTTAAATATAGTGGTAAAAATGGTACAAATAGGAAACGTAGTCAAAACATAGCCAGGGTTCGATACTCAAAGCGGGTAGTCAGTGCAAGCCAGTAAATCAGAAAGCCAGAGATCAGCGTAGTCGGAGACAGCAAATAGGATCAGGAACCAGAAGGGATGTCAGCCAGACAGGCAAGTCTTTAACAGGAACACAGCAGATAATCTTCATATATGTTGACCAAGTCGAAGGCATGGGAGAAAGGCAGTTTAAATAGCCAGAAGGGACTGGCTGATCAGCAGAAAATGATCACCAGGTGAGGCACTGTGGAACGATGAGTGCTGGCAATTAACCAAAGGCTGTACACTTGCTACTTTACATTGTAGCAAAGTGTCATTTCTT
Source organism: Lithobates sylvaticus (assembly GCA_028564925.1). Taxonomy (NCBI): domain Eukaryota; kingdom Metazoa; phylum Chordata; class Amphibia; order Anura; family Ranidae; genus Lithobates; species Lithobates sylvaticus. The sequence continues at coordinate 130,450,879 of CM053032.1, read as the reverse complement.
CAATGTTGTCACATGAAAAGATATAATAAAATATTTACAAAAATGTGAGGGATGTACTCACATTTGTGAGATACTGTATTTGTATGAATTTTATTTTTTAGTTATTTATCCCTTTATGCACATCTAGACAGTGCATCCTTTTTTTCTTTATGAAGATATGATTTGGATCAAGTCACTGTTTGCCAACCTGGCTGAGATTGTAAGTCTTTGCTATCTCTCCACAACTGGATCAGTTATAAAGATCATACTTGCCAAGCTGAGATTGGAAAGGCAGAATAGTCAGAATCTACCAGGACACCACACTTATATAAAAGTTCTGAAGAATCTTCATGAAGAAAGAAATACAAATAAGGGTAATATCTCTGGGGGTCAATTATATCATCTTAAGGATGAGTTATGAGCTTAGCTAGGAGAGAATTTCCCTTGGTAAAAAAAATAAAAAACAAAAAAAAATTCCCAGTGCTGATCCAGGCAGGAGAGGACATTAACGGATATAGCATTAGATCCTATGCCATGAGATCTATGAGGGATACAGCATGAGATCCTATAAACTCAAAATAAAAAAATATATATATCACAGCTTACCCGTTTTCTTTTTTCATGCTTTTTTCCTTCGTTTTCACCTGTTAATCCTGCAAATAATTCACGTCTAATCCCTGGATAGCTATGCTCACTCCTCCACTGTATCTATGGAGGGAGCCATGGTTACCACCCAGGCTGGACTTCAAACCTGTCAGTCATTGTTTATATTTATTACATGGGGAATGGGGAGATTAGTAGTTTACAGAAGAAATATAAGATTGTTTTTTTCTTTCAGTTCAGCTGACAGAAAGTGACAAGGACTTTCTGGGCATTTCTGTCAAGACCAAAAAGTATTTTCTGTACTTAAAAAATGTAACCTGAAAAAATAAAACAAATACAACCACAACATCTAAGGATAGGTAAACTGCAATACATTTAAATGTTTTGTTCTTGGGTTTAGTTATCCTTTAACCAAAGAACAAATTCAAGATTTGGAAGAATTGTCGAGGGCTGAAATATAAAAAATTTAAGGTGTTCATACACAGATTTTTACACAGATTTTTATAAAAAAAACTGTCATTAAAACATTTGTTCGATCTTCTAAAGCCGGCCATAGATGGTTGGAACTGGCTGAGATTCAAACCATGTATGGGCAGGCTGAATGTACCCAAGTCGATCGATCAATCAACTTGGGTACAACCAGCCTTCTGGATTTTACATGCAATTATAATCACTGTCTTCTCCCGGGGGGGGGGGGGCAGCTTCCTCCGCCTCCCTGCCGGGAGAACAAAATTGCTCGGCAGGAGGGGGGAGTCCCCTATAAACACTGTCAACACCCGTGGTTGCAGGAAAGAAATTTGCTCCGTCTATATTTCCTTACAGTTATGCCCCATACACATGGTCGGATTTTCCGACAGAAAATGTCCTATCGGACAATGTTGTTGGAAATTCCGACCGTGTGTAGGCTCCATCTGACTTTTTACGTCGGATCTTCCGACGGACGAAGTTTTCTATCCTGCTCTCAAATTTTCCGACAACAAAGTCCTATCGGACTTCTTCTGATCGTGTGTAGAGAATTCTGACGGACAAAGTGCCACGCATGCTCAGATCACATTACAAGACCCAAGATATTGGCAACTAGCCTCTACGTAGTCCCGTTGTAGGCAACAAACGTCACCACGTTCAGAATGATCGGATTTTCCGACAACTTTGTCCGACCGTGTGTATGCAACACCAGTGTCGGACAAAATCCGTCGGAAAAAATCTGATGGATTTTGTGGTCGGATTTTCCAACCGTGTGTACGGGGCATTACAGTACGGCCCTAACAGTTGATGGTAAAATAATCAGTGGTTGATTTCATTTCAACAATAGTGAGGAGAAGGATGGAAAATGTTTCTAGTATCTTATCTGCATGACACAATTCTAACAGTGCATGTTGCTCTTAGTCAGAAAAAATCTAAGTTATTATAATGTGCCCTTTTCTAAAAAAAAAAAAAAGCTTTCCTCTGAAAGTAGAACTTTTGTTGTCACAAGTAATAATTCTTTTAAACAAATATGTATTAGGCTTGTGCAATCTGTTTTGTAACAAATCGAAATTCGGCCAAATTTTGCATCTTTCGGACATTTGGATGCATCCGAATGTCCCAATAAAAAAATAACGAATTTCAATGAGAAACGAAAGAAATTATAGTGGATAAAACAAATGAATTCAACATGATTCGATAATTCGTTAAAGATCTAATGAAACAAAAGGTCAACTCAAAGTAAATCTTACAGTCCAATCAGCTGATTAATTTTGTGCTGGAGGTTGGATTACTGGCAAAGTGCATTCCTGAGAACTGAGTGAGAAGGGTGTTGTATTGTATTTGAGCAGAGGAGAAGAGATATTGTCATTGTGTGTGTTTAAAAGATTCAATAAACAAACGACTTTCCAAACTACCAATCATTATCACGAATATATATACATACATAAATATCAAATTTCAACTAATACGAACAAAATTATAGTGCATATAATTAATGAATTCGACATGATTCGAGATTCAGTATAACAAATATCGACACTCGAATTATCTAAAAACGTATTAACGTAAGATAACGCATATAGCAGAACGAAATTATGTATTTTACGAATGCCAACAAACCGAAACGAAGTCCAATATGTATAATATAGGAATGTATGAAATAAGAATGCAATCAAAGGTTTGTGTAAATATTGTATGTGCATAATTAGATTTACAAGTATATTTTAGTATTTTGCAATAACATCTACTAAAACCCATGGGCTTATATACATAGACTGTACATATGAATCTACTTATAAATATGCAATATACTTATACATTTAAGCAAACTATGGTTTGCACTATTCTTCCTTTGATTTCATTAAAAGGTACAAAGAAGACCTGCTGGAAAACTCTCATGTGACGTGACTCCATGTACAATCTGAGTGTCTGTGCAGCACTATTTTGTATTATAATAACCTTTTTGAAGGCTCCTTTAGAAGTTGGCACCTCATGTGATGTGACAAAAGTCATGCATCTGGCATTCCATTCAAGTAGAAGTTTGGTCATCCATTCAGAGAATGCACAAAGTATGTGTCTGTGTTACATTATTTTATATTATATTAACCTTTCAAATTAAATTTAGTGAGTCGATGACATCATCAAATGCTCTGACAATGAATTTTTCAGAAATACCCATGTACTTGAAATTGATAATCTAACAGTGTATGTCTAGCATGAGTCTTTATACAAAGGCAATAATATAGTTTTAATAACATGGATGTGTCTTAAGATCCTAGCTGAAATATCTAATCTGCTAGCACTGCTAACTATGCACAGTAAATCCACGATGAGCCAAATGAAGCATCACTCATGTTTATAGGCTGAAAGGCCCCTTTCCCAAGAAATATATGGCTATTTTCAACACAAAGGAAGACATGGTTGTACAGAAAAGTATGCAGCACATACAGTTACATGGCCCCCAAAGTGTAGGAGCAAAATCTTTAAGTGAAACAAGTAAACAACAAACCTGAAGTAAATGTTACACCTTTAAATGTATTTTAACAGTAAAAGCATGCTGTTTCTAAAGAACATACCTTTTGTGTGCATGAGATGTGCATGATGGTAAAATTTGTTTTGTTTTCATTTGGTAAGTAAATCTTTTCATTTAGTCATAATCATTATGTTAGAATGATTCATTTTCAGGACATTTTCAATTATTTAGGAGAGTATATATTTTATGTTCGAATCAATTCTTATTTTCAGAAGTTCTGTTATTCTTTTGTTATTTTGCAAGATTGGTTATATTCATTATAACATGTTAATTTGTTATTTCTGGAGATTACTTGTGCACTGAGTCATCTCTTCTAGTCCAACCCACAAAGAGAAATTGATTGAGCTGATTGGACGATATAGACTGGATTCGCATGCATCTAAAAGTAACGAATGGAACAAAATTAATTTGTTATGATTGGGAGATTCTGATGGATCCACCTCCATCCAACCCAAACAAAATAAGTAGGAGTCATCTTTTTTCACTTTTATACTTTACTCTGCATTTCATATATCACACATCTTTATAATAATGAAAAATGTTAATGCAAAAAAAAATTGTGTGATTATCCAAGAGTCAAAGACTACAATGCCACTCTCATCCCAATAAAAGGAATGAATACGCATTAATTTGTTATGTTATTAAGTTTAATTAATTTCCCCATTTCCAACTGACTTTGTTGGGCCTTGCACATACAAATGAAAGAAATGGTCTCTGAACTTCAAACCCAATGCACAAATAAGTTTATTAGAATAGTCACGCCATGCTCACTGGAATAAAAACAAATGGAGTAAAATTAATTTGGATCATTCGTTATGTCGTTACATTATTTCGGATACTTCAAACATTAACAAAAGCCCAAACTATTGCTTTTTTTGTAATTTATTTCAGATTCGTTGAAATTCATTACTATTGTGATTCGGAGATTTGAGTACAACCGAATCTTTGAATCATGCAAATTTGGTCAGAATTTCGATTCGTAAAGAAACGAATCGCACATGTCTAATACTCTTTATTGATATGGTAGTGATCAATTAGATGTGAAAGAACTATGCACTTTAGCTTGTACATACAAAGTCAAAAAACAAAAGTTGAAAACTTACCTGCCTACCCCTGGCCACCTAATCTGCAAAAGAATGTTCCAAAGCATAGCACAGAACTCAAATTGGTAACATGTTATGTAGGCGATTTCATAGTATTTGGCAAAACTATTGAAGAAAATGACTACAATTTAAAAAGCCATGCTTGAAAGATTTAGGAAAAATTAAATCAAGTATTATCTAAAGGGATTTTTTTCAATTTTGGATAGAGCAATGATGGAGAAGAAACCCTGTCAAGTTTTTTTTTTATTGCTGTTTTTGTAAACAACAGAAAAGCTCTAGCATTTATGCTTTTACATGTGTGGTCTTTGTTTGGTTAATGGACCCTCACGTTCCTGGCAGCACCTGTATCAAAGGCTACTGACTATCTGTATTTCTGCATTTTTATTCTTATTATTGTCTGTATATCCTGTATAGAAAATTATAGTTTACTAAGAACTCTAGGTTGATGTTTGAAAACAAGGGCTTGGTACTGTCTTGTATAAAGAAAGGAAACTGATGTCTGAAATGTATTGATGGAAACAAATCAGCTATGTCCAAATAGAAAAAAAGAGAAAATGCTAAAATATGCCTGTTCTAGAATGGGAAAGCCTGGGGATATAACAAGCAATGCTAAAATGTCTTAGTCAATATATGCTGGAGAAAAAAATTAATGGAATGACAGTGAGCAGTATGTGCTGGAGAGGAGTGCAGAGGGTTTTACAGTAGGTGGTATGTGCAGAAGAGGAACGCAGAGGGTATGACAGTAGTTGCTATGAGCAGCAGAGGAATGCAGAGGGTATAACAATAGTTATGTGCAGGAGAGGAGCGCAAAGGGTATAACAGTAAGTGATATGTGCAGGATATGTGCAGGAGAGCAGTGCAGAGGGTATAACAGTATGTGGTATGTGCAGGAGAGATGAACGGAGGGTATGACAGCTGACAGTATGTACAAGAGCACAGGGTATTATAGGACGAGGTATGCAGAAGTGTGGAAGGTATAACAGGGGGGCAGTATGTGCAGGAGAGGAGTGTGGAAGATATGACAGAGAGCAGTATGTGCAAAAGAGGAGTGCAGAGGGTATGTCAGGGGCGGGGTTCACTGTTCCTGTGTTGCATTTGTGCTGCTTTGGTGCATTTGGTGATGCTATTTATCACCCCACAACTTTTCACCTCCTTGCCATGTCCTTCTGTGGCACAAAATAAAGACCTGGAGACCCCCCCCCCCCCCCCCCCCTGCATTTTATTCTAATCTGCAAAAAAAATTCTGGCCACACTCTGGCCCATATTATGTTACATATAAGGTTTTTTTTATGACTGTTTGAGTATGGTAACTCCCAATTTGTATTTACTTTTTGTGTAAATAAGAGATATACAAGATTCTTTTACGTCAGTTTTTCTGTGTTTAAGAGTGCTGTGATTGATAATGCATGACTACCTCTGTTTTTGTACAGTTCTTTGAATACGACAGAAGACATTGGGGTTGATTTACTAAAGGCAAATCTGCAAGAGCAGCTGCTCCAGAGCTTAGTAAACGAGCAGAAGCTCTGCTGAGTTCCATCATCCAATCATGAGCAAGCAAAAATGCTGTTTTTATTTTTATTTTCCCTGCACGTGATTGGGTACTCTTTACCTAATTTACTAAGCTCTGGAGCAACTATACTTGCAAGGGCAACTGCACCTTGCAAAGTGCACAGTCTATTGCCTTTAGTAAATCAACCCCACTATGTGCAGAAGAGGAATGCAGAGGGCATGTCAGTGGGATATGTGCAGGAGGGGAATGCAGTGAGTATGACAGGAGGAGGTAGGTGTAGGAAAGGAGTGTGACCGGGGTATATGTAGTATATATTACAGGAGTGTGGGGGACATGACATTAGAAATTATGTACAGGACATAAATGAGAGGGTATGACAACCAGGAGAACATTTCATCTTTTGACTCACAAATAATGGGTACCAATCTGTCCATAATAAGCAATCAAATCATTAAAGTATATGGTCATAGCCATAAAGGTTTAGGACAGGGACAGAGAGTGTTCTCCAATATGCTTTAAGCACCTATTAACAAAATTCACTCATTATAATGTGGCGGCATAAGAGCCAGACTCTTCAAAAAAGGTGTTTTTTTAGAGGAAGAACAGAGATCAAAATGAGTGTCCAAGAAACAGCCCACTGATTATAGAGAGATTATTTCAGATATATTGCAGACTGATCACTAATGGGTTAATGTACATACTTGTCTGCTGAAAGGTCTACTTCACACAGGCACTGATAGGAAAATTAATAGTTTATGCTCCCTAAATGCCAAATTTTGATGCGTTACTGGAAATCTTGGTTGATGCGATCAAGAACCAATATGAGATGTCCAGATTCTCCAGAAGGACACCTCCTGGTAGCATTGTGGTAAGTCAATTGTTACATACTACCTATTTTACTAATTAGTTCTAGGCCATAAGCTTTAATTTTGGGTAGCATTAAGAAAAGTATAAGAGTATATTTTGGGTTTTATTGCTTTCAGAGTTGCTGTTGAGGAGATTTCTTTTCACTTCCCCAACATGCAAACAGAAAAGAAAAACATTTTCAATAGAGCAGACAAAAATTGAAAAGTTTGCAGATTTTTAGTGACAGGCAAATCTTTCCCTTACCAACATTTCCAGTTTCTACTGGGCAAAGTCATTATATACTACATTGTGCATGTTGACACAGTTTGGAGCCTGCTGAAAGGTATTGTAATATTGGAGCCAATAAAGGTCTGGTGAATGGAAATTAGTAAAGAATTTTAAAAGAACAGTAACTTTCCACAATGTTTTGAAGCTTTGGACTGCAAGCAATTTTTCATTCAAATACCCACAAACAGTGGCTCCAAATTTTAAACTACAAGGTATATTTCTCCTTGGTTCTGATGGCCATTCTAGAAAACAATTATAATTTTGTTGCTATAAATGTTGGTGCCTGTGGAAGCACAGCTGTCTCTCAGGTTTTAAGAAAATCCCCTATGGAAAATAAGATATTGAAAGGAAGGTTTACCATTCCAAGTCCAAAACCTTTTTTTTTGAAAGGTGTTTATTTTAGTTTTCATAACAAAAGATACATAGAAAACGGACTCAAATTACAGGCATGTAAGGCACTTATGGATATACCAATTAAGGTATCTATTAATGGACAGGAAGCAGGCAGTCCATGGAGAAAGCAGAAAACCCCAACAACATTCACCCACACACATTTAAACCTGCACCACATACAACCCCGTATCAACGACACATTCTCAAAGTCCCCTTATGTAGCTAGCGGAGAGTTCTGCAGAAACCTATACCTGGCCAATGCTACATTAGTGGATATAAACTCACTGAGTAAGCTGCGATGATAAGATCCCCCCAGAAATCCTCAGAGACATTCAGCCATGGTTGCTATATTTTGGTGAATTTCTTAGGGCATGCCCTACTTTTATATATCAATTTAAATTTGGAGAGAACCCCATGAACACTACTAAAGAAGGTGTGGGCCGAAAGGCGGCCCACTTCTTTCCAATGCAATAAGATGGTTTTATGTGCATAAAATAACAGTATACATAACAAAGTCCTAGCATGTATACAAGGAATATAATCATTAAGAACTCTTAAAAGTTCAACCTCTGGGGGTGAGGTATTGGCAGATGAAGCTTGTGGTCAAAAAAAGCAAATAGATCCTTCCAATAGGTCAAGGGTCCAGGACAGCTTCAAAACATATGAAAAAAATTTAGTAGCAATCAAATCACATCTAGAACAAGCAATATCCTGACCCAGTACCATCCAAACGAGGGCGTGTAGTGTATGAACTTAAATTGGATCAATTAGTCAGCAGTGCTGATTATATCCTGAAAGCATATCTCAGTTGCCTCTTCCCAATCCTCCTCAGAAAGCTTAGGCATTGACAACAGCCATTTGCAATGAGAGTTCTGGAAAGGATCAGCCCTCATCAACTGGAGGCAACCATAAATGGTCGTCCCCAACTTGGAGATTTCCAGAAACGATAAGAGGTCCTCTATAGAAGATTCCATGAGCTTAATGGTCATTGACCCAAACTGTGCCCGAAAGACATGTCGTAGTAAAAGATATTTAAAGAAGAACTTATTTTCAAGGCCATATTTACGTTTAAGTGTGTCAAAGGGTACCAAGGTATTGTCCTCAACTATATGAGAGAGATGAGTAATTCCAAATGGACCCCACCAGGGCGAGTGACCAAAGAGCTCAGGGAGATTAGGATTCTTCCAAGGGGGTTTGTGGGGACATACCCAGAGAGGTCTGTGTCAGAATTTTCCCCTCTTCCCTCCAAGCCACAAAACTAACATCAACAGGAGATAATCTGGAGCCACCGGATCTCCTTGATCTATGTAGCTCCTCCCTGAGAGAGGTGGAGGGTCCAAAGAAGGCCCGACAAAAGCACTATGGAAATAGTCTGGGGGTCAGTGTGTAACCAAGCGTGGACGCAGGTGAGTTGGGAAGCAATAAAATAATTCCTTAGGTTTGGACATGCCAAGCCTCTCACTGCTTTAGTCGCCTGCAATGAGGACTTGGCTATACGAGGCTGGGAACCATTCCAAAAAAAGGAAGAAAGAGTGGAGTCCACTTGTGCAAAAAAAATATTTTGGAGAAAAAGCGGGGAAGCACGAAAACAATATAAAAATGTTGGTAAAAGATATTTATGCGGCCAATTCAATTGAGGGACAATGACGTCCAGGTATGAAGCCTGTCCATCATCTGTTTGACTATGGGAGTAATATTGAGTTATTTGTATTTAGAGAGATCATCGTGTATTTGAATGCCTAGATATTTAAAAGATGACATTACTTGCAGACGTGACCTCTGTAGATAATCAGTAGGAATAGAAGGGCCTATGGGAAATGCCAGAGATTTTTCCCAACCCACCTGAAGCCCTGAAGCCGCCCCAAACTCCTCCACCACATGCAGCAGCTTAGTAAATGAGCTATCTACCGTCCAAGTATATAAGGGCATCGTTTGTGTAGAGAGAGATCTTCTCCTCTATTGGACCAGAGCGGATGCCCCCTGTCTCTGATGTCTGCCACACTGCCAGGGCCAAGGGCTTAAGGGCCAGCATGAATAGGAGTGGAGAGAGAGGGCACCCCTGCCTGGTACCCCTCTGCAAGGAAAATGACCCGGAAATATCTTTGTTGGTGCAGACTTTGGCCCATGGATCAGCATATAATAGCCAAACCCACTAGACACAGTGTGAACCAAACCCCATCCATGCCATAGTTTCCCACAAGAAGGACCAACGCACAGTGTCAAAGGCTTTTAACACGTCTAAAGAGAGAACCAACCCACTACGTTTCGCATGTGAAGCACTATGGATATGTAGGAATAGCCTATGGATGTTATCAAAGGTGCTCCTGCCAGGTGCTAGTATTTTTGCATAATTATTCAGGAGACATATAGGATGATAAGACCCACGTTGCAGCCTATCCTTGTCAGGTTTGGGTATGACAACAATGAGTGCTTCATTCATAGAGTCAGGAAGTTTCCCCTGCTTAAGAGAGTCCTGGAAGGTCTTAAGAAGTCTAGGAGCCAAATCCTCTATATGTGCCTGGTACCATTTGGAGGGGAGGCCATCTAGACCCGGAGTTTTACTAGCTGGTAATAAACGTATGGCTGTGGTTACCTCCTCTAACGTGATAGGTTTATCTAAGAGGAGTTGCTGGGGGGTACTAAGTGCTGGAAAGTCAAGTGATTCAAAGAAACCCTTGCTCAGGAGGTACCGCCGTATTCTCATAGTTGACCCGTCTGGGAGTTGAATTCCAGAAATCGAACTGTCCTGAAAGTCTGTGTGGGCAAGATATGCCAGAAGCCTACCGTTTTTCCCCCCATGCTTGTGAATACGAGCAGAGAGGTACAATTGTTGCTTCCTAGTCAAATCCACCAGATGAAGCCGCAGCGCCCGATGAGCGCCTGTCAGCATACCACGAGTCTCAGAAGACGGGTTACCCGTATGATAGGAGCATGCCTCATCCAGTACTTTTTGGAGAGCCTCCTGCGTGGCCCGCCCAACGGATCTATAGTGCTTAATACATGATATATATGAACCCCTAACCACTGCCTAAAAGGCATCCCAGACACGGCCCCCAGCTGCAGAGTCAGAATTAGAGGACCAGTAATTGGCCATGTCAGCTGGAATGGGCTTGAGTATTTCCGCATTGGGTCTATGGCCCAAAGTCAAACCCACCTGTACTATGGAATGGTCACCGTCTGGGACAGATATGCTATGGACGGAACACAGGGCAAAAGATCTCCCATGGCCAGTGCATAGTCTAATTTGGAGAGGGCAGCGTAAGTTTTGGACTGGCAGGAGAACACCCTGTCCCTGGGATACTTCCAGCGCCACAGATCCACATATTCAAAGGCATCACACCACACCAGGAACAATTTAGATTCAGATTGTAGAGGTTTCAACCTATCTAATGCAGGCTGCAACACAGAATTACAATCCCCAAAAATTTGCATAGGACAGCTAGGCAATGAGGCAAAATGTACACTTAGTTCAGCAAACACTGCAGCCGTGACTAACAGGAGAGATATTCCATCTATATTCACATGTAGAATAATACACTGCCCCTTAGGGTCCAAAATCACCTGATGACATGAGAATGGTATCCCTTTACAGATTAGAATCACTGGCGTAGTTAGAATAGGTAGAGTGGTAGTTATGAGCCACCCAATGTTTCTTCAGAGCCAAAATCTTGGAGCTTGGAGTTTCCTGAAGACACAGGACATATGGTTTATGCTGCTTCAGGGCCTCAAAGACAGTCCACAGACATTCCACAAACAAATATTTACCGTGGACATAGGGTAGACTTTAAAACTCATAGGGCAGGAGGGAAGGGGGAGGACACACATAAGTCTCCCTAACTCCGGTCACAGCTACAGAGGATCTAGAGGGTCGCAGTGGCGCACAAGCATACATCCATACATAAAACATACACACAACAGCAAAACTATGTACAGTAACATAAACATTACCCAGTAAGGGTAGCATAACCCCTGCCCAGCTCCAAAAAGGAGTGGGCCTATACCCTAAACTTGTACCATTCATGGGCGCATGGCCGATAACAGAAAAAAATATCAGAAAAACTAAATAGTCAGTGTTCAACAAAATAATTGTGGGTAGAGTAGTTCACCCCTTGGCAGCTCGGGCCGGCTCAGTAGGTGAGGGCCAGTTGCACTCCCACAGGAGAGGTGTATAATTGACCAAACTTTGGCTTAACAGAGCTCATGGTAAGGAGTAACAAAAGGACAAGGGGAAAGGACAGAAAAAAGAAAAACAAATCAGCTTTTCGAGCTTAGTGGGTGGACATCCATCAGGCAGGAGGCTTAGGGAGGCGAGGTAGTGATTCCCACCAAGATAGGACATCCTGGGGGCACTGGAAGAAGTGAACCCTCCCTTGATGAGTAACCCAGAGGGTAGCAAGGAACAGCGGGGAGTATTGGATATCATGCTCCTGTAGTGTCTGCTTGACACGCTGATAACTCGCTCTTTGATTGTGAAGTGTTGCAGAATAGTCAGGGAACAGGGACACCACAGTGTTGTTGATCTGGAGGCTTCTTCCTGGTTGCCCCCAAAATGGAGTAGCGATCCCTGTAATTAAGTAGACGAATCACCATCATACGTGGAGGTTAACCCTTAGGCAGAGGACGCCCAGGGACTCGGTGGGCCCTCTCAATCGCGAAGCAAGGGGAGAGTTGATTGCGGCCAAATTCTTTTTATCAAGCCAGCTTTCCAGGAAGGCTACAGGGTCAGATGCCTCCACCCACTCCGGGAGACCAACCAGACGCAGGTTATTCCTGCGGAGATGGTTCTCTAGGTTGTCCACCGCTCCAGGACAGCCCGCCAAGGCAACTGCTCATCTTCCTGATCAGGGAGCCCCAGGTGCTGGCTAATACATACACAAATGAAAGTAGTAGCAAGAAGACTCTGGATAGCCGCACACTGAGAAGAATTAAAATCCTGTGCATTTTATTGCAAACGAAGATCACATCAAATAATCCACAGCAAGGGGGGTCCAAAAATTGACACATTTCGCACTGAGGTCAGTGCTTACTCATAGCTATCCAGAGTCTTCTTGCTTCTACAATCTTCCCCCATAGGTATTAAGTTTGGGCAGGATGGGGTTAATGGTGTCCTCCATGTCACTAGATAAGAGAACCGGTAATTCAATCCGTGTTACATCCAAAATATAGACCAAAAATAAAAGAACCCCCTAAAGTTTTTTTTGCCTTCCTCTGGGTCAACTGTGGGTATAGAATTGGGTATATTGGATTGTACGATATTTTTTATTTATTTATTTATTTATGGTTGAACTGGATGGACTTGTGTCTTTTTTCAGCCTAGCTAACTATTTAACTATGTAACTATGTAAAGTGGACTTTTAAGGCACAAGTAATATAAAGGGAAATATTTGTAGTAGGAAAGTAATATTTATTTAAACATATATAAAAAAGTTATACATATTTAATATGGAATGTATATACATCTGTAACATTTTCACCATACATAACACATGAAAGATATAATCCTCTAGCACCCAACGCTTTTCGGAGTATAGAAGTCTCCTTCTTCAGGGATATATAGAAAAGGAAAGATAAATCTATAACTTAATTGTAAAAAAGTAAGTATGACAAAGCAATAACATTCAAGAATATAAAATTATTGTAGCTCAATCGTATACGTAAATTAACTTTTTAATGATATATCTGCCGGTTGCTTTCTTTCTTGAGGCACAGAATGCCAAGGATTGGAGTGTAGGTGGGCAGACAGAGGGGTGGGGGCAAGATGAGGAGGTGCAGATCAACCCCTTTCTCCTCTCCTGTCCGTGTATAGGGCCCATGTGCACACCTATGCACTTGGCAGTTGTGGTACTTGGTGACTTGGGGAGCCACAGTCCTATCTTAATGTTGTGTCCGGGTTTCAGCTGGTCTGAAGCCCGGACACACGATTTAAAACCCAGACTATCCAGGTAAATCCCGGACAGGTGGCAACCCTATGCAGGAATATATTAAAAATTTTAAAAAGCCATCAGAAACTGAGGTTTAATCCCTAAAGTGTGAACATTTCCAAAAAAAGTTCAGTTCACTAAACTATAATATCAAAACAAATATTTTCAGGGTCTTGAAGCCATATACATTAAAGATTGTTTCAAGTGCAAGGTAACTCTCTCAATCAACATGAACTGTTTTTAATCTGTATGCTGCTAGCATTGGTAAATAGATAGGAAAGTATATCATATTTACTTGTATTAAACCTTTGTTTTACATTACATTTCCTGGTTTACCGGCCTAGGCAAATGTCCTACATCCCAGGAGTCTTCAGAAGGGAAGGAGGGGTTTTCTCAGCTAAGCACACCCTCTTGCCTGCTTTGCATGCAGATGGATTCCAGGTAAATAAGTAAGTAAATGTTGCATGAATCATTTCCCCTTACTCGAGATGCCACGGCCAGAAATGCTAGGGGGGTGTTTTTCAAAGTGATTTCTCAGAAAAATAAAGCCTGGAGACATGGATGGATGAGTTTGCTTTGAATATTAAAAATGTATTAAATTGTGTTTGTGGTCTGTGGTGCTCAGATGCAATGTAGTTCCACTTTAAATTAGGTCATCATTCACCTACTATGATTCATATTGTTTTTTGTTCTTTTTTAAATGTTTATATTTTAATGCATTCCAAGACTAGGCAAATAATGAACAGTTCTCAAAGGCTAGTTTAAGCACAGGGGGCTATATGATTTATAAAAGCACATTAGGATGTACTGAACAATAAGCTAATTACTTAGCAAAAACTAATCAGAATAATGCCTTTTTACACCATATTGGCATATTTGTCATTATAAATTTGGGCTTCCATCACGTAATTTGTACATTGATTTTTTTTCTATTTGTTTTACATGATTTTGACACTTTAGAGTGGACCTAGCATCAGACATTACATTTTATGCTAAGTGCATGAAAGCAAAATTACATATAAGCGTAACACTTACAGATATTTAATACCTCTTATAGACATTACAGATAATACCTTCATCAGTTTTTTTTTCATCTGCTGCTGTCTTTGCAGTTCCTGCATGTGTTCTCAAGTGTCTAACATAGGTCAGTTCCAACATCTTGTATCATGCTACAAAGTTAGGGCCTATTTACACATGCTTTGGTCTCTGAAGAGCAAATTGAGTTCAGATCACTCTTCAGTGTGCCTTTGACAGGCAGTGAGTTGTATTGCCTCCTGACTGCCTGCTTTAACCCTTAAAAATTGTAGTAGCATATCGCAACCATGTGCATTGCACGCAATTGCAGGAAGATTGCAGAGCTGGCCGATTCACTTGAAAGGGATGCAGAATAATTCCAGCTGCAGCTGCAAAGCTAAGCGTTGGGAACACCTCCGGCCATTACCTCAGCAGCTAAAGGGGGAGTGTCTGGGGTAAAAATGCAGCTCAACAGTCCCTAGACCAGCCGCTTGACTGGAGCTCAAGGGCTGCTTTTTAGTGATAAAGAAAATGGTGGTAAGCTACCTAAGGTCTATGAAAAGGGAACCCAAGCCACATCCCAAATTATTAGAGAACAAAAAATGAAAGAGGGTGCCCCAGGGATTGTATGGGCAAGGGATAAGACCAAGTAGAAGAGTAAGAAATAGGTATGAAACATATTACAACATTTTAATATACAAACGTGTTTCACATAAACTCTTTGTTATAAAAACAAAACAGGTACTATGGTCATGCTATAACATTATACAGCTAACTTCTGAATCATACGAAAGTGCCCCCACAGCAAGCAACATGTCACTCCTGCAGCTTGTACTAGTGCATTGGACCTGCCCAGCTGTCAAAGTAAATGGTGTCTGCACCAACTAAAGGCACACATGGAAGAAGAGAATCTCTGGGGATAGCAGGCAATGCTTTTCAGGACTTGAGAAAGAGGCATGTTCCTGAGATGTGTTGCATGCTATCCCCAGTGATTCTCCTCTTCTATGCATGCCTTTAACTTCGCCTCAACAATGTACTTCTGATATGGTTCTGGATGCATATCTGCATTAATGTTTTTGATGCGTTCCAGTGTGTTTTTGCCGTATATTTCCTTTTTTTTTCATTGTACTGGGGTCCAGTGCATTTTTAAAGCATTTTTGATGTATTGCATTCCAATACAGGTCTTTGCGGAAAAAAAAAGCATGTTATACTTTTTTCTGGAACTGAAAAGCACTAGAACACATTGCACTTGTGTGAACTATGCCATTGGAACTTATATAACCTACTTGCATTTTTGATGCACTGCATGTGGTGTGAACAAGCCCTTAAAAAACCTTTATTTAAAACCTGATACACTTTCATTTCATAGTACACCGTACCCTAGTGCACACTACATTTTTTTACTATAATAGCACCACTATGCATACAGAGGATACAGTTGCTGGAATGCAGATCTTTTCCTAGTTCCTGTGATTGCATAATTTTGTTACCCAAGCTCCACGTGTTTTGTCACACACATTTTTTGGGGGGAAATTGGGATCGAATTGCACATACCCCCCCAAACTGTTACAATATAAAAAAAAAGAGCTCTTAATTTTATATTATATTAATCATTATTTATCATGAACTAAAACATCCCTAAAAATAGCCACGCCCTTGGTTCTATATTAATACTCATACATGTATACAGCTGACACTATTTATCTGCAGACCTATCAGCGCTTCAAACCTATATATTGAAATCTTTACAATAATACTACCTAATATATTATAAATAATAATATAATAATATAATAATATCCCATCAAAATTACCATTAAAATCCACCAGTGGTAAGACCCTTTCTGTTATTAAAAGCACACATAAAACAAATTATTTATTAAAATCAACACCCCCTACTGTTTATAACCTTGCATGCAACTCTAAAAATCATTTATGAAGCCGTTAAGATCAAATTCAGTGTTCAATCCTTTTGGAGTGAGTGTTTTTAACTATCTTTACTTTTTTCTACTGCTCTTTTATCTTGTTGCCTCCCCTCCAGTGTTTCCTATAATTTTCTATGGCCCAAAACTGTAGACCCCTAGGTTCTTCATTATGATATTACAAAAATGTTTAAAGTCATTATGTTTTTTTATAACCTGTGTTAATGTTGTATGCATGTTCCTTATTTAATTTCTCCAGGGGTCTTTTCATATATTCAGCGTACTGAAGTCCACAAGGACACTTCTGTGGAACATGAAAAAAATCATATTCTTCACCAGTAACACGGGCTTTAAAAGTTTGTCTTCTATGGATATTCTCCTTAACCCTTCAACAACTATAACATCTCCCACAAGCAAAAAATCCCTTTCCCTTGAAAAATATTAATTGTTTATTGGAAGTATCTATTGCATTCTTTTACCAGCCTGTTTTTATTATTTCATAATATTTCATTGTAATAACAAGGACATTTAAAAGAAAGCACATATTATTACAATTTTCTGAATCTTAATATGTAAATATTTCATTACAATGGTCAACATAAATCTAAAGTAGAAGAAAACGAACAGCAGGGTGTTGAGGTCAGTATCAAATATAAAACACTTTATTAAAATGAGAAGTACACTTACATTGAAGTTAGCATGAAACAGCATGGATAGGGAACACCTGTGATTAAGCAGCTGTAATCAGTGTGATGCTGTAGGCATCACTAAGCAAACTGAGACGAGGGTGACAGGGAGCCAGCCAGCTAATGGTATTAATATTAGCGGCGTTCTAGGCTGCACATGTGGATGACAGCTTTTAAAATGTCTGGTTGATGTCAGGAGAGGGGGTGTGCATGACGCATTTCCAGGGACTTTGCCCTCTTTTTCAAATGCATGGACAGTGAAGGAAGTGATGGGCTTATAAAGCCAAAATGTCAGGAAGTGGGGAAACATGGGAGGGGAAGTAGAGAGAAAACTGAGCTGCTGCATAGAGCCAGAAGGGGCGGAGAGGGAGGAAAGTGGGAGGGGAGAGAAAGGCACAGCTGAGGCATTAACCCTTGGCTTGCAGACTGCCAGTATCGGGAAATTCAATTACTCATCTACTGGAGACAGGAAATAAAACAAGAAAATACAAAGCAGATAAAACAAAATAGCTGCACTGTAACTATAAGGATCAAATATCTTGAAAATTAAATATATGCACTTATGTAAAAGGGAAAGAGAAAAAATGCACAACTGCACAAATGCATTTCTAATCCAATGAGACTAAATGGTACTGTATGTAGCCAGTGTTAATTTAGTTGACTAAAATGACTAAAACATTTTAGTCGACTAAATGAATACTTTTTTAGTCAACTAAAATACGACTAAAACTAAAACACTTGAGATGATTAAAATATGACTATAACTAAAAGCCATTTTAGTCAAAAGACTAAAATGAAACTAAAACTAAAATGCCATTTTAGTCCTAAGACTAAAATGAGACTAAAACTAAAATGCCATTTTAGTCAAAAGACTATAACTAAAACTAAATTGCAATTACTGAAATGTAGGACATTTTAGTCAACTAAAATGTACTGGAGATTTAGTCGTCTAAATACGACTAAAACTAAAACAATTGCAGAAGACAAAAATGGGACTAAAACTAAAATGCCATTTTAGTCTTAAGACTAAAATTAACACTGTATGTAGCAAAAGGTACGTTATAACAGAAGCTGGGATTATTTACCAAAATTTAAAAAAATATAAGAACAGAAAGGAAACCGGGTACTCACTGCAAAATAGTTCACACCTCAAGTTCCTCTTTGAGGCCTCCTGGTGAGTATTGAGATGATTAAGCCAAAAGGTTTTTCTGTGACAGAAGGTATGAAACCTCTCCGCCACAGAGTCACAGGGGGGAATTCCAAAACCCAAACTCGAAGGCCATTGGTGGAGCAATCATGAGTGTATTTGAAATGGCGGGGAACACTATTATCAGTGCTGACTTCCTCAATGAGTCTCCTGTGTTCACCAAAACATACCCAGACTGAACGAAGAGTCCTGCCTATATAGAGGAGACCTCAGGACATGAGAGGCAGTATACAACAAAATCCATGGTACAGGAGAAAGAAGTAACTGATTGAATATGTTTTTCCCCCTCCCATGTTCCTCCCCTTCCTGCGATTTTGGCTTTATAAGCCCATTACTTCCCTTCACTGTGCATGCGTTTGAAAAAGAGGGCAAAATCCCTGGAAACATGTCATGCACACCCCCTCTTGCGACATCCACCAGGCATTTTGACAGCTGCCATCCTCATGTGCAGCCTAGAATGCTGCTGCTAATATCCATAATTTGAGCTGGCTCCCTGTCACCCTCAGTCTCTGTTTGCTCAGTGAGGCCTACAGCCTCACACTGATTACAGCTGCTTGGTCTCATGTGTTCCCTATCCGTGCTGTTTCATGCAAACTTCAATGAAAGGGTGCTGCTTATTTTAATAAAGTGTTTTTTTTATACTGATCTCAGCGCCCTGCTGTTTGTTTTCTCCTACATTGATTTGATCTTAACCAGATCTTCTGCGGCAGCTGCAGAGGTTCCAGTCTCGGTCCCTTCTCCTGTTCATCCATCAATCCAGTTGCCTCATCCATTCCTCTACCATGTTGATGGTCTACAGAGACAGATTAAAATTCCAATGGACCAAGGGACTTTGCACTTCTCCTAGGAGCGCACTACTGTGTACCTTAATATAAATCTAAAGGCCCATTCATAGCTCTGAATTTTTCATTTGGTGCAGTGCATTTTTAATGCATCTTACTTTAAATTTACAACCACTCATCCCTATAAAAATGATGCACCAAAAACTTTGAAAGCAGAATTTCTTAAAAAAGAGCAACACTAAACTCTAGTTTTAATATAAACATTAAGCTGAATGCCGATACTAGTTAAAAGGAACATTACAGATAAGCAATAATAATGTTGTTTCATATAACAGAATATCTAACTTGAAATTTTGAAGGCAGTCTCAAATACAATTTTTTATTGTTTGTACCATAATGAACAAATGTTTTTATTTATATGCTAGCAACAAATATACTCTTACTCTCTGTATGAAAAAAAATTATAATTGATAAAAATGAATGATTATTTTTTGATTCGAGTTGTGATCCATTGCAAACTGTATCTGGGCAGTAGCTGGAACAAATTGATTTTTTTCACATCAAATCAACTAAATTCTTTGTTCCTCCAGTACTTATTCTTATTAAATTATTAGGCAGACACATTTAGAGTAAAAGAGTTAGGTTACATTAGGTTTATTGATAGGTTCTGATGTAATTGATTAGGGTCTAATTATAGAAGACAAGAACAAGTTTATGGGTTAACCCTTAAATTAATTTTGTTAATAGATTGATCTACTAATGTATTTATGTATGTAAGTAACCATTTCATTAGGTTGTTAATCTTTAACAATTTAATATGGGTAAAACTGGTAGTTACTTACTTAACTGATAGTATTATTTTACTGAGTAGAACAATTTTATATAATAATTTATTTAGGCCGATTGAGTATATAGTTTATTAAAATGTTTTATGCTGTAAAAGTTTGATTGCTGGTTGCAAATGTTGATTATCAATTAATTGGTTAAGGTAATGTATACATTTATTTGTATAATTAAATGTTTTGGGTAATTCATTGTGTATTTACCAATATTATGTCAGTAATTTGTTGATTATTTTTGTGATTAGATAACTATACTTTTGTGTGAGGAGCATAGTGCTAAGCTGTGTTAATATCAGGGTAAATTTAAAAAGGCTAGGAATGATTGTGGGATGTCAATTTTTTCCACATTATGTAAAAAAAGTCTAATCAAAATGTAAAATATATTGTAAACAATACAAAATTAGGATGGCTAGTAATAAACATGTAATTATAATTACAAGCTTTCTCAATAGCTACAAATACAAAGGTAAAGGAGAAAAAACAAAAGAAGGGAGATAAAATAGTATTCCATAGAGAACATTTGAAAACAACTAAAATATGTAAAGCAATACATACATAATACAAACAAAATTCTTTAATGTACCCAATAAATACCTAAATAAGGATCAGGTATAGAATTTAGGAGGGACTGTACACTGCTTCGGATTTTTCTTTTTTGTGGTTTTCCCCTTAAAATTCATACACAACCTGAAAGGCCATTTTGTGTGCCTGGGTCTCCCATTAATATCTATATTAGACCCTCATCTAGAATAAGGGTTTAGTAGAGATGAAGAGAATCCTTGGCTGTAAACAAAGGAGCTAGGGATAGTTTAAAAAATTATGTGGGGGTTCCCCATAATTCAGACCCCACCAAAAACACACACACATAAAAAATGGTGTGAAGTCCCTCCAAAAGTCCTGTATGAACTTTCAGAAAAGGCACCAAAACTGCCCATTGTAATGGAAGTCTATGGCAAAGCGCATGTAACCTGCACAAAAACCGCAGGTACACTGTACTGCACCTGCTTTGTGGAGAAACCACAGGAGATCAGAGTGATAGCAGCCTAAAGCCAGCCATAGACAGTTCGAACCATGTATGGGCAGGCTGAATGTATTGATCAACTTTGGTATAACCAGCCTGTCGGATTTTACATGCGATTATTGCTAGTGTACCTTCCCTGCCGGGAGAACACAATAGCTCCATTGTAGAGATCCCCCCATCAACAATGACTGTGTTGATGGGGGAATAGGGTGATTTTCTTTCCTGCAACCCATGGTTGCACAAAAAAATCGCTCTGTCTATGGCTGGCTTAAGGGTCTGATACAGATGAAGGGAATCCCCTGCTGTTTATTTACAAACAGAAGAAAGCTGCTGGAGCTGTCATTTTGCCGGCAATTTAAACACACTTTTTTCTTTGTAAATGTCAGTGTTGCTGTATTAGGCTGTACACTTCACACAGATGCGCCACTTCACAGGCAGGGTCAGGGCATTTCCCAAGCATATTATTTAATGGAGTTTTGCATTTTTAATGTTTAACTTAAAACACTACTGAAATCTTTGCTCCCAGCCAAACAAAATGTTAAAAAAATTTTTGTTGCTTTGGTACATGTTCCCCAGGGCAGTGCCCAACTGGCCCATGCCATGTGTTTTTTTGATCCAAACATTTTTATTAAGTCTTTTTCAACATATACATTCACATTGAACAGGCAAAATGCATTCACATTGTATGAGTATGAACAAGGTATACAGATGAGTGGGCATAAACAAATGACACGTTCATTTTGGCGAACAAATTATATGTACTGGGGAGGTTACATAGATAGGCCAACTTAACACTAACTCGAGCCTAGAACACGACTCATAAATTTCGCTGAGCTACCACTTCGATCTTGTTGCTGGGAGGATAATATTCAAAGCATCCCCCCTAATAACCCCGTGTCAATTGTAGGGTCTAAATTGACTCGCCTTTATATTGGAGTGTCACAACTGCTCCGAGCGTGATCACTCTGAGACTAGCAATCATGGTAACTATGCTTGTTAGCGTTCCCTTTCCTCTCTCCATTTATTTGTTATAGCACCTTCTAGCTCCCCTGAGGAGTCGACAAAGCGGCCACCAGGGGTGTAAGATAGAGATCAGAAGATAGAGAAAGGGTAAAGAAGAAAAAAAAAAAAAAAAGAACAAGAGAAGGGGGGGGGGGGGGGGGTGGGTGTTTGGTCCAGGGATTGAGGAGTTGCCGAGCGGAGGGGGGGTGGGGTCCACCACCATCTACTCCTTTCGCCTGTAGTTAATAATGACTCTATGATTGAAGTCTGGTTAATGTAATCAGGTGACTGGATGTGTCTGCGGAATACCTGTCATCCGAGTGTTACTCACTACAGGGATATTTCAGTATTAGGTGTCAGTCATTACTCTGTATCAATGTTTGATATGGCTGTGAGTGTTTAAAGGTGAGCCAAGGCTCCCAGGTCGCCGAGAAGCTGGATATTCTATCGTGAGAGGAGTGAATTAGCTCCTCCATTGTCTCTACCCGATTAACACGAGCTATCCAATCTTTAATCAGGTGTGAGCGTTTAGACCTCCAATGTACCGGAATGCACATCCTGGCCGCATTAATCATATGCATGGCCACCGATTTCATATATCTTTTTATGGGGATATCAGACAAATGAAGGAGGTATTGTGCTGGAGCGAATTCCAGAGGCATTGAAGTGACGTTAGTGACTACCACATGTACCTTGCTCCAGTATGGCTGGATCAGGGAGCACGACCACCATACATGGATAAATGTGCCCGTTTCTCTTTCACATCTCCAACATTTGTCTGATACTGTTGGAAATATTCTATGAAGCAATTTTGGGGTTTTATACCATCTTGTCCTAATTTTGAACCCATTCTCCTGTACGCTTACATTAAGGGACCCCTTGTGGGTAAGTAAGTGTATGCGATCCCAGTCTGTGTCTTCAATCTCCCTGTCCAACTCGTCCCCCCAGAATGCCTGTTCAGAGCGCAAGACAGAGTGTGTTTCTCCAAACATGGAGGCATAGAGTGCAGAGACGACATGATTCTGGGGGGAAGAGCCCGAGCATAGAGACTCAAAGGCTGTGGGCGGTCTTGAGAAGCTCCCCCTTTTCCCTGGCATGTCTAAGAAATGTTTCAGTTGAATGTAGGGCCAGAGGGGAAAGGCCTGTGTGCTAGATATTGCTGCCAAGTCTTGCTGTCTTGTAAATTTGCCCCTATGGAAGAAGTGTTTTGCCAGCATCTCTTCGTATGGCCATTCCTGTGCTAGGTAGGATTTGGCCAGCCCAGGGGGGAAGTCAGGGTTGCCTCTTATAGGGGTAATCGGGCTCTCCGTGTTTGAGATTGCATGTATCTTACACACCCTGTTAAATTCGTGAAGTGTTGCCCCGATAAGGGGGTGTGAGTGAAGTTGAGTGCCTGAAGGTGCTTTGGAGAACCAGGGGAGTGCATGAAGATCAGCGCCCGATATCTGTCTTTCTAGATTAACCCAATCCTTAAATCGGTCGTGAATCCTCCAGTCTACTACTCTAGTCATATGCACTGCCCAATAGTACCGCAGTATGTCCGGGAGGCCAATCCCTCCTTTAGGTTTGGGTAGAACTAATTTTGCCCAGCTAACTCGCGCCGGTTTCGAGCCCCAGAGAAAGGTCCTGCACATCTTCTTGTATAATGCAAAAAAGGTAGGCGGGAGACGTATCGGTACAGTTTTCATTTTGTATAATATGCGAGGGAGGACTGTCATTTTCAGCGCAGAGGCCCTTCCAAACCAGGATAAGGTCGGCACATCCCATTTTTGTAGATCCTTTTGTAAGTGCCTCAGCTCTGAAAGAAAGTTCTTTTCATAAAGAGTATCCAGGTTTTGAGGGAGTTGAATGCCCAGATAGGTAATGGCATCTGGCTTCCATTTAAAGGGGAAATTGGCCTGGCATGATTTTACTACTGTGTCTGGTAGGGAAATATTTAGGGCAAACGACTTTGAATAATTTATTTTCAGGTTAGAGATACCTTTTAAATTGGTCGAGGACTGGTAAGAGATTTGGTAGGGATGTCAGTGGCTCCGACAGGGAAAGCAAGATGTCGTCCGCAAAGGCCGCTATCTTGTACTCCCTGTCACACACCACCACACCCTGTATGTCCGGATTAGCTCTGATACAACGTAAAAGGGGTTCAAGGGTGAGAATATAGAGAAGGAGTGAGAGAGGGCACCCCTGCCTTGTGCCATTATGGATGTGGAAGGCGTCCGATAGGTGGCCGTTGACTCTGACTCTGGCTTTTGGATTTGCATAGAGTGCTTTAATAAAGGTGCGCATGCAGCTCCCTAGTCCAAGAGCGACCAGGACTTCCTCCATGTAGTCCCAGGCCACTCTATCGAACGCCTTCTCTGCATCCATCGCTAGGAAGAATCCTTCCCGATTTGTAGAGATTAGCCAGTGATGTAGGTTTAGGGCCTTAATAGTGTTGTCCCTTGCCTCCCTGCCCCTGACAAAGCCCACTTGGTCTTTTCCCACCCAGGCGGGTACATAGTATGCTAAGCGTGTCGCTAGGATCTTCGAGAATAATTTAATATCGACATTTAGGAGTGATATCAGCCGATAACTTGTCACGTCAGTGGGGTCTTTGTCAGCCTTAGGAATCACCGTGATATAGGCCTCCAGCATTGTGTCTGAGGAGTAGGGAGCAGAAGAGAGTGTGTTAAAGGCTCTGAGGAAACGTGGAGCTAGAGTCTCTGTGTAGCACTTATAGTACTGCGCTGTGAAGCCGTCTGGCCCTGAACTCTTGCCTGGTTTTGTGCTCTTCAGTGCTGCTTCCCACTCTTCAGAAGACAAAGGTGCTTCCAGCTCCACACGGTCACCTTCTGATAGGGCTTGTGGGCTGAATTTGTGGGCTGAATTTGGACAGGAATGCCCGTATCATGCCCTCCCGTTCCCCGTTTCTAAAATTTGACTTTAAGGAGGCTCAAATTTCGCAACTGAACTTTATCACATTTCAAAAGGTTAAGTTCTGGAGCTTCATATACAATAGATGTACATAGTTACATAGTTACATAGTAGGTGAGGTTAAAAAAAGACACAAGTCCATCAAGTCCAACCTATGTGTGTGATTATGTCAGTATTACATTGTATATCCCTGTATGTTGTGGTCGTTCAGGTGCTTATCTAATCGTTTTTGAAAACTATCATTGCTCCCCGCTAAAACCACCGCCTGTGGAAGGGAATTCCACATCCTTGCTGCTCTTACAGTAAAGAACCCTCTACCCAGTTTAAGGTTAAACCTCTTTTCTTCTAATTGTAATGAGTGGCCACGTGTCTTATTAAACTTTCTTCTGAGGAAAAGTTTTATCCCTATTGTGGGGTCACCAGTATGGTATTTGTGAACTGAAATCATATCCACTCTCAAGCGTTTCTTCTATAGAGAGAATAAGTTCAGTGCTCATAACCTTTCTTCATAACTAATATCCTCCAGTACCTTTATTCGTTTTGTTGGCCTTCTATGTGCTTGCTCCATTTCCAGCACATCCTTCCTGAGGACTGGTGCCCAGAACTGGACAGCATACTCCAGGTGAGGCAGGACCAGAGTCTTGTAGAATGGGAGAATTATCACTTTATCTCTTGAGTTAATCCCCTTTTTAATGCGTGCCAATAATCTGTTTGCTTTGTTAGCAACAGCTTGGCATTGCATGCCATTTCTGAGCCTATTATCTACTAGGAGCCCCTGGTCCTTTTCCATCCAGAGGTTCTCCCCCCCGGTGAGTAGATTGCATTCATATTTTTGCCACCCAAATGCATTATTTTACATTTTTACCACAATAAACCTCATTTGCCATGTAGTTGCCCACCCCATTAATTTGTTCAGATCTACTTGCAAGGTTTCCACATCCTGCAGAGAAGTTATTGCCCTGCTTAGCTTAGTATCGTCTGCAAATACAGAGATTAAACTGTTTAGCCCATCCTCCAGGTCGTTTATGAACAAATTAAATAGGATTGGCTTGCCGGGCACCCGCGATCGCTCGTGACAGAGCGAGATCCCGGTTCTCTCAGGGGAGTAGAGACAGATCGTGTGTTCAAACTATGTTCAAACTATGTATGAACATTGATCTCTCTCTCCTCCTAGACAGTCCCATCCCCCCTACAGTTAGAACACACCTAACACAGGGAACACAGTTAAACCCTAGATCGCCCACTAGTGTTAACCCCTTCCCTGCCAGTGACATTTATACAGTAATCAGTGCATTTTTATAGGACTGATCGCTGTATAATTGTCAATGGTCCCAGAAATGTGTCAAAAGAATCCAATTTGTCGGCCGCATTATCGCAGTCCCGATAAAAATCGCCGCCATTACTAGTAAAAAAGAAAAACGAAATCTATCCCCTATTTTGTAGACGCTATAACTTTTGTGCAAACCAATATACGGTTATTGCAATTTTTTTTAACAAAAATATGTAGAAGAATACATATTGGCCTAAACTGAGGAAAACATTTTCAAAATTTGGGATATTTATTATAGCAAAAACTAAAAGATATTGTGTTTTTTTCAAAATTGACGCTCTTCTTTTGTTTATAGTGCAAAAAATAAAAACTGCAGAGGTGATCAAATGCCACCAAAAGTAAGCTCTATTTGTAGGAAAAAATGACATCAATTTTGTTTGGGTATAGCGTCCCACTACCATGCAATTGTCAGTTAAAGCGACGCAGTTTCGTATCGCAAAAAATGGCCTGGTCATTGAGCAGCCAAATCTTCCTCTGCTGCCGTGCCAGTTGGTAAGCGCAGTGCACTTCGAGCATGCATAGTAGATAACCTGCTGTGAAGCTGAAATGGCAGGCGGCAGCACCCAAGAGCCCTAATATTTGTAGCTGCTGACTTTTAATTGGGGGGGGGCTGGAGCTCCGCTTTAATAAATGGGTCCTTAACGGGCCAAGAATTGCATTCCCCTTTGTGACAACACATATCCTACTGCTAGACTATGCTACTGCAACACCCATCTTGACCTGCATTGCTACACTGTATGGAGTGTGGTGATCACTCCATTAAAAAGGACTGATCATATAATACATGCTTTGTGGCAGTTCCAAATAAAGTGAAAAGCGACTTTTTGTATCAAAGGAAATAAGGTGAGGAACTGTTGCTGGATGGCAAATAAATATAGAAATTTGGCAAAATAGGCATCTTAATAGATGCAATTCCTCTTACCCATGAAATATTATAATTTACCTATCTCTTCAGAACTTGCTTTTTCATCTTAAAAGAGGGGGGGTCTGACTATGTAGGGAAAAAAGGGTGCCAATAATACCTAAATTATCCTAGCTTGTCCTTTTACAGTTTGCATGAAAATTCCCTCTGTTAGGCCACCAGGATTGGGTTTGGAATGTGAATTGGTACCATCTCAAATTTGTATAATCTTAGAGGCAAGAGGTTCTAAAATTTTTGACACATAAAAAGGACAATGGACACTGATGTCTAGTGCTGTTGGCTGTATTCTGGGTGCTGGGCCAAAGGGAAGGTTTAGAGAGAATGCTGGGTTTGAATACAAGGATTTGATTGCTTTAATAAAGCTGAAAGCCAATGTCCTGCAGAGTGGACAACATAAATACCCATCTCAGACTGTGAAAGGTTTTTTCTACATCCAAGCTCAACAAAACAATGAAGAATTTTATTGCTTAGCAAAGTCAATTAGGGAGATTGCCTGTCTAGTGTTATCTAATACATATGAACCTGGAACAAATGCTACATAGTCCCTAGTATTAGAGCTCAGAGCATGCAGTTCAAGCAATAGGAATCTTACAATAAATCTTTTAATGAGAGTGATATTGGGTGGTAATTTTCATAGCGAGGGGGTCCCTACCTTGTATAGAAATATTATCTGAGATTTTAACAAGTAACGATAGACAGGGAAGCTCTTAAATTTTTTTGTATTAAAGGGACAGTATTTTGAGTTTATTATATTCCCATAAAGAACCATGTGATCTTGGTGTTTTCCATTTTCAGAAGATGTTCTCATAATTCCTCCCAAATACTTCATAGAATTTCTGCACTTAGTATATTCAGAGAAATATTTGCAAATTTAGGGTAGTTGACAGTTTTCGAAATACTGATTAAGACAGGTACCAATGTAGTGATTATTGAAAATAAATTGCATAGTTTTTTTTTAGTTATTTATAATTCTTGCATAGCTATTTTGCTAGGATTGAAAGACATTTGACTCTTTTACGTTTAGAAAACATTTGGCATGTCTTCTTATGCCATAGTTTACTAAATACATAGTTTACTAAATACCAAGTTTTGGCCCTTGTTATCTCTCATAAAAGGTCTGCTTGTATATTATATCTTTTTGCCACCTGGTTTATGGAGTTTTTTGATAGGTACGTAGTCTGATCATGCTATATTAAATATACAATCCAAGCCAGCATTGGATTTATTAAAGAAAGTGGGATTACTAATCTATCATGCTACAGGTAAAAGAAAAATGTAAAGTGTTCAATGAGATGACTAATCGTCCATCGAGGCTTACAACTCACTTTTACAGGGCCACTCTTTCTGTTGACAATCTCCATGATCCCCAAACCAAATACTGATGACAACACATGGCCCAACTATAGGCCGATATCCATACTCAACCTGGATATTAAACTGCTTGTGGAGGTTCTCTTGACTCGCCTCAATCCTTTCATTGGAACCCTAATTCACAAAGACCAGCCTGGGTTTATCCCCTCACGCCAAGCAGGTGATAACATACAGTACATCGGGCAACTCTACTTGCCCACACAGCCCATAAACTTCAGATCCCCTTCTGATTTATCCCCCTAGGCATACGCAAAGCATTTGACACATTCTCCTGGCCTTACCTACATTGTATCTTATGCTATTGGTTTCTGCCCTATACAAAAACTCTAGCGTGTACGTATACTACTCAGGCTTTCATTCTGACTTCTTTCCTATAGAATAAGGCATTTGCCAAGGCTGCCTCCTCTCTCCACTCCTCTTCGCTTTAGCAATCGAACCACTAGTCCTCTTAATTCTCTCTAATCCGAACATCAAAGGCCTGGATTTAGGCAGACACCAACATAAACTTTGCCTCTTTGCAGATGATGTCCTTGTGTTCCTGACTTTCCCCTTGACCTCATCTCTTAATTTACTGGACACACTATCCTGATTTGGACGAATATCAGGCCTTATAGTTAACCGACAAAAGTCGACCACTCTGAATATCTCCCTGTCGCCCACTCTGCACACTAAACTGCATGAAATTCTTCCTTTTTTCTGGACCCCCAGACACATTTCCTATTTAGGTATTAAATTCACTATCAACCCCTCTGACCTATATGCTGCCAACTATCCCCCAATGCTAACGCACCTCAACAACTTTATGTCAAACTGGTCTTCTCTACCCCTAGCTTGGGTGGGCAGGATAACTGTTGTTAAGATGTCCATCCTTTCTAAAATTCTTTCTCTCTTTCGGGTACTACCTATACAGGTTCCATCTTATTACCTGCGGAACCTGCAATGTAGGGCTGCTCAATTAATTTGGGGCAAAATTGGACACTCCTTGCCCAAACCTACATTATACACCCCTAAGGTCAGAGGTGGTTTTGGAGTGCCTGACTTTTTCAAATATTACTCCACAGCTCAATTAGCTCAGCTCCCTTAATACCATGCAACAAAGGACACCCCACTATGGGTAGCAATAGAAGCTGTAGACTGCAACCCCCTTTCCAAAATTTCCAAATCTCTTATGGCTAACACCACCACAATGTAGAACTTTCTCCAACCCCATCACTAAACACAGCCTTGCCATATGGAATAGGCTTAAACTTCGCTTCGGCCTCCAATCTCTCCATAACCCCCTACTCTCTTTCCTTGGTAACCCCTCCTTTTATCCAGCCTGGTCTTCTCTAGCCTGGTCTTCTCCAGCTTCCTTCGTTGCATCATCAAATGTAGGGCTGCTCAGAGCCCACCATTGCTTCTCAGCTAGAGCCATTAAAAACACTTCCTGACACTTTGTGAGTCACATGGTCTTACCTCAGAATACCTGACATTTTTAGATATCTACAAATTTAAATTATTTCGCTCGCTGGACACCTATTGATTCTTCTCTCCCAAGCTTTACAATCTTTGAAAAGCTTGCAAATCTAATCCCCATAAACGTGGACTTCACTAGGGTTGGTGTCACCTGGTGCTAAAAAAAAATGGCGTCACCCCCCGTCCACCAACTATAGTCCTCCCTCAGTATAGGCCCCCCTCCCTCAGTACAGACTCTCCTCCACTAACTACAGACCCCCCTCCATTAAGTACAGGCCCCCTTGCTCATTATAGACCCCCCACTAAGTACAGTCCCCCCTCCCGCAGTATAGATCCCCCTTCTTCAGTACAGACCCCCCACTAAGTACAGACCCCCTCCCGCAGTAAAGCTCCCCCTTACTCAGTACAGACCCCCCCACTAAGTACAGACCCCCTCCCGCAGTATAGATCCCCAGACCCCCCTCCATCAGTATAGACCCCCCTCAGTACAGCCTCCTCCATCAGTATAGACCCCCTCAGTGCAGACCCCCTCCATCAGTGCAGACCCCCTTCCCTTCATCAGTGCAGACCCCCTCAGTGCAGAGTGCAGCCCCTCTCCATCAGTGCAGGCCCCCTTCAGTACAGACCCCCTCCATCAATGCAGGCCCCCCTCAGTGTAGACCCCCCTCCATCAGTGCATGCCCCCCTCCATCAGGAAGACACCCCCTCCATCAGTGCAGACCCCACCTTATCAGTGGAGACCCCCCTTCATCAGTGCAGACCCCCCTCCATCAGTGCAGACCCCCCTCCATCAGTGCAGACACCCCCCCTCCATCAGTGCAGACAACCCCCCTCCATCAGTGCAGACACCACTCCTCCTCCTCCTCCATCAGTGCAGACCCCCCTTAGTGTAGACATTAAACTTTACAGACCTCAGAACAGCGTGGGATACAGCACTGGGTCCCTTGGACTCCCTCCTCCCTCTCACACAGCAGATCGAACCAAAGCCGCCTCCCCCTACTGTAGATGTAAACAGAGAGGAGGGGTAGGTGGCTTCTGAGGTAGCCGACAGACACAGATCAGTGAGGACCATGTGGCGTTAGGGGTGCGGCTGCCCACAGGTGTCACCCCTCTGGCGGGTGTCAACCGGTGCGACCCACGCCCCCGGCCCCCCCTAGCGACACCACTGCTTATCTCTGACCTTTATATGCCCCTTCCATCCTCTCCCCTGACCTATGTTAGTAAATGGGAAAGAGATCTTAACCTAACACTTGATCCAGTCGACTGGACCTATATCTGGCAGGCCACTTAATCAGCCTCTCCTAACATTGTAGCCCTGGAAACTAATTATAAGTACTCACCAGATGGTATCTGGTCCCCGCCAGGATATCCAAATTTCTCCCACAATACCCACCACAATGCTTCCATGGTTGCAATGAGCTGGGCACCCATGTCTATGTTTAGTGGAACTGCTCCATTGTACGCACCTTCTGGTCTGAAGTATTTGGAATTATTTTGATTATTTTTGATACTTAACTGACACCTGACCCGACAGTGGCACTCCTGAACCACAAACCCATGGCTCCGACCCAATTTAAACTTTTACTTTTCGTTACCATGGCAGCCAAACAAACCATTGTGAAAGCATGGAAATCCACTTCATTATGTATACTAGCAATGAACATAGAATTACTAAAGCAGTGATCCATGGTAAAAATTAGGTAGTCATACTAGATAGAGTGCCACCCTATGAAAAACTGTGGAAGCCCTGGATCACCCATTATCTGCATCCTGACTTTGATGCCTCTCTCCTGCTACCATGATAGTCAACCTGTGATCCCTCCCTTGTTGACGATTTGCTGCCTGTAATTTACAGCAGCATTGGTCTCCTCTAGGGAACCCCCTCTCCTTCCTGCTTACCCCCCCCCCCCATTTTTTTCTCTTTCCCTCCCTTGAAATTCCTACCTCTTTGCCACCTTTTTCTCCCCTCTTCTCTGGAGTCTGTTCGGCTTGCTTTTAGCCCTTACTCTCGTTTGCTTTTAGCCCCACTTCCACACCAATGACCACTCCAATTGTCCCAGACTATTCTGGACATTATACTCCCCATTGAATATACTGGCTTGGGCCGATCTTGATAGCAGTCTACTAGTACATCCTGGGGTTATTTCCAGAAGACCATATGGGGTGTAAGATTGCACAGTGATTCCACCATCTATTACCAACTTACCTAACAGCCCCCCATATTGAGTATGTCCTTCCTGTTCCTATGATTTGCTATTTTCATAGTCATCATCCATAAACTATGAACCTGCTTTAGCCTGCCTCAACTGAGGTCTACCCTCATTGGTCATAAGTATTTTGCTCTGTATTTTTATACAATTGTTACCAAATGTGCTTTTTGTTACAACCTGCAATCAGTTGATGGCTTGCATTTGGAAAAGTCTCCTAATTTTCTTTCAATTCTGTTTGATATTCATGCATCGTATTTTGATAACCCTTATTAAAATTTTTGAACAAGGAGATGACCAGTAGTCCATATAATGAAAAATAATAAATAGGTCTCCAAAGCACCTGGTCACTTTTTTATGGATTGGAAGGATGTTGGATGTTTGACTTTATTTAAGGAGCCTACCTGGCATATAAATGTTTGTGGAGCAGAATCCCCAATCCTATATGCATCTGTGAAGGTTCTCACTTATCTAGGCTATGGTATACCTAGTGAAAGTTAAGGCTGGTACACACGTACCAGAATTTGACTGGTTCAGTAGTGTGTGCTGCTGCTTGTTCAACAGAAGCCGGTTTTTAGACTGGCTTCTGTTGAAGGTCATGCTGAAAAACCAGCATTTGATCAGCACTTGCAGCCACTCTCCAATGCTCTGGAATGTTGGTGTGCCAGGCCTACTGATTCTGAATTGAAGTGAATGATGTCAGAGAGCTGTGACCAGTGGGGCAGCAAAGGGAAGAGGCTTTGATGGACCAGCCACATAGAAAGGAGGAAGCATGAGAGAGAAGGGCATCACCGTACTAGTCCTCCCTTTGGCATAACAAGCAGGTAATGCTTTCAGTGGGAATGTTTTTTTCCTGTAGTTTAGCTTTTTAGCCAATCCTCATGGTTTCATGTAATTTGTCAAGACAGATGCTAACTGCCCAAGAATGAACAGGAGGTGTGAAGGGCTGCTAAACAACAACTCTATTAAATAATTTCCCAGTTTATATCCCCAAACACTATTTTTAAGAAAAATAATCACTAATAATGTCCTTCATCTGGAAGGTTAAGCCAGCCAGAATAATAATCGCCACTCTCGAAAGGTGGTCTAGCTATGCCTAATCTTCAGGTGTACTATTTTGCCTCACACTTCACCCATGCCCACTGGTGGCTTCACACTGAGACTACTATTGCAGCTACTGCTTTAGAAGCAGCTATTCGTATGTCATATGAATTTCTTAAAAAATTAACACAAAGGCACAATACCATAATACTTGAAGGTACAAAAATACAGAAAGGTACAAAAAAGCCATGACACTTCGTATATTTAAAATATCCTGATTTAATATGTCAACGCATATTAGTTACTCACTCATCACCTCTTTATGACAACCCACTTCTGTGGGAATTTTCCCATGAACAGACAGCTTATTTAGGGCTAGATATGGATCGAAATATGTTTCACATGTTTATGGTAAGAGCACCTTCAAATCTTTCTTGGAATTTCAAAGGGACTACAATCTCCCGAATATGGCATATTTTACATATTCACAGCTACTCCACACTGCTTAGTTCAGATTAACTAATGTCATGCTACAGGTCTTCAAGCAGGAAAAACAACTTTTTCAGTCAGGACATTGTAAACTTATTTCTATGTATTCGTTTTCGCTGCTCCAGTTCAAAACTAAAAGATCACTGGAGGCAAGATATACATGAACTAACAGAGGAAGCCTGGCAGAAAATTCTATCTCTTCAGGTCTCCACGATTATTTTTTCCAGGGATAAAGTCATTCAGGTGAAATTCTTGCATCGCAAATATTATACTCCCTATACAATTTTTAAAATGAGTAAAATCCTGTCCCCCTCTTGCTCTAAGACCCCTTTCACACCAAGGACATTTGCAGGCGCTATAGCGTTAGAAATAGCGCCTACAATCCGCCCTAAAACCGCTGCACCATTGTCTCCAGTGTGAAAGCTGGAGGGCTTTCACACTGGTACGGTGCACTGGCAGGACGTCAGGAAAGGTCCTGCCAGCAGCTTCTTTAGAGCGGTGAAGGAGCAGTGTGTTTACCACTCCTCCACCGCTGCTCCCTATTGAAATCAATGGGGCAGCGCTGTAATACCGGCGGCAAAACGCCGCTATTGCGGCGTATTGCGGGTGGTTTTAACCCTTTCTCGGCCGCTAGTGGGGGGTAAAAGCACCCCGCTATCGGCTGAAATGCGCCCCAAATCCGACGATAAAACGCCGCTAAAAATAGCAGCGTTTTACCGCCGATGCTATAGGCGGCTCGGTGTGAAAGGGGTCTTAATGTCTCTTGATTGAGGGTATGTTTTACCATATAGTTTGAGAATGTTTATCTTTATGTACCTTCTGGTCTGAAGCTACAGCTTTATAAGTTTGGTCCTCCAATTACCTAATACATGTAACGCTTTACGATGCTTATTGGGGTATTTAGAGGAGGATAATCTTCCTAACTGCATGATAACTTCTATGTTTATTGTTTTTCTATGCTTAAAAACTGATAGTAATTCAATGGAAATCTCACGTTCCTCCCACTCTAACTCATTGGCTCGGTCTTATTACCCAAGCAATTCCTATGTATAAACTAACATAAGAGGCTTGAGGATGCCCAAAGAAGTTTAAAAAACATTGTCCCCCCTGACTGGACTTAAAGGCTACGATGCCACAAGATTAATGTTTTGTTAATATGTATTTACAAACGTATGCTAATGTAGGCTGCAAGGCTACAAGGTCTACGTATTGCTGTATAACTTACATGATAGCAAGATAGATATTGCTCTAAATATGTATAAAGGCACTGACATCCTTGTCTGCTAATGTGTATTAGCATTTACAATGAAAGTCTATGGACGTTTCTATGGCTTAGTGTTTGGCGCCATCTAGTGGCCAAACACTGATAGTGGACTTGAATGATTTTTGCTTTTACACAGCACTGAACTATTTACAGTAAGTGACTGTTATTTACATGGGAGAATTTACCTTTTTACCCATGATGCCGGGTG
Source organism: Lithobates sylvaticus (assembly GCA_028564925.1). NCBI lineage: Eukaryota > Metazoa > Chordata > Amphibia > Anura > Ranidae > Lithobates > Lithobates sylvaticus. Next base: position 130,415,562 of record CM053032.1, on the reverse strand, counting down.
ACCTACCCATGGACACCCTCTCTTATAGTGCATGCTGGGTAGGACATAAAAGGAGCCTGAGCGGCCATTTTAGGTCTCTTGGGAACGTATGGCCTGCCTGTGAGGACTTGTGAGGAGGCCTCCCAAAGATAGAAAGATGAGAAAGATGCAGAGCGCAACCCTGCTTGATTGTGTGAGTGACCTGACAGTGCCAGAGACACAGTGACCGGATTGGAGGGATCCAGAGACACTCGTTTGAGCATCGGAGGACCGGGTTCACACAGCAGAACGGAACGAAGTGACAGAGCCAGCTGACATAGAAGCAAGCTGCAAATACCGGACCAAAGCTACCATACAGAGCTCCGATCCAGTTGGTGAGCGGGTTGCGGCCACAGTTTATTAACTTTTGCACCTAGTCAGACTTATATACAGGCCTCGCTGGGATCCATAGTCCTACGGAGGAGGAGTATTGCAACTGACCCTAGGCAGGCATAAGGCCTATCTGCTATTGCATCTCAAGCCTTGTATCATAGTTACAGAAACAACCCCAGGATCATCTTGAACTCAACTTTAATTACTTTACTTCTTGGATTACAAATTATAAGAAATTATCATTGCTAGCGAAGACAAGAAGACTAAAGACTGAGTACTTTAAGTGAGATCTCACACATAGCTATAAAAGTAGGGGGAGCTCCCATGTATCAATATTCTTTATAATTGTTTTATCAAAAAATTCCTTGTACTGTCATTCTATGTTGGGATGGCAGCACAATTACTGTAATCACCTTTTTGCCAATATATACAGAAAAAAATGTATCTTGGTTAAGTACCCCGTTGTGTGGAGTATTGTTTTCTCCCAGCAGGTGGAGCCAGTGGAGCCTGAAAGGACAATACAGGTATATTGTGTTATATTATATTGTACTGTATTGTATTGCACCACAGTTGTGTCAAGGGGACTGAGTAAAGCTAGTGGGGTTTATTAGCAGAGTGCAGGCCCAAATCAAACCAGCAGCTCCTTCGGGGGTCAGTGCTACATGTAACTGCTGATTTTTTTAAATATTGAGGCACTATATCGTATGGACATACAGTATTTCATAAAAGTGAGTATTCTTGTAACATTTTTGTAAATATTTTATTATATCTTTTTATGTGACAACACTGAAGAAATTATACCTTGCTACAATGTAAAGTAGTGAGTGTACAGCTTGTATAACAGTGTAAATTTGCTGTCCCCTCAAAATAACTCAACGCCATTAATGTCTAAACCGTTGGCAACAAAAGTGAGTACACCCCTAAGTGAAAATGTCCAAATTGGGCCCAATTAGCAATTTTCCCTCCCCGGTGTCATGTGACTCGTTAGTGTTACAAGGTCTCAGGTGTAAATGGGGAGCAGGTGTGTTAAATTGGGTGATATCGCTCTCACTCTCTCCTTCTGGTCACTGGAAGTTCAACATGACACCTCATGGCAAAGAACTCTCTGAGGATCTGAAAAAAAGAATTGTTGCTCTACATAAAGATTGCATAGGCTATAAGAAGATTGCCAAGACCCTGAAACTGAGCTGCAGCATGGTGGCCAAGACCATACAGCGGTTTAACAGGACAAGTTCCACTCAGAACAGGCCTTGCCATGGTCCACCAAAGAAGTTGAGTGCATGTTCTCAGCATCATATCCAGAGGTTGTCTTTGGGAAATAGATGTATGAGTGCTGCCAGCATTGCCGCAGAGGTTGAAGGGATGGGGGGTCAGCCTGTCAGTGCTCAGACCATATGCCGCACACTGTATCAAATTGGTCTGCATGGCTGTCGTCCCAGAAAGAAGCCTCTTCTAAAGATGATGCATAAGAAAGCCTGCAAACAGTTTGCTGAAGACAAGCAGACTAAGAACATGGATTACTGGTACCATGTCCTGTGGTCTGATGAGATAAACTTATTTGGTTCAGATGGTGTCAAGCGTGTGTGGCGGCAACCAGGTGAGGAGTACATAGACAAGTGTGTCTTGCCTACAGTCAAGCATGGTGGTGGGAGTGTCATGGTCTGGGGCTGCATGAGTGCTGCCAACACTGTGGGGCTACAGTTCATTGGGGGAGCCATAAATGTCAACATGTACTGTGACATACTAAAGCAGAGCATGATCCTCCCCCTTTCGGAGACTGGGCCGCAGGGCAATATTCCAACATGATAAAGACCCCAAACACACCTCCAAAGATGACCACTGCCTTGCTAAAGAAGCTGAGGGTAATGGTGATGGACTGGCCAAGCATGTCTCCAGACCTAAACTCTATTGAGCATCTGTGGGGCATCCTCAAACGGACGGTGGAGGAGCGTAAGGTCTCTAACATCCACCACCTCCATGATGTGGTCATGGAGGAGTGGAAGAGGACTCCAGTGACAACCTGTGAAGCTCTGATGAACTCCGTGCCCAAGAGGGTTAAAGCAGTGCTGGAAAATAATGGTGGCCACATAAAATATTGACACTTTGGCCCTATTTGGACATTTTCACTTAGGGGTGTACTCACTTTTTTTTGCCAGGGGTTTAGACATTAATGGCTGTGTGTTGAGGTATTTTGAGGGGACAGAAAATTTACACTGTTAAACAAGCTGTACACTCACTACTTTACATTGTAGCAAAGTGTAATTTCTTCAGTGTTGTCACAAGAAAAGATATAATAAAATATTTACAAAAAATGTGAGGGGTGTACTCACTTTTGTGAGATACAGTATGTTCAGTTGTTATATGCTCTGAATATGTCTGAGCTGTACAATTGTTTTCTATATGTTAAAACAATAAAACTTATCTTTAAAAAAAACAACAACTTTGTTTCTACAATCCAGTCACCATGGTGTCATTAGGTCTGGGGAAGGTGTTAGTTGTGCAAGACTGAAGGTATGAATTGTTGTCAAATCACTGGGGTAATGCCAACCCTGTTTGTCTTTTTGGCCATGTAGCCATATTAGGCCAATGATGCCATAAGCATCCCCTCTTCTTTGTGTACATACAGCTGAGGGGTGGGAAATGCACCAGCTACAGCTGATTAGGCTGACAATAACAGCTTCTTACCGTGTTCAGCCAAACAAGTATTTGGATTGAACCCAAGCCCTATTCACCACTACTATACTAAAAATGTCAGGTATATTAGTGGAACCATCCCACCCAGAAGTCTATGTAGTACTGTATAATTAGTGGAAGTGCAAGACCAGGAAAGTCTAGCCATTTTCCCCAACATTTTGCAAATTTATCTGGGCATCCCCTTTAATGAAATACAATTTTTTCCAGATTAACAGACTGCTTCTATAAATCCAAAGTAGGTGAGATGAAAGATATACATTTTGGGCTGTACGTTTGCATGCAATAAATAGCAACCTGGTAATAGAAGATAGAGATCACATTCTGCATCTGTCAACTGACCTATGTCTGCTTCCCATCCTTTCCTACACAGCAAAGTGTGACTTTTTAGTTTTGAAGCAGAACCATTTTTAAGAAATTAGACTGTTTCTAGACTCTGTATTAGCTATGTGTGACAGACTGATGTCTAAAACACATTTAAAACTGCTCACCAAAGTGCTGGTGAACAGACTTTCAGAATTTATAATAATATAGCTGGCAAGCTGCCCTCCGGACTGTCCAGATGTTAATGCTGAAGGATATCAGACAAGATATCCTGATTGAGTCGACTGTGTGCTCCTGCTGACCCCCTACATGGAAGTCTTGCTTGAGACCTTTTTTCCCCCTATTCATTTAACATCTAAGTTGAGTAATAATATTAGATATATATTCAGTTTCCTGTTTCCCTGGACATGTCTGGTTAACCCTGTCACCACAGCGTTCAGTGTTAAAAGCTGTGGCGTGTTATCCCTTTGGGCCAGTCCCGAGCCCCTTGTGGGTGGATCCATTTGGGCTCCTATGCCCCTCATGGTCTGGACTTTTGGTAGAATATGGCAGCAAAGCTCTCTTCATGTTTTTAATTGATGCAGTGGCTTAGGATATATGGATTTGTCTTGAATCATAACCACTTACCCCGAAGAAGAAAAAAAAACGTAAAACTCTCAAAACTCATTGGGTCTAGCTCCATCTCTATGATTAGTATTGACAGAGAACTGTGGTTATTTTCTTGCATTTATCAACTTTCTCTACTGTACTGTAACCACATCAGTATATTTTATATATGCCCCTGAATATTTTTTATTATGTACCCATAAAGTTTTTTGATATTAAGTTTTAACCTATGTTGGAGTTTATTTCCTAAAAAATCCCATATGAGGGTCCTATCTATAGAGTTTATTCTAATAGGGATGTGGGCATTTTCTCCCATTCTTTTCAACAGCGATTAATATTCTATATCTTACTTTAGACATACACAAGGCCTTCAGCTAGGTGTCCTGGGAATATCTATTTTTCATCATGAAACAATGGGGGCTTGGACCTGTCAAGGGTATCCATTGTCTCCCATTCTTTTTGCAGTAATGAGTGTTCCCCTTGAATCAGCAATTAAGAACAAGCATTATATTAGGGAAATCACATGTGCAGGGCTAGAGCATAAAAGTGCCCCAATTTCAGACAATCTCCTATTATTCTCATTACTTGCAATACCCAACTTACTACATCTATTGGACAGAATTGCAGAGGTTTCTGGCCTTAGATTTAACACCTCTAAATTGGAGTCTTTAAATATCAGTTTACTACTTATGCTACTGACCCAGCTTCACATTTTTTTCTATTTAATTAGCGTTCAGATTCTTTATTTTAATTAATTATTAAATTATCACCTACTGTATTTCAACTATACCATTCTAGTTATCCTGTTTTAATATATGTTTAATTATGAAAATGAGCTATAACAATCCATTGTTTTACCAAATGAATATTATTCATGAAAAATTTATCTGCATAGTAATGATTTAAAAAAAGCTTTCAAGATAACTTGGGACCCATTGTATCAGTAAAACCATAATGAGAATAGGGTTCTCTATTTCAAAAGAATACATTTACAACAGAGTGCTGTTAATTACACCCCCTTCCCTTTCCCCACCAACATGCTTTTTCCCTATGCTTCTTGTTGGGAACTTTACCTCCTTTATGGTTATCTATATGGGTAAATGTCAAATGGTTATCTATATGGCTAAAGGTCAAATGTTATTGTAAGATGTATCCTTCCATACATTAGTATTGCTCTGGTAAAAGTGGTACAATATGCAATCTCCACATAGACATTACATAATACTGAACTTAACAATAAGTGATTTCCATGAGAAAGATACATGAATTGATAATATGTTTCTTCTTTCCTCAAATGTACCTGATGGATATGTAACATTATTGTTACTCCAATGTTGTTAAATTTCCCTATAAAGATCAATAAAAATATTGAAAAAAGTGAAAACAGTACTTTATAAAAAATAAAAAAAAACACAAAAAAATTAAATAAACATGGCTATGATACACAGTGCTTTAACAAACTAACGTATAGTATATAGTTAGGTTTTAGATATACTATATACAGTGGTGTGAAAAAGTGTTTGCCCCCTTCCTCATTTCCTGTTCCTTTGCATGTTTGTCACACTTAAGTGTTTCGGAACATCAAACCAATTTAAACAATAGTCAAGGACAACACAAGTAAACACAAAATGCAATTTGTAAATTAAGGTGTTTATTATTAAAGGTGAAAAAAAATCCAAACCATCATGGCCCTGTGTGAAAAAGTGATTGCCCCCTAAACCTAATAACTGGTTGGGCCACCCTTAGCAGCAACAACTGCAACCAAGCGTTTGCGATAACGTGCAATGAGGCTTTTACAGCGTCCTGGAGGAATTTTGGCCCACTCATCTTTGCAGAATTGTCCTAATTCAGTTACATTAGAGGGTTTTCGAGCATGAACGGCCTTTTTAAGGTCATACCACAACATCTCAATAGGATTCAGGTCAGGACTTTGGCTAGGCCACTCCAAAGTCTTCATTTTGTTTTTCTTCAGCCATTCGGTGGTGGACTTGCTGGTGTGTTTAGGATCATTGTCCTGCTGCAGAACCCAAGTTCGTTTCAGCTTGAGTACACTAACAGATGGTCGGACATTCTCCTTCAGGATCTCTTGGTAGACAGCAGAATTCATAGTTCCTTTTATCACGGCAAGTCTTCCAGGTCCTGAAGCAGCAAAACAGCCCCAGACCATCACACTACCACCACCATATTTTACTGTTGGTATAATGTTCTTTTTCTGAAATGCAGTGTTCCTTCTACGCCAGATATACTTGGACACACACCTTCCAAAGAGTTCCACTTTTGTCTCATCGGTCCACAGAATGTTGTCCCAAAAGTCTTGGGGATCATCAAGATGTGTTGTGGAGAAATTGAGACGAGCTTTGATGTTCTTTTTGCTCAGCAGTGGTTTTCTCCTTGGAACTCTGCCATGCAGGCCATTTTTGCCCAGTCTTTTCCTGATGGTGGAGGCATGAACGCTGACCTTAACTGAGGCAAGTGAGGCCTGCAGTTCCTTGGACGTTGTTGTGGGGTCTTTTGTGACCTCTTGGATGAGTCGTCGCTGCGCTCTTGGGGTAATTTTGGGCGGCCGGCCACTCCTGGGAAGGTTCACCACTGTTCCATGTCTTCGCCATTTGTGGATAATGGCTCTCACTGTGGTTCGCTGGATTCCCAAAGCTTTGGAAATGGCTTTATAACCCTTTCCAGACTGATAGATCTCAATTACTTTCTTTCTCAATTGTTCCTGAATTTCTTTGGCTCTCGGCATGATGTGTAGCTTTTAAGGATCTTCTGGTGGACCTTACTGTGTCAAGCAGCTCCTATTTAAGTGATGCCTTGATTGTGAACAGGTGTGGCAATAATCAGGCCTGGGTGTGGCTAGAGAAATTGAACTCAGGTGTGGACAACCACAGTTATAGTATGTTTTAACAAGGGGGGCAATCACTTTTTCACACAGGGCCATGATGGTTTGGATTTTTTTTCACCTTTAATAATAAACACCTTCATTTACAAATTGCATTTTGTGTTTACTTGTGTTGTCCTTGACTATTGTTTAAATTGGTTTGATGTTCCGAAACACTTAAGTGTGACAAACATGCAAAGGAACAGGAAATGAGGAAGGGGGCAAACACTTTTTCACACCACTGTAGAAAACCTATGCCCTGCCCATACTAGCCAAAGGTCCACTTTATTGGCAGCCTCACTAGCAGCAGAAACACCCTCCCTTCACTCTCCTGTCTCTTCATTTGGTTGCCCTGCTTTAAGAAATGTAGCTGCCACTTAACCTTCTACTCACTCCCCTACCACATAACAGCGCTGTTGCTTGTTAACTGGCTGACAAACACCTAGCACTATCACATGGCGGTGTGGAGAGTGTCCTCTGTCCTGTGTATACTCCAAGTCATTTTCAGGAGCCACATAAGCAGTAACCTTGGAAAGGTAAGTATGTGCAGTTGGTGTGGCCCAGATTTAAAGCAAACTTGTTGCTTTGCCATGCTTTCAACATTTAAACTTGGCTTGGGCAGTAGAACAAAGTCCACCTTAGTTTTGTTGCAGACTTTAATTTACAGTGGAAATGTTAAATCTCCTTATAATATTTTTTTAGATCCCTGAAATGAGTTTACCTATACATATGATGCAGTAATTAGAAGGGGATGATACGCCTGAGAGCGGGTGCTAGGCACATGCTCAAAACACTGGATAGCAAACACTAACTTAATTTAACTTTATAATTATCAAATTCTGTCCAAGGTCGGTGGCAACTTGAAAACTACTATGTAAAACGATCTTGACGACCTTGTCCTATTTCAGGAACAGGCTGCATAGTGCAGCAGAAAGCCTGGATTCCAACTTTGGAAGCACTGAAGACAGTGGTCTTGAAAAACAGGCAGGTCAGAATGATAGAGTTCCTGTGCACAAAAAACAGCAGAAAATACTCCAAAATTAGCAAATAGTAGTTCTAAAGCCTGAAACTCTTCAGCAACGCCTTTGTATGAAATTCTCATAATGGTTCATCCCCCCAACTCTCTTGCTTATTTAACAATTATGTGATTTGCTTTCATGCTTCTCTGTACTGGGATATGAGTTATACACTTCCGACTCAGTTGAGTAGGTGCCATTCAGAGAGTGTGGCAGCACTCATTGCTACATTAGGAACATGCTAAACACTTGGCCCTTTTAACAATTTTGGTACAAAACTTGGTGCTGTACTTTAAAATCCCTCAACCTCTCCAGGTGGAGCTATCCTTGTCTCATCCTCCAACACAGCTAAACAAGCAGATCACCTACAGAGCATTGGGACTCCTGCTTAGTATGTAATGCATCACCCAATCTCGAGGAGGTAAGCAATGCCTATGCTTAAGAGCTGGTCCCCTTGTGTGTCATCTGAGATTCCACACTTGCCTGTATAGCAACATGTATAGGCTCTTCCCCTCTGCAAAACAAGCAGACCCTATACGACAGAACAAGACCCATGCCTACCGAGGCCACGAATCTATTATGCCTAATTTCTGCACACATCATGCAAGCTGTCTTAAACTGCATGTAAAGCGGGCTTATTACTATTTTAAAAAATAACACTCAACTATTTACCTATAGTTGCGTATAGAGTGTTACAGAATGTCCCATTATGCTTTCACCAAACTACATTCTTTTTATTGTTTGGATGCACAGAATCTTAATGTTGACATCTTAGCTGACTAACACATCACCTGAAGATCTGTTCATTCACAAACTTTAATTTGCATGAAACTGCCCCCCCCCCCCCAAAAAAAAAACTGTTGTTGGCAACTATTTTAGTCCAGCACACATTCTATGCTAGTTTAAGTATTCTTAATATAGATAAAATTACATTTGTTTTATAAAACAGAGTTTTTTCTTTCTCTATCATCTTTTACCCACAGGACTACATCCAGTATTTAACAATGTTATGTGCTGTAATAAGAAAAGGTTTTCTAGTTTCTTCTTCCAATATCTACTAATGATTCTTCTTTATGCTAAATTGAAGATGGGTGGAATGAGGCTGTTGTAATATCGCAAATAAAATGACTGATTATAAACATCTTTGATTGGCTCATGGCATGTGTATTGGAATGGAACACAGTTCTACTTTTGAAACAATAAGCCTGATGACTCTTCTTTTTTGTAAAAACATATTTCAAGGCAAAATAATAAACAATATTACTACTGTACATCTCTTATCTCCATTTCTTACCCACGTCTTATTCTATGAAAACACACTGCAAGTACAGCAAAATAATTAAGAAATATAGTAAGCCACTACCTTCCTCTTTGACATGACAACAAATAAAATATGGGGCAGATCTTGCTAGAGTTTATCTGCATATTCTAAGGGATTTGCTTTGCCATATAAATTATCAACTTGTTATTAGTGCTCGGCCAAGACTGTGTTAGATAAAGAAAGGGGTCCGAAAAAATAGAGAATCTAAGAAATAATATTAGATATATCTAGCAGTTTTTCCACCCATGAAGTTGTTTATGTAGAGTGCCTAATAGTGGTGTATAGTTTGTGTCAAATTGTTTTTTGAAGTTTAAGCTGAATTCCAGGGAAATAAGTAAATGCAATGATGAAATATATAGTTGGGAGCTTTTTACCCTGCCAGAAAATGTGTATTTCTGTCCATTCAGTTCTTTCACATAACACAGTGCTGTCTGGCAGGGATTGAGCCCTGTTTTTTCTGTGGTGCAGTTTGGTAATACTTAGCGCTCTTGTCTCTCCCCTAGCCAGTGTTTGAAATGAGAAGCAGCAGACTAAGGAGCTAATTTCTTTGTCACTCTCTCCTCTTTTCTACATGTTTCCTGTTTGCACAAGAGCAACAACTGACTGAATCATTGTGTTAAAAAGCCTAAAGCTGCTTCTTCTTCTTCCAGCCTGAGCTCTGCTGTATAGGATAGAGGAAGTCAATACCAAGGCAAATTCAAGTACTTACACTGCTTGCATTTAAAAAATTATAAAAAATGCATTCAGGGATACAATCTGCATTCAATTATATATTAATAGTATTATATTATTTAAAACTGCCTAGCATTTAGCTTTAACTTCATCACCAAACATCTGATCCCTAATTTTCCCACTAAAGTTTAAACACTTCTGCTAAGGTAATACTGAAAGTAGATATTTAGAAATATTCCAGAAGAAAAAAATAACATAAAAATGTAGCTGTCATTATCATATAATCAACCAATCTTTGGATAACATTTTTATTATTTAAGCCAACTGCATGGAAAAGTGTTCATGCATTCAATATCTGAATATTCATAATGGAGGGCATTAAGCACTTCAGTTTGTCCAGACTTTGGAATGATTAACCTTATCCCCTTTACAAGAGCCAACACTTGCAGACAGTTCATGAAGAATTTAAAGGGCCTGAGATGATCAGGGAACTTTGTCATATACCACCTCTTTAAACCTGATTCAAACCTTTGCATAATATAATTTGCAACAAGGCATGTAAAGGTGGATTTAATAAGAAATAAAACTGAACATATGGTTGGAACTCCAAACTCAGCTTTTGATAACTCATTTTCACCATAAACGGCAAGTAGAACCATTCTTTTATCATTTCTAAGTACTTATCAATTGTGGCTTCTCAACTATGGGTTTAAATCATAATGCCCTATCAAACACAAGATAAATTATCTTTTAGCAGCTAAACATTTTGTCCTGCGCTTATAAGTATTTCCAGGTTACACTTTTCTCAAGCAGTCTATGAAAAGGTTTAGTGATAGCTAAGCAGATAGCTTCTGCTGGAAGGAATATATTTTTTTTATCAGAGACCATAGAGAATAAAATATTTTATATAACACATTATTTGCGCAGCGATCTTTCAAATGCAATTAAAGAAATACATTTTAATGAATTAATAAAAAATAAAACACAAAATTTACCCCAATATTTTGTATAATGTGAAAGATGCTGTTATGCCAACTGAATAGATACCTAACATGTCGTGGTTTAAAATTACGCTTGGTTTTACAGGTTATCTATTTAGAATTACAGAGGAGGTCTTGCACTAGAATTATTGCTCTTGCTGTAACGTTTGCGGCAATACCTCATATGTGTGGTTTGAACACCATTTACATATGCTTAAGTGACATACGTATGTGTCCGCTTCTGCGTGCAAACATGGAGGGAATGGGCACTTTACTTTTTTTTTCTTATTTATTTAATTTTTTATTTTTACACTGTCCCTTTATTTAATTTTTTTTGTATCACTTTTATTCATATTACAAGGAATGTAAACATCGCTTGTAATGCCCTGTACACACGGTCGGACTTTCCGACGGAAAATGTGTGATCGGATCGTGTTGTCGGAAAATCCAATCGTGTGGGGGCTCCATCTGATTTTTTCTGTCAGAATTTCCGACACACAAAGTTTGAGAGCTGGATCTAAAATTTTCCGACAACAAAATCTGATCATTTAAATTCCGATCGTGTGTAGACAATTCCGACGGACAAAGTGCCACGCATGCTCAGAATATATTACAAGACGAAAGCTATTGGCTACTGGCCTCTTTATAGTGCCGTCGTACGTGTTGTACGTCACCTCATTCTGAACGATTGGATTTTCCGACAACTTTGTGCGACCATGTGTATGCAAGACAAGTTTGGGCCAAAATCCTTCAGAAAAAATCAGTCCGATTTTGTCGTCGGAATGTCCGACGGTGTGTACAGGGTATTATAGAAAAAAGGATGACAGATCCTCTTTTTTTAGAGATCTGGGGTCAAAAAGACCCCCAATCGCTCATTTTTAACTTTCTCTAAAAATAAAAATATTATTTTTTACTATGGTCAGACGTCGCTCCGGTTCTCCAAGGGCATAGAGACGAGTGGCGGCCATATTTTTAGCCTCACTTTTCTCCATGCCCAACTAATGGTCACATCAGATCTCTCCCAGGCTTCACTGATCTGTTAGGTAAGCCCAGGAACAACTGTGAAGTGGCGGGAGGGAGTAGGCACCCCTCCTACCGCTTCTAAAAGTGATTCCGTGGCAAATCCAGCCATGGGACCATATTTATCTCAATGAGAATTGGCCAAAGTAAAAAGAAATACTGGGGTTATGGCAACTAGCTGTTGCCATAACACCGGTATTCATGTCAAAGTATTGAAATATTTGTACTATAGGGCAGTCGGTAAGTGGTGTGGCTGCACTGCACTTTTTAATATTTTTTAATCTGTATAAATTGTTAAGCATTCTTTTTTTAACCATTTTTGTTTCAGAAAAGAAAACAAGGAAGACATCTTACACGAAAACCAACATAACCAAGGTACCGATACCCAATCAATTGGGCAATAGATACATATCCAAAGAAAGGAAATTTGATCCAATCTTTTCAAAAACATAATAGACATATATCAACCTATTTCTCAAAATGGTTACCTCCCCTCGGTAATAAACGTAAAGGCGTAAAATGTCCCGACCTTATGTATTAAAAAGATATCAAACCATCCCGTCCCTCCCATTTTTACTAAAAAAACAAAAACAAAACACCAAAAAAAAGGAAAAGACCCCCAAAACCCCATTATCAAATGAAAAATGTTCCTCTCCTCCCTTCCCCCACTCCCGGGAGCCAGCCACCAGGGACCTACTCCCCCAAAGAGCCAGTCAAAATTAAAGGGCATTGGACCTCCATTTCAACTAGTGGAACTTACATCCTTCCCTCCTCTGAATTAATAAAAAGGTCCCATGAGGACCATGTTTTCAGATATATCTCTCGTTTCTGCCAGGTTGTCCAAACCAAATCTTCCATATGATTCAATTCCTCCACCTTCTTAAGCCACAGTCCTACAGAAGAGGGTTGTGTCTGCTTCCAGGTAAGAGGAAAACAAGATTTGGCCTCGTTCAGAAGGTGGCACAGAATAGATTTCTTATACGTCTTGACAGCAATTTTGGAATCGTGTAGTAAAAAGAAAGCCGGATCTTCAGGGATCTCACGGTCTCAAAATTCTCCGGACCTCTCTTCGGAAGCACTCGATTCCCAGAGCAAGACCAGAAGATGTGTAATAGCATCCCGCATTCCTCCCGGCAACACCAACAGCTATCATGGTGCATAGAATGGGAAGAGAAAATTCTAACACGATGTGGACTTTCTAAACAGTCTAGAAAGTTGAACACAGCAGATATACATGCAAAACCTATGTCGGGAGATTTGTTTAATCTCTGTGTATTATCTAAAGCTGTTCACTCTACTGGGTATATGTGAAGGTTTACATCCACTTTAGTCACATGCAAGGAAAACAAAAACAAAACAGCATTTGGATGATGGGGTTTATGATAGTTTCACCTCATTCACTAAGCTCTGCAGCAAACTCTCTTGCAAAAAGCAACTTCTTTTTGCAAAGCGAACAGCCAATTTGCCTATAGTAAATCAATCCCATCTCTTATTTCCTCGCCATCTTTTGCTTTGCTCTCTACCTTCCCCATTGAATGTACTATTGATTTTAAACAATAACTGTCTTAGAAAGTTTCTCAAACATCTGTTTCCACAGTGTGACAGACCATGTGTGATATTCTGACATCTTTGTTCAAAATGTTATTGAAACTTGCCATTGTTACTTCAACTTGCTTTTTGTCACTGTATGTTGCAAATAATTTTGTCAGTTTAGGTGCACTTGCTTGTCTATAACAAATCTTTCAGTCAATAAATCCTAAATTAAAAAACGTTTTGGAGTTCTCACTGTTCAGTTTGTAATGTGTTAAGTTGATGAAGACCTAACAGATGCAGAAGTGAAGGTCATTAAGGGAGATCCAGTTTCTAAGAATAAACAGGAGCTACAGGCTTTCATGAGACTTTTAAAAGCTGAACGAATGAAAAAAGACTAAATACACAGTAGAAATACATATGTGGGACCTAGTTTAACCACCAAATGGCTTGTATTTTTGTCCAAAAAATGTAATAATATAATGCATAAGTTGTATTTAAAAATATAACAGTACTTTTTCATAAATTCTGCAATCATTGATATTTTATGTCTGCCTGTTCAGTAAAGTTCAGCTTGAATGTTTACTATAATGTTTGGGGGGGGGGGTTTAAGTAATTTTCTAGCAAAAAATACTGATTTAAATTTTTAAACCAAAAATTCCAAATAAGGCCTGGTCTTCAAGTGGTTACATGATCAACTAATAAATAATGAATGCAATTACACAACTATTCCATATATCATCAAAGTTATTCATATACGTACACATATGTGATATTCAATCAACAGCATCTTCCATGTAAAAATGTTGTGCTACTTGTGCATAGTTCACTATTAAAATGAATAAAGTGTAAACAATTAATAAAGTCCTTTATTAGGTGAAAAAAGTGCTTGTGACAATTATTATACAAATATTATCCAGTGATTCCCACATGTGTTCCACCAACTTTGATTGGTGTGGCGACATATGCCAGTGTTGGCAGCAACTGGAGGACACTGAGACAGTTTTGGTTTGGGTTAATAATTTAAGGCATTGATTGTGCAGATAATTATTTGGATTTGTTTATACAGATTTGGCAGGTGTCACACAACTAGGTGGGCTCCGGGCGCAGTGCTCTGTGCCCTAATAACACCCTTTTTTTAAGCCAATTAGAGCCTCAGGCTCTAATCATGTGCTTCAAAAAAAAAACATAGAAATCCATGTGTCCGGCACCCTGGATGTAGATTGGGGGCAGGATGCCTGGATTAGGGAGGCGGCACCCCTGGACCCCTAATGGAGCAGCCACCACTGGATATAATAAACTACAATCATGAGGTCAAGTATACAGGAATAGTGAACATAGATATTTCACCCTCTAGACGAGCAAAGTCTAATTTCAAGATTTTCCCATGGTGATCTAGAAGAAATTAGAAATTTCTGTAGAAATTTAGATATGTTTCTATCGTTTAGGTAAAATATATATTTTATAGCAAAGGGACACAGGTGAGCAGGCATGGTTTTTCCAATGAGAAGATCTAGCTGCAATAAGGAATGTTGCTTGGAACTGAACATACAGTATGTTTATGGGTTACATGTTAAAAAACTTTTAACCACTTGAGCCCCGGAAGGATTTACCCCTTTCCTGACCAGAGCATTTTTTTGGATCCGGCACTGCGTTGCTTTAGCTGACAGTTGCGTGGTCGTGCGATGTTGAACCCAAACAAAATCGGCATTCTTTTTTTTCCCACAAATAGAGTTTTTTTTGGTGGTATTTGATAACATCTGCGGTTTTTATTTTTTGCGCTATAAACAAAAAAAGACAGACAATTTAAAAAAAAATAACTTTTTGCTATAATAAATATCCCCCAAAAAAATTATAAAAAAAAAAATGTCTTCCACAGTTTAGGCCGATATGTATACTTATACATATATTTGGTAAAAAAAAATCGCTATAAGTGTTTATCGATTGGTTTGCGCAAAAGTTATAGCATCTACAAAATAGGGGATAGATTTATGGCAATTTTATTATTAATTTTTTTTTTACTAGTAATGGCGGCGGTCTGTGATTGTTATCGTGACTGTGACATTGTGGAGGACAGATCGGGCACTTTTGACACTATTTTGGGACCATTGGCATTTATACAGTGATCAGAGCTAAAAATAGCCACTGATTACTGTATAAATGTCACTGGCAGGGAAGGGGTTAAACACTAGGGGATGATCAAGGGGTTAAGTGTGTTCCCTCCGTATGTTCTAACTGTGAGGGGGGGGGGGGTGGGCTCACTACAACATGACAGAGATCACTGCTCCCGATGACAGGGAGCAGTAGATCCCTGTCAGGTTGTTTGGCAGAACAGGGAAAATGGTCGGTGAAGCAAACTGAGCAGAAAAATGGGTTATTCAGCCTGCTGCTTCTCTATTCACTCTCCAGTTACAGACTAGGGAGGGGCAAGTTCTCTAATTGTTTTTTTAAAGTGGTTCTAAAGGCAGAAGGTTTTTTACCTTCATGCATCCTATCCAAAAATGTAAAAACCTTCAGTATGCAGCTTCCCCAGCAGCCCCCCTAATACTTACCAGAGCCCAATTGCAATCCAGCGATGTGCACGAGAGCAGCTACTGTCCCAGGTCTCTGCCTTCTCACTGGCTAGGAGACAACAGCAGGAGCCAATAGCTCCCCCGTTCTGTGTGTCTTATGGACACATAGAGCGGGGCTCATGAGTGAACCTGCACGAGTACCCCCATAGCAAGCAGCTTGCTATGGGGGCACTTGAAGAAGAGGAAGAGCTGGTGGGGAACCTAAGAAGAGGATCAGGGCTGCTCTGTGCAACACCATTTTCCAGAGCAGGTAAGAATAACATGTTTGTCATTTAAAAAAAAAACATACCTTTAATATCACTTTAATCACTGCAGAGAACAGGGAGTGTACTCTGCCATGCAAAACAAGGCTTTGCTCTGTGGCAGGGTTGAGTAAATCTCAGGATTGGATGGACAGAAATACAAATTCTTTGGCAGGTAAAGAGGCTCTCATATTTTTATTTTATCTGTACATTTGGCTGTTTGCCAGGAGTTTGGCTTAAGTTTACTCATAAATGTAATCTGCATACGATCACTTTTATGGACATCTATGAATGATGGGGGTCTCCCACAAACCCATTTATCTTGTATATCTTCAGCTACAACCCTTGTCCTGAAGCTTATTAGCACATACTCTAAGGGCCCTAATTAGGACAAAATCTTTAAGAAACATTTGCTCAACTGATAATAATCTTTAGAAAGTGGCAGTCCTTCTGAGATCTTGTTTACTGTAAAGAGGTTAAAGGAAAACATATTTGGCCTATCGAATAAAAAAAAATCCTAACATGGATTAAGATAATTATTTACAGAAATTCAACGATACCCTTCCCTATACCAATACGATAAAAATTACTGTACAGTAAACAATCTGAACATTAAAATCATATGCATACAACATATAAGAATCTATATATAAATATATATATACTGTAACGCATGTAGTTCCAATGGAGCAAGGAAATGTTTTTTCCTATTTAATTATTGGCCACACATTTTTTCTTCTCTTTAGAAGAGATAGTAATCTCAGTTATTTACTTATTACCACACTATTGTAATCAAGGCTAGGCTTAAAGTGGTTGTAAAGTCAGAAGGTTTTTTATCTTAATGCATTCTATGCATTAAGATAAAAAGGCTTCTGTGTGCAGCAGTCCCCCAATACTTATCTGAGCCCCATCTTTATCGAGCGATGTCCACGAGTGCCTTGTGAGTCTGGGACTCTCCCTCTGATTGGTTCAGTTAGCCAATCAGGAGGGAAAGGGGCGGGGCAGAACTGTGGCTCCATGTCTGAATGGATACATGGACCTGTAGCTCAGCACGGGTGCCCCCATAGCAAGCTGCTTGCTGTGGGGGCACTTAACAGGAGGGAGGGGCAAGGAGCTCCAGCCAGGAACCCGAGAAGGAGAGGATCCTGACTGCCCTGTGCAAAACCACTGAACAGGGCAGGTAAGTGTAATATGTTTGTTATTTTAACAGTAAAAAATTGACTTTACAATCACTTTAAAATAGGTAAGCAAATAAACAAGGAAATGTACTGTGTTAGGATTTCTTTACACATGCTCTGAGGAGTGATTTGTGGAGGATCACTTTTTGTAAGGCATTTGACAGGCTATGAGGATGTGTTATGTGGTCTTTTCACTGCCGTCTCTTGACTGCCTGTTGTAATCCATAAAAGCCCACACCACTACACCACAACACCACAACTGTGAGCATTGTACGTGGTTGTGGGGCAGCTTCATTCACGTGAATAAAAGGGGGTTTAACTATTGTCACAATGCAAAGCATCTGTCCACTGCCTTTGCAGCTTAAGTGGGAGCCATTGAGGGGATGGAAAAACCACATCTCAACCACACATTTTTACTGACCCCCAAACACAAGTGCAAACATTTCCTAAGAGGTGATCTTAATAGTGAACCTACAGGCTCCATTGACCAAAATTCTGAATTACATGATGTTAGAAGCAATATGGGCTTGGAGGCTATTACATCAAAATATTTGCTGAACACTTTATTATCTTAGCAACATCAAGTCCCCTCTCCGGTCAGTTTGTGGTGCCAGGCATATTGTTTTTGGGAAACATACTGGAGATGATTTACCAAAGGTAAATAGACCAAGTGCAGTTGATCCAGAGCTTAGTAAATTAGGTAAAGCTTCAATTTGCAAGGAATTCCCAATACCCCCCAGAAACAGCATTTTTGCTTGCACATGATTGGGCGATGGAAGTCAGCAAGGTTTATCCTCGTTTACTAAGCTCTGGAGCAACTGCTCTTGCAGAGTACAACTGCACTTTGCAAAGTACACATTCTATTTGCCTTTAGTAGATCAACCCCACTAGGTGGTCTTCTTGGCATTACATCATATACATCTGTGATTTTTGTGCCACTATTTAAATTTGGATGTTGTCTCCTACTATACTTACTTCAATTATTTGTTTGATGGTGATGACTTAAGAAGAGGTTAGTTTTTTGGGACCTTATTCCTCATATTAAGACAATGGGGTTGATTTACGAAAGGCAAATTCACTTTGCACTGAAAGTGCATTTGGAAGTGCAGTCGCTGTAGATCGGAGGGGAAGATCTGAAATGAGGGGAAGCTCTGCTGATTTTATCATCCAATCATGTGCAAGCTAAAATTGTTTTTTATTTTCCTTGCATGTCCCCCTCAGATATACAGCTTTAGGAAATAACCCCCAATGTGCCAACTATAATACTGATTATAAATATAAAAGATGCAGCACTATCTTAATACTGTAAACAATATATACGCAATGATGAATAAATAAAGTGACAATCGTGAGATAAAGTGCTATAGTGCCTGAAAATAATACACTGATAATGAATCTCGTGAATCAAAACAACATGAAAAAGTCATAAAGTCCATTTCAAACATAATAAAATCTTGTCATGATAATCCAAACGTATAAATGAATAAATAAATTGACAATAGTGACATAAAGTGCTATAGTGTGTGAGTATAATACACTAACAATGAATCTCTTGAATCAAAGCAACATGAGTAAATTATAAATTCCATTTCAAACATACCAGTAATTAAATCTTGTCATGGTGATCCAAATGTGGATAGTGTGATACCCTTTTGTACATAAAAAAAATTTCCCCTGAGGAAGATATGTCATATTACTGTATCGACACGCATTGGGGAGGTGACAGGATGGTGCAGGAGACAGCTGGTCTCAAGGTGGAGGGACATACGATCTCAGAGTTTTCTGCAGAGTGGTGCACTGAAGCACCTGTAAAATGTGAGCACCCTGGAGAGGGGGTTATTGTTTAATAAAAAAATGTTTTATATGCAAAATGGTATCACACTATGCCCCTTTATATATTTTATATGTATGTGGAGACAGCGCTACTGGGCAGCCCAGGATCCCACAGCATTCACAGAACCCAGAGGTGGTTCACATGTGTGTTTTGACTGAACTTAATTGTGAGGTCACACGCTCTGAGGTGAGCGGATTCACATAGTGTGTTGACACGTGAATGCGTTTGGATCACCGTGACAAGATTTAATTATGTTTGAAATGTACTTTATGATTTAATCATGTTGCTTTGATTCACGAGATTCATTGTTAGTGCATTATATTCACGCACTATAGCACTTTATTTCACTATTGTCACTTCATTTATTGATTTATACGTTTGGATTATCATGACAAGATTTTATTATGTTTGAAATGGACTTTATGATTTAATCATTTTTGTTTTGATTCATGAGATTCATTATCAGTGTATTATTTGCATGCACTATAGCACTTTATCTCACTATTGTCACTTTATTTATTCATTATTGCATATATATATTGTTTACAGTATTAAGCAGCACATCTTTTATATATATATATATATATATATATATATATATATATATATATATATATATATATACTGTCTAGGCACGCGCTTATGGAACGTGATCAATGCTAGCAGCTGTCTATATAGGAGTTTTTTCAGGAGTGGTAGCTTGCAAGGATTTTTAATTTAGACTATAATACTGATGTTTATATTTAGGGAAATACATACAGTATTTATACAGCATTGTGGGCAATATATTTGGAGACATCTCCTCTACAGAAGTACAATGTTGTAGATGTTGCTCCAAGAAACATGTCAGGATATTGGATGAAGATACAGAATATATTAGCAATGCAAAAGTGCACACAATCATCAATTTCTACAACAAATTGCAGCAATTATTGATACCGTTTATATTTAAAATTGATATTAATTTAAAATATATTCAACTGCAACTGCTTTGAATACACAATACCATTCATAAATAGAAATGACTTGTGTACAGTGTTGTATATATCACACATCAATATTTTAATTTTTAATGGCACCCCAACGCATCTTTGAAGGACGTGCTTCTCAATGGCAATAAAATGGTGCTTGAATCTTTTTTCTAGCAGTTCAATGAACATTAGTGCATTGCTATGTGTTGCACTGCCCAGCAGCACACATCCATTCTAAAGGTGCGTTGAGGTGCTATTTAGAATGCATAGCAGTCCATCACACTAATGCATTTAATGTGCATTGCCACATTACCACAAGGTCATAGTGTGAACATGCCCTTAGTATGAAGCATATACGCCTCAGAGTCTGTAAAAGAAAAAAAAACTGAATTCAACCTTGATTGTTTTGCATTGTTCACCAAAAGAATTGCAGAGGCTGATGTTCAATATCTTGATAGAGATTACTAAATATAATGAATTATTAATGCCCAGCTCCAGCCAATTTGTTTGAATAGTGGAGTGGAGAAAATTTATAGTCGCTTTTGGTTTCATTGAGTAGTTTTCTCTGTCAGATTGTATATGATGTCTGTGTATACTGTGTATATCGCTAATTTCCTAACAGACATAGCCTGGATGTCACACTACTTCCTCAAACCTAATCTATTCAAAACCGAGCTCATGATTTTTCCTCCCCATGTACCTCTTCCCTTGATTTCTCTGTCAAGATCGATAGCACTACTATCCTGGACTTTAAACTATCCTTTCGGCCTATGTCCAATCACTGTCCAATTCTTGCTGCCTCAACCTCCACAACATCTCCTAGTTCACTCCCTGGTCATCTCCCCTCTTGACTACTGCAACTCCCTCCTCACGGGATTACCTTTATATAGGATATCCTCTCTTCAGTCCATCATGAATGCTGCTGCTAGGCTCATCTATTATTATTATTATATTATTATATACAGGATTTATATAGCGCCAACAGTTTATGCAGCGCTTTACAATATAAAAGGGAGACAATACAGTTTATAATACAATAAAATACAAGAGGATTAAGAGGGCCCTGCTCAGAAGAGTTTACAATCTAATAGGGTGGGGCAGGTGGTACAAAGGTTGTAACTGTGGGGAATGAGCTGATGGAAGTGGTAGGAGATTAGTTGGAGACGTGATAGGCTTTCCTGAAGAGATGAGTTTTCAGGGATCGCCTGAAGGTAGCAAGAGTAGGGGATAGCCGGACATGTTGAGGTAGCGAGTTCCAGAGGATGGGAGAGGCTCTGGAGAAATCCTGGATACTACCTTACCAACTGTTCAGTGTCTGCTACACCTCTGTGTCAATCCCTCCACTGGCTTCCACTAACCCAACAAATTACATTTAAAATATTTACAACTTACAAAGCCATCCACAACTCGGCCCCCAGCTACATTACTAACCTGGTCTCAAAATACCAACCTACTCATTTTCTTTGTTCCTCCTAGGACCTCCTGCTCTCTAGATCCCTTGTCACCTCCTCCCATGCTCACCTCCAGGACTTTTCCTGAGCCTCTCCTATCCTATGGAACTCCCTACTCAAATATGTCTAACTGTCTCCTACTCTGTCTGCTTTTAGATGATCCATGAAAACCCTCTTCTTCAGAGAAGCTTTTACCTTCTGTATCACTTGACCCTCCCTCCTAGATTGCAAGCTCTAACGAGCAGGGCCCTCTGATTCCTCCTGTATTGAATTGTATTGTAACTGTACTGTCTGCACACATGTTATAAAACGCCACGCAAACTGTTAGTGCTATATAAATCCTGTATAATAATAATAACAATAATAATACCGTACAACAGATTTCTCACAAAAGTAAATTCCTGAAAAAATGTTCCTTCCCTTTTACTGGAAAATGCATTTTTATGACTGCCCATGCCCCTTGGTGTCTTTCCTCATGTCTTTTTCAGACACCCGTCAAACAGACAGGAAGTACAGAGATTTCCTTACCTTCCTGTTTAAACACATAGACAAGTAGAAAGTGCAGAGAAATATCCCAAATGGGGACACAGAAAGCAATAAACGTTGACAGGGATTCTCACCCTTCCACTCTATCCTAAAATAAAAAATATTTGTGGTTGTAAACCTCAGACATTAAAAATATGAACAAAGCACATCCTTTCATATTGTGTGATTGCCTCTATCCAAAGCAGAGTGTGATTTTTCTCTGCTGCCTTGTCCCTCTGTTGTCAACATAAGTCACCTCTGACAGGTTTTCCCGACACCAAGAGATAAAAAGGTGACGGGGAGGACCTATGCACTGGAAGCTGAAAATCACTGTAGTGAGCAGTTACTTCAGTGATCTCCACTTGCTTCTGGGTCCCATGTTAAGCAGTTGCCCTACTGCCTCATGACCACAGGAGGTCAGCTGCTTGGCAGGGACAAGAGTCAGAAAATGCTTTACATTTTCACAATAAATGCAAAGAATTCTCTGATTGGACAAGGTTTTACTGAACAATTGATATTTCACTTGCTCTCAGAGTGTTGTACGCATGAACCTAGATTTTATTTAGCGCATAGTTTCACAAGTTCTCTTCTTCTATTCACTTTATGCTATTAGAAAAACAGAAATAAACAACAGAAGTGGACTGACGAAAAAACATAAACCACATGGCAGAGGACTCATGGCAAATTGGAAGCTCTCCAATCCCAACTGCAATCACACTACTGACTTCTGTGCCATTCTAACTCAAGCAACACTGCTGCCTAGCCTTGTGTTAAAGCGGTTGTAAACCCTCAAGTCGTGCAGTCTATGTCAATAGGTGCAGCAGCCGGACACTGGAGCGCGAGTGCCCCAAGTGAGAGTGACTCTCCAACACTCCACTCGAGAAGAGGAGGAGCCAGGAGCGCCGCTGGGAGACCCCAGAAGAGGGGGATCAGGGCCACTCTGTGCAAAACCAACTACACAGAGGATGTAAGTATGACATGTTTGTTTTTTTGTTGTTTTTTTAAAACAAACCTTTAGATATCCTTTAACCACTTTCAGACCGGACCAATTTGCAGCCAAAGGACCAGGCCCCTTTTTGCGATTTGGCACTGCATCGCTTTAACTGACAATTGCGCGGTCGTACGACGTGGCTCCCAAACAAAATTGACGTCCTTTTTTTCCCCACAAATAGAGCTTTCTTTTGGTGGTATTTGATCGCCCCTGCGGTTTTTATTTTTTGCTATAATAAATATCCCCCAAAAATATATAAAAAAACATTTATTTTTCCTCAGTTTAGGCCGATACGTACTCCTCTACATATTTTTGGTAAAAAAAATCGCAATAAGCGATTATTGATTGGTTTGCGCAGAAGTTATAAAATAAGTTTACAAATTAGGGGATAGTTTTATAGCATTTTTATTATTAATTATTTTTTTACTAGTAATGGCGGCGATCAGGATTTTTATTGTGACTGCGACATTATGGCGGACACATCGGACATTTTTGACACATTTTTGGGACCATTGTCATTTATACAGAAATCAATGCTATTTAAATGCATTGATTCCTGTGTAAATGCCACTGGCAGTGAAGGGGTTAACCACTAGGTGGCAGTGTAGGGGTTACATGTTCCTAGAGGCGTGTTTCTAACTGTGGGGGGGCGTGGCTGTCAGCTAGTGAATGCTGATCTCTGCTCCAATAACAGGGAGCAGAGATCGGCGTCACTAGTTGCTAGGCAGAACGGGGAAGATGCTGTTTATTTCTGCATCTCCCCGTTCAGCCTTCCCGTGAGACGATTGCGGGTATCCCCGCGGCGATCGAGTGTGCGGGACCCGCAACCGGCCTCACGGCCTCACGGGGGTCCTGACCGGCGCAGCATCTTAAAGGGGACGTACCTGTACGCCCTTATGCCTGTCTGTGCCATTCTGTCGACGTACATCGTCGTGCGCCGGTCGGCAAGCGGTTAAAGAAGAATTCCAGGTATGGATATTTTTACATAGTTACATTGATCCAGTTTGAACCAATGAGCAAGTGAAATATCAATTGTCCAGTAAAATGGTGCTTTGCAATTATTGGATTTCAGGAAGACTATAAGGAATGATCTCTACTCCAGTACTGCAGTTCATTATAGCTGAACTGCCAAATGGTCTGTAATTTGATTCATCCACATTTGTAAATCATACACCTCTGGCAGACAGCACACCCAGGAGGGTGACACCACTTTCTCTGTTACAGTTATGAAATACAAGGGTGTCTCCTCCCATCCCCCAGTCTGCTGAATAGACAGTAAAGAAGCAGAAACATATTGATAAATCATCAAGTCTGCTCACTCATCCAGCCTGAATGTTCCCTGTCAACACGCTTGCATGCAGCTGAGCTAGATTAGCTCCTAGTGCTGTCCCTCCCTCTGCTGTTGTGCAAGGGATAACAGGAGAGGGATATGAATGCAGATTCAGATACCTCAGAATCAGTGGAGATGCGTCCATAAGGGCGCACGGGTGCTGCCCCCTCTCTTCAGCTACCCCTCTATCACCAATAGATAGATTCATGCATGAATCTATCCATGGCCGCTGCTGCCAGCCCCTATTCCGGCGCCCGGCCCCTTTTCGGGTGTCGGGCGCCTGAATTACAGCGGCGTTTTTTTTTTGATGCACCCGATTAGACTCAAAGGCTCTAATAGGCGTCATAAAAGGTAAACAGCGAGCGCCATGCTTTGCGCTCACAGTTCACTCAGCTGTGCTAGGAAAGCAAATAAATATTTGCTTTCCTAACACTGAACCGCCTCTCAGCCAATCAGGTGCTCAAGTCTGTTACCCATCACCTGATTGGCTGAAACGACAGGCACTGTGATTGGATGCCTATCAGGCGTCCAATCACAGGAGAGGATGGGAGGAGAGGATGGGAGAAAACATTGAGGACATGGAGGAAACCGCTCGCCGCCATCACACGCTGCCCCACTGAGACAGGGTAAGTGCTGGGCAGACAGCGGGCGGGCAGGACACAGTGGGAGCATTTGATGGCACAGTGGCAGCATTTGATGGCACAGTAAGAGCATTTGATGGCACAGTGGGTGCATTTGATGGCATGGTGAGAGCATGTGATGGCACATTGGCAGCATTTGATGGCACAGTGAGAGCATTTGATGGCACAGTGTGAGCATTTGATGGCACAGTGGGAGCATTTGATGGCACAGTGGCAGCGTTTGATGGGCACAGTGGCTGCGTTTGATGGGCACAGTGGCTGCGTTTGATGGCACAGTGGCTGCGTTTGATGGGCAGAGTGGCGGCAATTGATGGACACAGTGGTGGCATTTGATGGCACAGTAGCTGTGTTTGATGGTACAGTGGCTGCGTTTGATGGTACAGTGGCTGCGTTTGATGGGCACAGTGAGGCTGCAATTGATGGGGGTTTTTTCCAGTTTGTTTGCGCCCCCCCCCCCCCAATATTTTGAGCACCGGCCGCCACTGCTCAGAATGCAGATTGTATGTAAAATATATTTAATTATTTTTAAAGGAATACACAACAGCATTCCATTGTGTTTTTCTACTGCCTAGGTTTCAGATTTATACAGGTGCTGCTTTTAAAGAAGGTGCAAAGGCAGACCTGTAGTGACCCCGGACCACCAAGATATATATGAACACACTATTTTCTGTGATCTATTTTCTGTCTCCTGCATGCCACCTTTGGGTTCCTGAAATACAGTGTAAGCATCCAGTAAAGCACCGTGATCCATCCGAACCTATGATGAATGATCATATTTCAAACATGGCCATTTCTAGAATTCCTGCCTTCCTGCGTCACCCACAGACACAAGCAATCATTTTGTGTTCCCAAGAAATGTTTTTGTTAGTACCTAAAATGACATATTTTACCCTATTTACTGGAATTCTGTACGCAATGGCTGCTCTTGTCTTCCGCAAAGTGTCTGATTTCCTGAACTGGATTTAGTGTATGTCAAAGTTTAAAGGTGGAGTTAATTTGCTGCATTTCAAAACACAATCCTATATGACGCTTCCTATGCTTGTATTTCCACGGTTCTTCAAACCTCTGGTCAGTTAAAATACAAAGGAGAGGGAGACTCTTTTAATGGCTATTCAGCAGGAAGGGACTGTGCTAACAAAGAAGGAGGGAATACTGCCATTAACGTGCTCTTGGTCCCAAAGGTGCAGGTAATGGATTTCACTGCCTGGCTCTCTCCTTGAAAAGCAGGGGGAGGGAAGAGTTCTGTAGAGATGCATTAAAGCACTAATCCATTACTGGAACACATTAAGGGGAGCCCAAAGATGAGAAGAAACTCAGCCTGTCAGCAAATTTTATTTCCCCTGCAAGATGTGCTTTATCTTGAGCGCGGCTGTGATGCTCGGCATCTCTCCAAGTAACTAGGGCACAGCATTCTGTGAATAAACATTCTGATACTAATTTAAAAAAATACAAGGAAAATCAGAGGAATAGAACGTAGGCATGACGCTACTGATTATTTATTGTCTAGATGTTTTCAATGATATACCCTAAACAATCATGCTGTTCAATGGACCAACATGATAAAACACATTTCTCTCCATTGTCATGGGATTGCACTACCAAAGGAAGAGCCATTGAACTACTAAGCATTCTCATTGCTTTGGAGAACACCAAATGAATATTTTACATGTTCAAATTATAGTATTCATTTTAAGAGATCCCAGCGCAACATCGTAGAACACTAATAAACATAACAGAAAACATTTTAAATCAACCCATAAAACATTAGGGCTCATTCACACTTTGTCTATTGAGCTGCGTTAATTTGCATAGATTAAGGCAGGCTCTACATAACGGTACGTAGAAAACAACTGTGCTCTTTGTGCCCCGTTCCCACCATACATCTGCAGTAGTGTGCATAGTGTAGTAATGCAGCATGTCTAGAATAATGAGGCAATGCGCTGTGGTGCAGAGAGTTGAATGAAATGTTGTTTTATGACATTTTATTAAAGGTAAAAGAAAAAAAGGTAAACAGCGCATTGCACCGCCCTTACACAACCTACACTAAACCAAAGTGGTTTTATGCCAACATTATATGCCACTGTAGCTACAGTACTTTTCGCTGCCTTTTCACTTTATCTTACATTACATGTCTATTTAATTCACACTGGTGAGATAGAGTTGCCAGAATTATATGTTATATTGAACAGAAACAACATTTTTTTCCAATCTTTGCAATAAATAAATTAAGTTAAATAATGACAGTGAGGGTGATTTACTAAAGGAGATGAGAATCTTCATTCAACAATTTGTGAATATTCACTTTAATTATCAAGTCAAAAGAAAAGCAAGCTCATATGCAAATGCTCACACGATTGGATAATTAAAGTACATATTCCACAATTTTTTAATTCTATGCATTAAGATAAAAAGCATTCTGTGTGCAGCAGCCTCCCCAGCACCCCCTAATACTTACCTGAGCCCCATCTCTGTCCAGTGATGTCCACAAGTCCCTCAGCTGTCTGAGACTCTCCCTCCTGATTAGCAGAGACACAGCAGTGGCCCCCACGACTGTCAAGCAAAGTCAGGTAGCCAATCAGAAGAGAGGGGGCGTGGCTGAATCGACACCCGGAGCTGCAGCTCGACTCGGTGCCCCATAGAAAGCTGCTTGCTGTGGGGGCACTCGACAGGAGTAGCAAAGCGGGACCTGAGAAGAGGAGGATCCAGGCTGCTCTGCTCTCAAAAACAACTGCACAGAACAGGTAAGTATAACATGTTTGTTATTTTTTGAAAAGAAAAAAACAAGACTTTACGATCACTTTAACTGCTTGCCGACCAGCCACCACAGTTTTACTGTGGCAGAATGGCACAGCAGGGTGATACGACGTTACCTTAGGTCACTTCGCCTGTTGGCCACTCGGGAAGCGCATACCTGCAGCGTGTGCTCGTAGCCGATGCGAGGCACCCGCGATCGCTTGTGACAGAGCAAGAACTGGGATCTGTGTGTAAACACACAAATCCTGGTTCTTTCAGGGGAGAGGAGACAGATCGTGTGTTCATACTAAGTATGAACACCGATCTCTCTCTTCCCCTAGTCAGTCCCATCCCCCCCACAGTTAGAACACACCAAGAAAACACAGTTAACCCCTTGATTGCCCCCTAGTGTTAATCCCTTCCCTGCCAATGACATTTATACAGTAATCAGTGCATTTTTATAGCATCGCTGTATAATTGTCAATGGTCCCAAAAATGTTTCAAAAGTATCCAATTTGTCTGCCGCAATATCGCAGTTCCGATAAAAATCGCAGATCGGCCTAAACTGAGGAAAAAATATATTTTTTTGGAAAAAAATGTGGAATATTTACTATAGCAAAAAGTAAAATCCACTTTGCACTACAAGTGCTCTTAAAGGGGGGACATGCAAGGAAAATAGAAAACAGCATTTTAGCTTGCACATGATTGGATGATAAAATCAGCAGAGCTTCCCCTCATTTCAGATCTTCCCCTCAGAGCTACAGCCACTGCCACTGCACTTTCAAGTGCTCTTGTAGTGAAAAGTGGATTTGCCTTTCTTAAATAACCGCCATTGTGTTTTTTTTTTTCAAAAGTTTCGCTCTTTCTTTGTTTATAGCGCAAAAAATAAATAAATAAATTGTGTTTGGGCACAGCGTCGCACGACCGCGCAATTGTCAGTTAAAGCAACGCAGTGCCGTATCGCAAAAAATGGCCTGGTCATTGAGCAGCCAAATCTTCTGGAGCTGAAGTGGTTAAGATTCTCAACTACCCTAGTAAATAAGCCTAAATAAGCCTGAGTGCATTTGCAAGTAGATCTGAGATCTGAGGGGAAGATCTGAAATGAGGGGAAGCTCTGCTGATTTTATCATCCAATCATTAGACATGTGCACTCGTTTTCGTCTCAATGCATTTTCGTCCGAATTTCAGGTATTTTCATTATCGTTTTAACAAACGATAACAAAAGGGCAGAATCTGAAAAACTAAAGATCCGACCTAAACAAATGCTTTATTTTCGTTTTCGTTGTGACAACAGTTCAATATAGATAGGAGATTCGACATGACGCTGACATAGAGAGAAAAGATTTGACACAGAGAGAAAAGATTGCTGCTGGAATTGGGTGGGGGGAAGTAAAATAAAAATAATGATGATGATGAATGTTATTGGCTGATTGTAACCAAAGAGAAGGAGCAGTAAAATAGCTAGAACTAAGTACACACGTACAGCCAACTTACTTTCCCTTACAATTGCTAGCAGAGAGAGACACAGACACTGAATCATTTCAGAAGACAGTCAATCTTAGCTGGTCCGTTTGTCAGAGAACCTGAATTATTTAGCAGTTAAGCATAAGCACAGCAGCAGAACAATAGTGAAGCAAGCTACAATTCAACTTAACTTTTTCATAATAATCTACTGCTATTGTGTTAGTGTTGTGAACTTGATAGTGATACTGGTGTTGCTAGTGTTGTGATAGCCTCAGAGGCTGCCCTTGTTGTGGGGGGGGGGGGGGGGGGATTTATTATTATAGATTCTATATTATAAATTGAGATTCTATATACCCTATCTTGTTACCTGTCTGATCAGTGATCAATATCACCAGTCCATTTTCTGTTTGAACTATATAAATTCAACATGAACGACAAAGATTCGACAAAGCAGTAAAAAACATACAAACGTCGAATCTTTGGCTTATGGTGTCTGTCGAAAGTTCTTAGAAGATTCGACGGAGCAACTAAACTATACGGCGTCGTACAGGTTAGCTGCTCCGTCGAATCTTCTTTGAACATTCGACAGACACCATAAGCCATAATTTGGATTTTCGGACGAATGCAATTTTTAACGAAAAACTAAATGAATAAAAACGAATTTCAGGAGTAACCAAATACATTT
Source organism: Lithobates sylvaticus (assembly GCA_028564925.1). Taxonomy (NCBI): domain Eukaryota; kingdom Metazoa; phylum Chordata; class Amphibia; order Anura; family Ranidae; genus Lithobates; species Lithobates sylvaticus. Next base: position 130,385,555 of record CM053032.1, on the reverse strand, counting down.
TTTTTTCGCACAAAAACGAAATTGTGTGCACATGTCTACCAACCATATGCAAGCTAAAATGCTGTTTTTTATTTTCCTTGCATGTCTCCTTCAGATCTACAGCGATTGCACTTTCAAGTGCACTTGTAGTGCAAAGTGGATTTGCCTTTAGTAAATAACCCCCAGTGAGTGTAGTTAGAAAAAATCACAGTATGAATTTTAGCTATCAAAAAAATGTGATAGCACATGGATGAAATGTGAAAATGTGAATATTTTGCATGTGCTTTTGGCATCAAGATAAGGAAAGCTCTATATTTGTGTAAAAAGTATCATAATAAACCTTCTGCCTTTATCAACTCCTTTAAAGCGGTTCTGCACTCTGTAAAAAAAAATTTTTTTTTTTAGGACGTAATATAAAGTATGCTTACCTTTATTAGGGGACTCACCTGTTCCATCTTCCATCTCGATCGCCGCCGGTTTTCGTCCGATGAAGTTCCTCGTCTTCTTCTTTAGTGCTGGGGGCCATTTTGCCTGTGGGCATGTGAAACACCCACAGGAACTTTAGATGGCCCAGCATGCACCGCCGTTACTCGCGCGTGCGCAGTAACGGCACATCTGCCGACATCTCACGAGATTTCGGCAGATGTGGCCGAAATCTCGGGAGATTTCGGAAGATGTGGCCGAAATCTCGCGAGATTTCGGAAGATGCCCGCACTGACTCCTGGGATCAATGACACCAGATCCCAGGAGACAGTGCGGCGTGACGACGATCGACGCAGAGACCCCGCCCGCCGCCGCAGAGAGAGAAGACCGGAAGTCTTCAATTACAAGGTAAGTAAAAAAAAAAAAAAAAAAAACATTTCATTTAGTACTCTTTGCCTGATTTGGAAGGCAAAGAGATTTACTAAATGAAATGGGTGCAGAACCGCTTTAACTTGTGGAATATTTACTTGAATTATCCAATCATGTGAGCATCTGCATATGAGCTTGCTTTTCTTTTGACTGGATAATTGAAGTGAATATTCACACATTGTTGAATGAAGATTCTCATCTCCTTTAGTAAATCATCCTCACTGTCATTATTTAACTTAATTAACTTATGGAGCCTCCTTATAAAGATAGGAAATATTATTTGTTTCTGTTCGACATTTTTTTTAGATAATTCTGGCAACTCTATCTCACCAGTTTGAATTAAATAGACATGTAAAGTAAAAATTTAAGTGCAGAGCCCCCTGTCTAATAAATTATCTTTAGATTTGTTATGTTACAGGCCATATAAATGAGAAGATTTAATAGACAATTGATGACACACACACACCTAGTACAACCATAAAGTATTGAGGGCTAAAAACGCACTCTTGCACCGTAACTCATTATGGTTACCGCACTGAATATTATGACCAGTCCACGTGTGAGTGTGCTGTAATGCCATTTATTTGAAATGACCTAAACTCATTCATTCTTCCCCTAACATGTACAACCTTATATTTCAACCACAGCATGCAGTAACACACTACCATGTGTTATATCTGTGGCACAAAAAAAATTGTGCATATCTGATTTTTTGGTTCTTTTCCGGTGCACTGGCATCCCATTCATTTGAATGTGTTGCCTTAACGCATTAATGATTAAATAAAAATGCAATGCACCAGACAGAGCAAAACAATCACTGTTTCATGCCAGTCTTTTCATTTACTTTGTTAAATGGGAAGTGCTGGAAATGGATGCGGCAGCTGTCCCCCGCTGGCTCTAAGCTCAAGAACTGAGCGATCACGTCATCCACTCTGAGCTCTGCCCTCCAACACTCACTTTAGTGCCGTGCTGTGGAGGGGGCAGGGGCTACTGGCTCTCGACAGCGTGCTGGGAGGCTTAGCCAGCAGCTGGTTAGGCATCTAGGTGGATCCCAACATTTTTGTATATACGGTACTGTGCAAAAGTTTTAGACAGGTGTGAGGAAATGCTGTAAAGTAAGAATGCTTTCAAATATATATATATATGAATTGTATATTTTTATCAATTTACAAAATTCAAAGTGAGCAAACAGAAGACAAATCTAAATGAAATCAATATTTGGTGTGACTACCCTTTGGCTTCAAACCAGCATCAATTCCTACACTTGCATAGTTTGTACACTTTCACAATGATAGGATTTTTGTAGGATTGGAGTCAGGTGTATGATTAACCAATTATACCAAGCAGGTGCTAATGATCATCAATTGCATATGTAGGTTAAAATGCAGTCATTAACAGAAACAGTAGGATGCTTAAAAATGGGAACAGCCAAACTCTGCTACTAATGTGAGGTTGTGGAAGACGGTTTCATGTCACAAGTCATACACCATGGCAAGACTGAGCACAGCAACAAGACACAAGGTAGTTATCCTGCACCAGCAATGTCTCTCCCAGGCAAAGATTTTAAAGCAGACTGGAATCTTTTGAAGAAGCACAAAGAAATGCAATGTCGAGGACCACAGTAGCTGGTCAAGGAAACTTAATGTAGCAGATAAAATACACATCAGGCTGACTTCCCGATGTCAAGCAGAGCTATTAATGCTATCAGAAACCAGTGGGATCTAAGTACACCTATCTACTGTCCAGAAAAGTTTGTCCAGAAGTGGCCTTCAGGGAAGAATTGCAGCCACACCTCTGAAGGGAAACAAGGCTAAGCAACTCAACTATGCACACAAACATAGGAACTGGTGTGTACAAAAATGGCAGCAGGTGGCCATAGCAGGAGTCAGGATGTTTTCAGAAATGCTGGAGAGCAGTACAAAGATGAATGTCTGCATGCAACAGTGAAGCATAGTGGAGGTTCCTTGCAACTTTGGGACTGCATTTCTGCAAATGGAGTTGGAGATTTTGTCAGGATCAGTGGTGTTCTCAATGCTGAGAAATACAGGCAGCTGCTTATCCATCATGCCATACCATCAGAGAGGCATGTGATTGGCCCCCAATGTATTCTGCAGCAGGACAACGACTCCAAACATACAGCCAATGTCAATAAGAACTATCCTTAGCATAAGGAAGAACAAGGAGGCTAAAAAATCATGGTTTGGCCCCCACAGAACCTTGATCTCAACATCATCGAGTCTGTCTGGGATTCCATGAACCGATGAAAGGATTTAAGGCAGCCTACATCCACAGAAGATCTGTGGTTAGTTCTCCAAGATGTTTGGAACAACCTATCTGCTGAGTTCCTTCAAAAACTGTGTACAAGTGTACCTAAGAAGAATTAAAGCTGTTTTAAAGTCAAAGCATGATCACACCAAATATTGATTTGATTTGGATTTCTCTTGTGTTCATTTACTTTTAATTTTGTTAATTGATAAAGAAAAATATTAACACTTCTATTTCTGAAAGCGTTCTTAATTGACAGAATTTTTTTACACCTGCTTCAAACTTTTGCACAAGTAGTGTATGTCTAAAAATGCCCACTGCAGCGGCCTGTGCTCTGCTCCAGCAAAATGCAGAGGAGCATATGCTAGGGTTGCAACTCGAATCCAATACAGGAAAAAATGTCAGGCCACTGACACCCACACTTGAGTGCAGTCTGGACTGCCATTAATCTTTTTCTCATCATCATCCTAGCACATGCAGTAAGCTGTTTCATCCTAAAGTTGGCCATAGATGCGTAAAATTTTGAACAAACATACTTAGGAAAAGAAGGTTCTAAGAAAGTGTGTTCATCAATCATTAGTGGGTCAAATCGATGTTTGTTTTCAACCACAGTGTTGAGAAAATTTGAAGGAGCGGGTTGGAATTTTTTTCTCAAACAAATTTCTAACAGTGTATGTGGTTTTTGTTCAGTAAAGTCTATTTATTCCAAAATCAAATGTTAAAAGCCAAAAAATATCTTTGGAGTGACAAACAAATGTCTGGAGAATTATGGGAGTTTTCGTATCAATTTCCGTTCTAAATTCTATCCATCTATGGCCAGCCTAATTTGTCTGAAAGGCAAAGTAGTTCTGTGCTTGCTTTTCTTTTTTTTCAATTATGCTAATAGTTTGGCAACTTTGCTTTGTCTGTCTGTACATTTAAAATTAATAACAAATCTCGGACATGTGAACACATGTTTACATCTTTGAAAGCTTGCTTATTGAATGTTCATATGTAGGGGACTTACTGTAGTACTGACATCTCCCATTATTTCTTTGTAAAATAAGAGAGGAAGGGGGACAGGAAGCCACAAAAATTAAACACTAAATCTGCAGAAATACAGACTTGTCTTCCTAAAATAGAAAGGTTAGGTTGAAAGAGGCAAAAAAAAACAGCAAACCCACTACCAAAATATTGGGAATGATAGCATTTCCTGTGCAAAACTGCATCTATTTACACAGAATGACTACCATTTCAAATTTATTTCACATATTTTAGGTAAATATGATATGTATATATATATATATCCATTTCTAATTAGCAGCTGGAGTTCTAGCCCCCCCTTTTTCGTGTTTAACAGGCCTGATGACCTATGTTGCTGCAAAAAAAATACTATTAGTTACAGAGGTAAATATCTCAAGTTCAATTTTCACAAATGAATGATCCCAGGAAGTTATTTATCTCCTCCTTTGTTGTTTAATCAAAGAGAGAGAAACAGAGGAAAGAAGAGAGAAAAACATTTTGATAGTAAATAGCTTCTGTTGCTCAATCTCTTTAGAATCATTATACTGCTTGTTTAAAAAATAAAGGCGGATATGAAACATAAACGTAAAAACGGATTAAGTTGACCAAACCATTATAGTCTCTCCTAAAGTACAATGGGAAGTGCTATTCAAACTGGGAATGTACCACCAACCAATTAAGATGCACTGAGGTTGATTTACTAAAGGAAAATCCACTTTACACTACAAGTGTACACTTGGAAGTGCAGTCGCTGTACATCTGAGGGGGACATGCAAGTAAACTAGCTTGCACATGATTGGATGATGAAATCAGCAGAGCTTCCCCTCATTTCAGATCTTCCCTTTAGATCTACAGCAACTGCACTTCCAAGTGCAATTGTAGTGCAGAGGGGATTTGCCTTTAGTAAATCAACCCCAGTGTGTCATTACAATTACAGATTCACAGTAAAAAGGAAAGTCTTCCCTTACAGGAGTATATAAACAGTAATTCAAACACTTGGCCTCCTAGTTAGCAGTCTCTTGCTCAGACACTATGGGGTTGATTTACTTAAGGCAAATCCACTTTGCACTACAAGGGCACTTGGAAGTAAAGTCGCTGTAGATCTGAGGGGGACATGTAAGGAAAATAAAAAACAGCATTTTAGCTTTACTAAAGGCAAATCCACTCTTCACTACAAGTGCACTGAAGTGCAGTCACTGTAGATCTGAGGGTGAAGATCTTAAATGAGGGGAAGCTCTGCTGATTTTATCATCCAATCATGTACAAACAGACATGCTGTTCTTTTATTTTCCTTGCATGTCCCCCTCAGATCTACAGCGACTGCACTTGGAAGTGCACAGTGGATTTGCCTTCAGTAAATAACCCCCAAAGACCTGAATAACTAAAATGTAAAGTGCAATGAAGTGAATTGAAGAGTAGTGTGTTTAAATTGTAGGTGTACTTATAGCATAATGTTTGGGGTTTAAACAGTAAGGCCTCATACACACAGACGTTTCTAAAAACGCGATGTAAAGCTAGTACCGACGTCAGGAAAAAAACGGCATTAAAAACACGATTTTATCTGCGTTTTGCTTTGACGTCAATGCGCGTTTAGCCGCAGTAGCTTTCAGCTGCGTTTCTCTGCCTCTATTCAAAATCAGTTGTTCCCTATGGGAGCCCATTGATTTGAATAGAAGTCGGATCAAGATGAAGGGGAAACCCATTAAAATGTAAAGAATTTTGCGTGAGGTCCCCCCCAAGACGATACCAGACCCTTTGGTCTGGTATGGATCTTAATGGGAACCCCCTACACTAAACAAATGGCGCAGGGGGTCCCCCCAAGATCCATACCAGACCCTTATCTGAGAGCGTAGCCCGGCAGGTTAGGAAAGGGGGATGAGCGAGTGCCACCCCCTCCTGGACCATACCAGGCCACATGCCCTCAACATCGGGGTGGGTTCTTTTCAGGCAGGGGTGGCCCCCACCCCAAAGCACATTGTCCCCATGTTGATGAGGACAAGGGCCTCTTCCCGACAACCCTTGCCGTTGGTTGTCGGTGTCTGCGTGCGGGTGTTTATCGGAATCTGGAAGCCCCCTTTAACCAGATCACCCCACCCTAGGTGAATGAGTATGGAGTACATTGCACCCCTACCCATTCACCTTAAAGAAAAAAGTGTCAAAAATAAACACACTACACAGGTTTTTAACATATTTTATTAAGGCAGCTCCGGCTCTTCTCCCTCTACTGGCAATGCCTTCTCCCTCTCCGGTTCTTCTACTCTCTGCGCTGTCTTCTCTTTCCACTGTCTTCTCGCTCTTTTGCTGGGTCTTCTCCCACTCCTAATCTTCCGATGTTGACTCGATGCGATCTCCTGGTGTAATACTGGGTCTGCCGTGTGCAATGACTTATATTGGCATGGGGCGGGTCCATCCAATGATGTCACAAGGGGTGTGGCCTCCAAATTGCATCAATGTTGGTATGAAGTTCTTGTTATGAAATGCTGTATTAGTTTTATGCCAGATGTACCGGGACACATACCTTCCAAAAAGCTAATTTTTTGTCTCCTCAGTCCACAGAATAAATTTCTTGTTAAAAATGGTTTGGGGTCCCCCCTAAAATCCATATTAAGCCCTTCAGGTCTGGTATGGATTTTTAGGGGAACCCCACGCCAAAATTTTTAAAAAAATGGCAGGCCCTATGGATATTAAGGGGAACCCGGTGGCAAAATAAAAAAAATTGCGTGAGGGTCCCCCCAAAATCCATACCAGACCCTTATCTGAGCACGCAACCTGGCAGGCCGCAGGAAAAGGGGGGGACTAGAGAGTGCCCCCCTCCTGAACCATGCCACATGCCCTTAACATGGGGAGGGTTTTTTGGGGTCCCCCAAAACACCTTGTCCCCATGTTGATGGGCACAAGGGCCTCTTCCCCACAACCCTTGCTTGGTGGTTGTGGGGGTCTGCGGGGGCTTATTGGAATCTGGAAGCCTCCTTTAACAAGGGGGCCCCAAGATCCTGGCCCCCCTATGTGAATGGGTATCGGGTACATTGTACCCCTACACATTCACCAAAAAAAGTGTCAAATAGTAAAAATGACAGTAGACAGTTTGGGACAATTCCTTTATTAAAAAAAGAAAAGTCCTGCGATGTCTATTCATCTTTGATCACAGTGCTAATGACCCGAGAAAAACTCCACCTCGATGGGAGGCTCTCACCAACTGCAGCCTTTTTGCAATGACAGCTGTTATATAGCTGAAGGCGGGGCCACCCGTTGACATAAATGCTTTGGAACTCCAGTAAACCACGGGGAGAGCCATTATCCACAAATAGTGATAACTTGGAACAGTGGTGAACCTTTCCAGGCGTTGCTGGCTTACAAAAATCACTCCAAGAGCATAATGATGACTCATCCATGACTCTCTAGACCGATACATGTTTGTTTCTAATCTGTTTTTGAATTTTTTTAGATTGTGGCATGAGGTGTGGCTTTTTGTGATCTGTTAGCATGCTTCACTTTGTCAGACAGCTTCTATTTATGTGATTTCTTGATTCAACAGGTCTGGCAGTAATCAGGCCTGGGTGTTGTGTTGTGGTTAATCACAGTTCATTCATGATTCATAATGAGAGGGGGCAATTACTTTTTCACATAGGGTCAAGCAGGTTTGAACAGCTTTTTTCCCTTAATAAATTAAATAATAATTTAAAAACTGCAAAAAATACTTATAAAAAAGTATTATAAAAAAAAATATATACACAGTAATTCCTTGGTTTGCAAGCATAATTCGTTCCAGAAGCATATGTGGAAGAATAAATATCGGCCTAAACTGCTGAAGAAATTTTATTTTTTTGGGGGATATTTATTATAGCAAAAAGTACAAAATATTGTGTTTTTTTCAAAATTGTTGCTCTTTTTTTGTTTATAGCGCAAAAAAAGCTCTATTTGTGGGGAAAAGAGGACATACATTTTGTTTGGGTACAACGTCGCATGACCGTGCAATTGTCAGCTAAATCGATGCAGTGCCGCATCGCAAAAAATGGCCTGGTCAGGAAGAGGGCAAATCCGGGGCTGAAGTGGTTAAGGAGTCTGGAGCTCATCCATGTAAAGCCGCTGTGTATATTACAGTAAAGCCGCTGCTGTACAGTATACATCGCTTTATGTGGCCAGAGGTTCGGGGGTGATGGTGGCTCCCAGTGCTTCCTGGAGAACTCAGAGACACTCGGGTACTGCTGACATCACTTCCGGGTGCTCTAAACGCACGTTACGCCTGCCCCACCCAGCCGGGAGTGTCTCTGGGTGTCTCCAACAGCTTTACTGTACACATACACAGTGGCTTTACATGGATGAACACCAGACTCCTTAACATTGTGAGTGTAATTCTTTTGTTTTTACAGTAAAACTACTGCCTGTATATCAAGACGGCGCTCGTATATCAAGACAAAAATGTTTTTTTAATTTTGCTCGTCTTTCAAAACGCTCGTATAAGGCGTTACTTGTAAACCAAGGTATTACTGTATGTATATATATATATTTTATAAAAAAACGTAAACCAAGATTACACAGATCTCGTTATAGTTTTCCTTTACAAGAACAGCTTATTTCACACCCTGGTAGTGTTTAATAACTTGTAGGTACAATTCTGTTTGCTGTTCTCAGATTGAATTTATGGCTGACCCTACTTGTTTGAACTTGCGTATAATCTGCCTGTCCTGAACCTACTGTGGCCGTCATTCCCTAGCACAAACGTGGTTGGTTTTGACCCCTTGGCATTGCAGATCTGACCTCAACCACCTGCTAGTCCTTGTCTGTTCCCCACTACTCCTCAAATATTAAACTGCATAAATAAAACATACCAGACAGGTCACTTTTATGTAAAAGTGGCGCAGCTGTGGTTATATAGTTTTAACATCTACCCTACAATTTATTTTATTAAATTAAGTAATAAATTGCACATAAGTATATAGGTAAAGCTGACTAGAAAATTGCTATTTTCTTTATGACAAACATCACGAGAAATAAATACTGCTCTGGCAGCAAGATACTACTCATTCAGGGAAGAACTACTACACAATAGTCAACAACACAACTTGTAAAAAAACATACATATTTTCCAAAAAATTGCAATTTGCAAATCTCATTAACCCATGGGGTTGATTTACTAAAGGAAAATCCACTTTGCACTACAAGTGCACTTTCTGTAGATCTGAGGGGAAGATCTGAAATGAGGGGAATCTCTGCTGATTTTATCATCCAATCATGTGAAAGAAAAAATGCTGTTTTTTTTTATTTTCCTTGCATGTATTCCGAATAGAAAATAGAAAACATGTTAAATGTTTAACGTTTAAACTGAGAAAATGTAAAGTGATTTTGAAATTGACTGCAGCAACACGTCTCAAATAAAGTTAGGAAAAAGCAATGTTTACAATAGTGTAGCTTTCAGTGCACTTGTATTGCAAAGTGGATTTGCCTTTAGTAAATAAACCCCTCTGTAAAATTCTGGGAACTGAGGAGACCAGTTGCTGGAGTCTTCGGAGAGGAATGGATGTTGTCCCATTCTTGCCTGATATGGGGTTCAACATTTCTGGGTCTTCTTTGTCATATTTTTATTTTCAAGATGTGCCAAATATTTTCAGTTGGTTAAAGGTCTGGACTGCAGGCAGGCCAGTTAAGCACCCAGACTCTTCTACTATGAAGCTATGCTGTTGTCATAGATGCAGTATGCATTATCCTGCTGAAATATGCAAGGCCTTAGATTAAAGATGTTGTCTGGATGGATGCATATGCTGCCCTAATACCTGGATATATCTTTGAGCACTGATGGTGCCTTTCCAGATGTGCAAGCTGCCTATTCCATGTGCACTAATGCACCCCCATACCATCAGAGATACAGGCTTTTGAACTGAGTGCTGATAACAATTTGGAAGCTCCCTCTCCCTTTAATGCCCCGTACACATGGTCGGAATTTCCGACAGAAAATGTCCTATCGGACCATGTTGTCGGAAAATCCGACCGAGTGTGGGTTCCATCTGACTTTTTCCGTCGGAAAAAATTTGAGATCCTGCTCTCAAATTTTCCGACAACAAAGTCCGATCAGACTTTTTCCGATCGTGTGTAGCGAATTCCGACGGACAAAGTGCCACGTATGCTCAGACCGTGTGTATGCAACACCAGTGTCGGACAAAATCCGTCGGAAAAAATCAGACGGATTTTGTGGTCGGAATTTCCGACCGTGTTTACGGGCATTAGTCTAACATGGTTGCCAAAAAGAATGTCACATTCGGATTTGTCTGACCACAGAACAGTTTTTCACTTTGCAACAGACTATTTTAAATGAGCTATGGCCCAGAGAAGATGGCGATGTTATGTTCAGATATGGCTTTTTCTTTGCATGATACTTTAACTTGCATTTTTGGATAGCACAGTGAACTATGTTCACAGACAGTGATGTCCATAACAGTATCATACCTGCTTTTAATGCAGTGCCATCTGAGGGCCCAAAGATAACGGACATCCAATATTGCGTTTCGGCCTTGTCCCTTGTGCACAGAGATTTCTCCAGGATTTCTGAATCTCTTAATGATATAGATGATGATATATTTAAAGTCTTTGCAATTTCACATTGAGGAACATTATTCTGAAATTGTTCTACAGTTTTTAGATGCAGTTTTTCAGATTGTTGAACCTCTGCCCATCTTTAGTTCTGAGACAATCTGGCTCTCTAAGATGCTCTTTTTATACCCAATCCAGTTACTGACCTGTTGCCAATTAACCTAATTTGTTTAAAAATTTTCTTCCAGCTCTTCCCCGTTAGTACCACTTACTTTGCAAGCTTTTTGTTGCCCTTACCCAAGTCTTTTGAGACATATTGCTGCCATCAATTTAAAAAATTACCTTTTTTTTTTTTAATTATATACTTTCTCAGTTAAAACATTCCACCAAAAATATATAAAAAATATTTTTTTTTTCCTCAGCTTAGGCCGATACGTATTCTTCTACATATTTTTGGTAAAAAAAAATCGCATTAAGCGTTTATTGATTGGTTTGCGCACAAGTTATAGCGCCTACAAAATAGGGCATAGTTTTATGGCATTTTTATTAATAATTTTTTTTTACTGTAATGGCGGCGATCTGCGATTTTTATCGTGATTGCGACATTATGGCGGACACATCGGACAATTTGTACACATTTTTGGGACCATTGTAATTTTTGCAGCGAGATACACCCCAGTCGATGACCTATTGTGTCGAAACAAGTCGGGTATGCTTATCTTGTGCTTCCCACATTGTTTATATATATATTTTTATATTTTTATGTGATCACCTCTTTTTGTCACATCTGTTTATATGCAAGATGTGAATAAAGTTTTAGTCTGTTTTTGACCTGCACCATCGGAGTTCTTTTCCATTTTTTTCCCATATTTTCCATACTGTATTGGATTTACACTGAGTCCTTTGGGTGCATCGCATTGGATCCCTGTTGATTTGTTCCATCGCAAGATTGCTGGCGTGGATAAGTGCTGCCTTTTGGATGGGTGTCGCTCAGCCTTGACTGTCCGGATCCCGCCTGGTCGCCTTTTTCCTTGCACTAGTGTTTGGAGCGCTACAAGCTCGTATGATACATTGCCATATGGTATTTGTATCCAACACATCTGGTAAGAGTGTTACATCTTTCTATATGATTTCCATTCCTTTGAGATCCACTCAAGATCCAGCGTGATTATACCATCCTGTCTATTGGGGTATTCATCACCCGATTGGACTTTCTGATCTGTGGGACTGTTGATCATATTGCTTTATATGGGTGATACCTTATAAAGACTTTATATGTATATTTCAATTTTTTTTGGAATATTTGAGTTTTCACCTCCACGGGTGTTACTTTTTGATTTGATATCATAGTTTAAGTATATCAATATTTGTTCTAGATAAATTAGCGCTACACTATTTTGCTACATGTAAATTTTGGACTTTGTTTGTTTGAGTGTTGGCAGCTTTTTTGTTTTTACATATCGTTTTTTGTTTTTAGCGCAGTTCTTTTTCACATTCACACTGTAAAAAGTGATTCTAACTGTTAGGGAGCATGGCTACGGGTGACACGTCACTGATCACCGCTCCCGATCACAGGGAGCTGTGATCAGTGACAGTGAGACTAGGCAGAACGGGGAGATTCTTGTTTACATTAGCATCTCCCCATTCTTCCTCTCCATGACACGATCGCGGGTATCCCCGCGGACATCGAGTCCGCGGAACCCACGATCCTACTCACAGAGCTGGCAGTGGGCATGCACAGCGGAAAATTCAAAGGGATGTACAGGTATACCCATTTGCGTAGCCGTGCCATTCTGACGACGTAAATGTACAGGCGGCGGTCGGCAAGCGGTTAAAGAAAAAAATTTGCATGGTAAGTCAATTAAGATAACTGATGAAGTGGAGAAGGACATTCTTGGTTTACCAGGCAACAGCCTCATTCTGACAGTAAACCAAAAGGTTTTCAGGATTAAGCACTTCTGGGCTCATTTAACGCCACTAAGAGATTGATCAGACCACTTTTACAGTCATCAGCATTTACTAAAGACACTGGGTACTGCAAGTGCACTTTAAGTGCATTTGCTCTAGATGTATATTTGCCTTCAGTAAATCAACCCCAATATGCTTACACTCTACTTAGAACAGAGTACAGGCATGTCAAGTGCAAAATCTGCTTCGTAGTCAAAGCTTTAAATGACAAATCCAATCACAAGTGAAATCAAGAAGCTACTAATGCATTCCAGCACACTGCATACACGCTGAAATTAGAAAGTTTACATAATTTATCATAATCTGAGTTTTCTGTAATCCGCAGCATCCACAGCACACACAGACCACCTCCCATGATCAGTAAGGGAATATACGTTTTCAAGCCTATATAGGTAACATCCTCTGCCTTGGCTTTGTGCACCAAAAACAACATTCAAATGCTCAAGGCAGATTAAAATCTTTTGGCTGCGGGAAACATCTTAGTACTGACATTTTTAAAATCAGGCTTTCTGTATGTAAGAGGCAGCAAGGAAGGTATTCCAGCATCCAGTATCACAAACAAGTTTATATTAAGATCTCCAGATTACAGAGAAAAGAGATTGGAATGGATTGGTGGACTAAAGAAACAGCTGGATGACAAACTGAAGTACTGAGCGGGTAGTTTGTTCTCTCTGAATGCCTCTCAAGGCTATATTTTAAAATCTGATTTGGCATTTTCCTTTTAATCTCAAGTCTATATTCTGTTATGTGGGGAGTAAATACAACGTATGAATTTAAAACATCTTTATATATTTTTAAAAAATTTTAATTCTTCGAAGGTCTTCTTGGATATTTTGTGTAATTTACCATCGTGTCAACCTATGGTTGGAAAGTGAAGTGGAGTACTGAAACTCCAAGGAGGTGATAATACCAGAACTCATTTACTAGACTGATAAATACTGGCCTGGGCACCAATAGCAGTGGCAATAGAGAGGTAATAGCCAAACAGAACAGTGAAAGGGAAGGAATGAGAGATGCTGTGCCCTAGAAATGCCTTAGGTAGAAAAAATCATAGTGACAGCCATTGGTTTGTGAATCAAGAACAAAAATTGCGAGACGATATTCTACTGAACCTTCCATTTGAGATGTTTTGTTATCTTCATCATATCCACTACTTGATGATCCTCACCAAAGCATGAGTCAGACTTAGAATCATAACCAGAAGATACGGTATTAGCCATTCCTTGTCCACCCTCACCTTTTCAACATCTACAATTGTTACTTTTTTCCACTTTTAACCACTTCAGCCCCGGACCAATTGTCAGCTTAAGGACCAGAGGTCTTTTTTCAATTTCGCACTGCACTACTTTAACTGGTAATTGCGCGGTCATGCAATTTTGTAACGAAACGAAATTTGCGTCCTTTTCTTCCCACAAATAGAGCTTTCTTGATGGTATTTGATTGCCTCTGTGATTTTTATTTTTTGCGATATAAACGGAAAAAGAGCGAAAATTTTGAAAAAAAAAAAAAAAGAAGAGATTTTCTACTTTTTGTTATAAGAAAAATCTAATAAACTCAATTTTAGTCAAACATTTGGGCCAAAATGTATTCAGCCACATGTCTTTAGTAAAAAAAATGCCAATAAGCGTATATTTATTGGTTTGCGCAAAAGTTATAGCGTCTACAAACTAGAGTACATTTTCTGGAATTTACACCGCTTTTAATTTATGACTGCCTATTTCATTTCTTGAGGTGCTAAAATGGCAGAGAAGTACAAACCCCCCCCAAATGACCCCATTTTGGAAAGTAGACACCCCAAGCTATTTGCTGAGAGGCATGTTGAGCCCATTGAATATTTTTTTTTTTTTAGTCCCAAGTGATTGAATAAAGACAAAAATAAAAAAGAATTTTTTTTTCTTCAAAAAGTTGTCACTAAATGATATATTGCTCACACATGCCATAGTTATATGTGGAATTGCACCCCAAAATACATTTTGCTGCTTCTCCTGAGTATGGGGATACCACATGTGTGGGACTTTTTGGGAGCCTAGCCGCGTACGGGGCCCCGAAACCCAAGCACCGCCTTCAGGATTTCTAAGGGTGCAAATTTTTGATTTCACTCCTCACTACCTATCACAGTTTCGAAGGCCATAAAATGCCAAAATAGCACAAAACCCCCCCAAATGACCCCATTTTGGAAAGTAGACACCCCAAGCTATTTGTTGAGAGGCATGGTGAGTATTTTACAGCTCTCATTTGTTTTTGAAAATGAAGAAAGTAAAGAAAAAAAAAATTTTTTTTTCTTTTTTTTCAATTTTCAAAACTTTGTGACAAAAAGCGACATCTGCAAAATACTCACAATACCTCTCAGCAAATAGCTTGGGGTGTCTACTTTCCAAAATGGGGTCATTTTGGGGGGTTTTATGCCATCTGGGCATTCCATGGCCTCCGAAACTGTGATTGGCAGTGAGAAGTGAAATAAAAAAATTACTCCCTTAGAAAGCCTGAAGGCGGTGCTTGGTTTTGGGGTTCCGTACGCAGCTAGGCTCCCAAAAAGTCCCACACATGTGGTATCCCCGTACTCAGGAGAAGCAACAGAATGTATTTTGGGGTGTATTTCCACATATGCCCATGACATGTTTGAGCAATATATCATTTAGTGACAACTTTTTGTAAAAAAAATATATATATATATTTTTTTTTCATTATTCAATCTCTTGGGACAAAAAAAAAAAATATTTAATGGGCTCAACATTGCTCTCAGCAAATAGCTTGGGGTGTCTACTTTCCAAAATGGGGTCATTTGGGGGGGGGTTGAACTGTCCTGGCATTTTATGCACAACATTTAGAAGCCTATGTCACACGTCACCCACTCTTCTAACCACTTGAAGACAAAGCCCTTTCTGACACTTTTTGTTTACAAGAAAACATATTTTTTTTTTGCAAGAAAATTACGTTGAACTCCCAAACACTATATATATTGTTAAAGCAAAGGCCCTACAGATTAAAATGGTGGGTGTTGCATTTTTTTTTTTCCACACAGTATTTGCGCAGCGATTTTTCAAACGCATTTTTTGTGGAAAAAATACACTTTTTTTTATTTTAATGCACTAAAACACACTATATTGCTCAAATTTTTGATGAAATAAAAAATATGATCTTAGGCCGAGTACATGGATACCAAACACGACATGCTTTAAAATTGCGCACAAACACGCAGTGGCGACAAACTACATACATTTTTAAAAGCCTTTAAAAGCCTTTACATGATACCACATTAGATTCACGGAGGAGGTCTACTGCTAAAATTACTGCCCTCGATCTGACCTTCGCGGTGATACCTCATATGCATGGTGCAATTGCTGTTTACATATGACGCCAGACCAACGCTTGTGTACGCCTTTGCGCAAGAGAAGGGGGGGCAGGGGTGCTTTTTTTTTTTTTAGTTTTTTTTTTTATTTATTTAGCTTTTTTATTTTATTTTTAAACTGTTCCTTCCATTTTTTTTTCTTTGTTATGATTTTTATTGTTATCTCAGGGAATGTAAATATCCCCTATGATAGCAATAGGCAGTGACAGGTACTCTTTTTTTGAAAAAATTGGGGTCTATTAGACCCTAGATCTTTCAATCTGCCCTCAAAGCATCTGACCACACCAAGATTGGTGTGATAAAATGCTTTCCCAATTTCCCAATGGCGCGGTTTATATCCGGGAGGGGGGACATTCCCTCCCACTGCTTGTAAAAGCAGTCTAGAGGCTAATTACCCGCTAGAATTGCTTTTACATGAAAGCCAATCACTGGCTGAAAAGAATGATACCAAGATGATACCTAAACCTGCAGGCATCATTCTGGTATAACCATTCAAAGTCCAGCAACATACTGGACATATATTGTAATCTTTTTTTTTTCATGCAGCCTCTTGGCTGAACGAAAAAAAGAGATTGATTGGTGGGTATGCCCACCATTAGAATACCTCCCTTCATCCACCCACTTCTAATGATGGGCATACATGCACCATTTATATATGCCGATGCATGGGGGCATCCTCCCGCAAAAGTTATGCCGTGTACACACGGTCGGAATTTCGACCGTATGTACGTGGCATTAGGAGCCAATCGCTCCTTCCCCCCCCCTGCTGCCCCCATGCTTCGGCACGTATGCTCTTTTTTTTAACTGTGGTGGTGAAATCACCTCCTACAGCATTGGAGTCGCGGCTTTATGTATCGTGGGAGCAAACGCTGTTGCTGTCAAGATAAATAAATCCGCGCTGCAACAGAATGGCGCACCTGAAAACAAAAAAAAATGCTTAACACTAAAACACAGTAAACAAAATTACATACCTGAAAAGCAAGCATGATAAAACATAATAAAACATTGCAGAATAGAATGGAGTAAAAAAAGAGCGAGAATAGAGAGAGAGAGAGAACAATAAAACGACAACTATTTTTGTTTTTTTTATTTTTTTGAGATTCACAGGTAAAAAAGCTCCTGACTGTTAGCGACTGAATCAAAACGCTACCACAAAAAAAATGTTAGTGATCGCAGGGATCAGGCCTGACTCTGCGAACGCTGCAGTTATGTGTGCTTAGTGTTTTGTAAGTGACAGTGATCGATCGATACTGCACTTGGGTGGGCTGGGCGGAGGGGGAAAACGCAGGTGCTAGCAGGTATCTGGGCTGATCCCGCTAACAATGTGTTTTTTTGGAACCCTAAACTGCTGGGACGCTAGTATAGATCTGATCAGATCAGATATTGATCTGTTCAGATACTATACCACTAAGGGAGGTGTATGCTTTGCGCGTGGGTGTTTGCGGTACTGGCACTAACCTGGGGCGACGCAGACCTTATTTGACCCTAAAACCTAATTGATATCACCCGCCGGGCGATCAGGGGGTTAAACCGTTATTGGGTAATAAATGGCGGGTGCCCTGACAGTATAAAAAACAAGCTAACGAACCAGCGTCACCCGTAACAGTAATACAAAAAAAAAACTGGCTACCTAGCGGCACCAGTGACACTAATGCAGCGATCAGAAAAACAATCGCTTAGTGACACTGGCAAAAGGGGGTGAAAGGGTTAACTAGGGGCAATCAGGGGGTTAAACCTTTATTAGGTAATATATGGGGGTACCTGACGCTATATAAAAACCTGACGGGGAACCTAAATAACGAAATAACTAACTGGCTAACCAGCGTCACCAGTGACATTTATACGGTGATCACTGGTGAAAGGGTTAACTCTAGGGGCAATCAGGGGGTTAAAACCTTTATTTAGGTTGTAATATGGGGGTACCTGACCTATAAACCTATTTATGAACCTATATAAACATGGCGGTTAACCTAAAAAAAAACTGGTTACCTAGCGACACTAATGCAGCGATCAGAAAAACGATCGCTTAGTGACACTGGCAAAAGGGGGTGAAAGGGTTAACTAGGGGCAATCAGGGGGTTAAACCTTTATTAGGTAATATATGGGGGTACCTGACGCTATATAAAAACCTGACGGGGAACCTAAATAACGAAATAACGAACTGGCTAACCAGCGTCACCAGTGACAGTTATACGGTGATCACTGGTGAAAGGGTTAACTCTAGGGGCAATCAGGGGGTTAAAACCTTTATTTAGGTTGTAATATGGGGGTACCTGACCTATAAACCTATTTATGAACCTATATAAACATGGCGGTTAAAATAAAAAAAAAATGGTTACCTAGCGACACTAATGCAGCGATCAGAAAAACGATCGCTTAGTGACACTGGCAAAAGGGGGTGAAGGGGTTAACTAGGGGCAATCAGGGGTTAAACCTTTATTAGGGGGGGTAGGGGGCTACCTAGGACCTAAAACTAACTGCCCTGACAGTTATTACAGTCACACTGACACTAAATGCAGTGATCAGTAAATAAATGATCACTGCAATTAGTGACACTGTGACTGGGGGGGGGGAGGGGGTGATCTGGGGGGTGATCTGGGGGTGACAGGGGGGTGGATTGTGTGCCTATGTGTACTGGTGTCAGTGTACTGTTTGTGCACTAACCTGTACATCTTCACTCCTCGGCGTTCCGGTCACATAGACCGGCGCACCGAGCGTGACATCACTTCCGCCTTCCTGTCTATACAATAGACAGGAAGGGGAAGCTTTTCATTCGCCAGGAGCGATCGCGAGGGGGTGGCCAGAAACCACTGGCCGTCCCCTCGTCCCGGATCGCTCCTGAAGCGATGCCGACCGTCCCCGCCGGCGGAGGGGGTTCCGATCGGACACCCCACCCGCCGGAAGAATGGCACGTACAGGTACGTGGTTCTGCCTGTACGTGCCATTCTGCCGACATATATATACATGGGGCAGTCGGCAAGTGGTTAACTCTCATTGATGGTTTATTTTTTCAAATTCCTGAACATGTTGAAAGCACTGGGCTCTTTTACACAGATACTAGGGGGTATAATTTCCTTAATTTTATTAGATGCCAAACTGTATAGATAGGCATGTTTTAATCAGAGAATATGTTTATTGAAAAAGAAATCAAGAAAGCATTGAAAAAATAAATAAAGCAATGTATCTCACAGAGCATATCCAATAAATACATGAAAGAAGGTACAGATTCCATGATCAAATATAAACCTAGTTGGGTTGATTTACCAAAAGCTAATAGGCTGTCCACGTTAGAATTTAATTTTCTCTTAGCTTAAAGTGGTGAAGTTTCACTTTGCAAAGAATACCCAATCGTGTACAAGGAAAATGAAAAACTCATTCACCGGTAGAAGTCCTCATTCACTAAGCTAAGAGAAAATTCCCTTGCTAAGTGAACAACCTGTTTGCCTTTAGTAAATCAACCCCAATATTTCACAGCATATATCATACATTTCACCATTGAAACATATAAGAACAATACCCATGCAATTATAGCATAGAAACCACACTTCTATGAGTTAAGTTAAGGAGGTCAATATCATATTATATACAGTATTTGTATAGGGTTGAGGTAAAGAGATAGCATTTGAGTAAAGAAAAGAAAAAAGATGTGAAGGCGTTTATGAGCTATAATACCCAATGCACATAATCCAGTGGTGTCCAGTCATTTATCACAAAGCTTTTTAATTTTTAACAGCCTGTGTGAACAAAAATACAGCATCTTAAAATATTATTTATACGTTTGATCAATTCCTTTATAGTGTGTGTGGTTGGGGTGTGGGATCTATGTATTTATGATATTGAAAAGTTAGTTTTTTTTTTTTTTTTTTTAGTTTTGGAGTGGAGATGGATTATAACACCTATTAGGTTTGTAATGCTGTCTGTGTCCCCATTAGGAGATTCAACCTCTCTATTATCCTGTTTACCATTATCATTGAAAGTTAAAGTAAAATAAAAGCCCAAATTTTGGGTTGTCCCAAGTCATACAGGGGAAATCTTCCAATGGGGACACTAGTTCTGGTGACCTGGGGGCATCAGGGGATTCCCTTAATTTGCAGGGATTTCCACTCACTTCCTGTTTTGACTGTGGGACAGGAGGTGAAGGTAAATCAGCCCAATGGGACACAGATAGCAAATCTGACAAAGTTATAACCTTCCCTTACTCTATCCAAAATGTTAAAAAAAAGTTTTGCCTATAGTTCTACTTTAAATCAGGGTTCTCGCCATATTCAATTATGTGAACTCACCCATAAGCATGTATTCCATAAAGCCTAGGATACATATCTTGGGATACAGAGGAGTGGTTAAAATAAAATACTAAGTTGAAAGTATTGACCACAGACTGACAATATCTTTTAAGCTTTGGACAGTGTCAGACTATGTGAATAAGGTCACTGTGTTCCTGTTTACACCTGCTGCAAGTGGATTCAGTAAGTTTACCTATAGAAAACAGTTCCAGAGCTGTGTAGGGCACTCTAAATACAAAATATATATGATTAACCACTGGGTTACATTAAGAGTGCTGTGTAAAAAACGAAATCTACAATTCCTGCCCATAGTTTACCGACTATAGGCCCTACATCATCTTCCCGTTTAACTAAAGCGTTGGGGAAGCACTACGGTATTCCATTAATTGGGGAAGCACTACGGTATTCCATAAATTGGGGAAGCACTATGGTATTCCATAAATTACAGTGTGTAAAATTTAGATTTTAATTCTTTAGTGTATCCACATGCTCTAGTTTAAAGATGGGGATAGGGATCAGATGCCATATGTCCTTATTGGCTTGAGTCAGTATAACTGTAAGATTTTACCAGTTTGCATCTTGTTCTCTGAAAATAGCAAGACATCAGTGCAGGTTCACCTATAGCAGCCTCTTAACCACTTCAGCCCCGAAAGGATTTACGCCCTTCCTGACAAGAGCATTTTTTGCGATACAGTACTGCGTCGCTTTAACTGACAACTGTGTGGTCGTGCTATGTTGCAGCCAAATAACATTTTCGTCCTTTTTTCCCCACAAATAGAGCTTTCTTTTGGTGGTATTTGATCACCTCTGCGGTTTTTATTTTTTTGCGCTATAAACAAAAAATTAGCTATATTTTTTACTTTTTGCTATAATAAATATCCCCCAAAAATATTAAAAAAAATGTATTTCTTTCTCAGTTTAGGCCGATATGTATTCTTCTATATATTTTTGGTAACAAAAATCCCAATAAGTGTATATTGGTTTGCGCAAAATATGCGTTATAGCATCTACAAAATAGGGGATAGATTTATGGCATTTTTATTATTATTTTTTTTTATTAGTAATGGCGGAAATCTGTGATTTTTATCGTGGCTGCAACATTATGGCGGACACATCGGACACTTTTTACACTAATTTGGGACCATTGTTATTCATACAGTGATCAGTGCTATAAAAATGCACTGATTACTGTGTAAATTACATTGAAAGGGAAGGGGTTAAACACTAGGGGGCGATCAAGGGGTTAAGTGTGTCCTAGGGAGTGATTGTAACTGTGGGGGGATGGACTCACTACAACATGACAGAGATCACTGACAGGGAGCGCAGTAGATCTCTGTCATGTTGCTAGGCAGAACAGGGAAATGCCTTGTTTAAATAGGCATCTCCCGTTCTGCCGCTCCGTGACACGATCGCGGGCCCCCGGTGGACATTGAGTCCGTGGGACCCGCGGGCGCGGTCATAGAGTACGTGGTGGGTGCGCGCCCACAATTCCCGCAATTTAAAAGGGACATACCTGTATGCCCATTTGCCCAGCTGTGCCATTGTCATGCGCTGGTCAGCATGTGGTTAAGGCTACTATGCCGACCGATGCTTAGTTGCCCCAGGATTCAAAGTGCTGTGCTATATTTGCAGAACTGGGATGCCCCCCCAGCAGCCCTAGAGAGAGGGTTTACATACGGTGTCAGATGTCTTCAGGATGTGAAGTGGTTAAAGGTAAGCATAGTATGCAGAAGCAACCAGGACTGGTGACTTACTAGACATCAAGCTTGCAAGGCTAAGGGCAGGCAGTACTCAGTGACAGACTATCATCCAAGCATAGTTCATGGCAGACAACAGTCACTAGCATAATCTATATCCAAGGAAGGGTCAGGGCAGATGGCAATCAATACCATAATCAGTTATCCAGCAGAGGAGGCGATTTGTTGCATAATCCATTATTCAGTTAGAGGTCAGGGCAGATGGGCAATAAATAGTGTATCCATTATCAGGAAAGGGTTAGTAGCAGAGTCAATCCAGAGACGAGAGCCAGGAAGCTAACGCTATCACAAGCCCAAGGCACTTGCATTGTTCAAGCTCCACAGCCATGCTAGCCAATCAGGGTAGCGGGTTGAAACAGGAAGGGCCAAGCCACTGTCTAGAAATAGGGATGCTCATTGCCCAGCAATACTTTCTTCTCTCACTGTATCTCAATGTTCTAACCTATATAGCTCTGGACAAGTGGAGATAGCCCATATTGGTAAATATCTGGTGAAATTTGTTATTTTTTAAGTGGTTTAGTTTTGCATAGGGAGTAGTTTATTGGGCTTGTGAAATTTCTGAGCCTTGAGACCTGAGCTGAGATCCAATGAGCTGTGTGAGTTGTGTGATTTTAGAACCAATTGCTGGTCTCTAAATGGGTTATATCTTGAAATCCCTGTACAATATGTTGCAGCCAAGCTAAAGGTATTAAAGTATTAAAACCAGGGGTAAGAAGGGCGACCCCTCCCTTCGATGTTGCAATTGCTTCAACCTAATTTTTGGTTGTTGCCATTTCCAGTAGTTCTCTAAAATTGCATTTAGTGTTCTAAAGACTTTGAGTGGGATTAAAACTGGAGTGTTGTGGAGGAAGTTGTGGCATAAATGTAAGTTTTATAAGTTTTGCTCAACCCATTTGGGACAGGGAGATCTTATCCAATACATGGACTTTTGCCTTAATTTCAGAGGCTCTGGAGAGATGTTAAAGTAGAACCAAACCCATTAATTTAAAGTGGAACTATACTCACCTTGGCTGCAGCAATGCAAAATCCTGGAGCGTCCCGCTGGCTGCTGACATCTTTGAGTGGCTGGCTTCTGGGTATCAAACGCCAGGCACTTTCATTGGTGGGGCGGGGATGACATTGACTTGGGGATTGCCAAATTTCTACAGTGAATGGCACGTGCGCAGCTCACTGTACAGGGGCGGACAGGCAGATAGGTAATTTCATGTATCTTCTACATCAGAAACCCTGCCTGTTAGCTCATTTTTGTTTATTACCTAAACTTCCACAATATCTGTTTCTCAAAATGGTTACATTCATGGCATGCTGTTAATAATAACTGTCACAATTGCTTGTGCTCTCTACTGAACTGTCAAGCCATCAAATGTCAAATGTCACTGAACATACAGTCAGGTCCATAAATATTGGGACATCAACACAATTCTAATCTTTTTGGCTCTATACACCACCACAATGGGTTTGAAATGAAACTAACAAGATGCGCAGACTTTCAGCTTTAATTTGAGAGTATTTACATCCAAATCAGGTGAACGGTGTAGGAATTACAACATTTTGTATATGTGCCTCACACTTTTTAAGGGACCAAAAGTAATGGGACAGATTAACAATCATCCATCAAACTTTCACTTTTAAATACTTGGTTGCAAATCCTTTGCAGTCAATTACAGCCTGAAGTCTGGAACGCATAGACATCACCAGACGCTGGGTTTCATCCCTGATGAAGCTCTGCCGGGCCTCTACTGCAACTGTCTTCAGTTCCTGCTTGTTCTTGGGGCATTTTCCCTTAAGTTTTGTCTTCAGCAAGTGAAATGCATGCTCAATCGGATTCAGGTCAGGTGATTGACTTGGCCATTGCATAACATTCCATTTCTTTCCCTTAAAAAAGTCTTTGGTTGTTTTCGCAGTATGCTTCGGGTCATCTGCACTGTGAAGCGCCGTCCAATGAGTTCTGAAGCATTTTGTTGAATATGAGCAGATAATATTGCCTGAAACACTTCAGAATTTATCCTGCTGCTTTTAAAGCTGAAAGTCTGCACATCTTGTTAGTTTCATTTCAAATCCATTGTGGTGGTGTATAGAGCCAAAAAGATTAGAATTGTGTCGATGTCCCAATATTTATGGACCTGACTGTATGATCTAACTCAGGGATCCTCAAACTACGGCCCTCCAGCTGTTGTGGAACTACACATCCCATGAGGCATTGTAAAACTCTAACATTCACAGACATGACTAGGCATGATGGGAATTGTAGTTCCTGAACAACTGGAGGGCCGTAGTTTGAAGACCCCTAATCTAACTGATCATATGTGCAGCTCTATGACACATGTAAATCAAAAAGAGGCTAAGATGGCAGTTTCCATGGCCTTTAATGGATAGGAGGGTATAGTTACGATTCAAATTGTCAATATTTTGTGAGATTAGTGGAAATTTGGATGTCAAAGTAATAAAAATAATTTGTAAGCGGAATAGGGGATAGAGTAGTTATTGGTCATGTTTTATCCTCATCTAGAAGCAAAGGGTATTTCGTCCATTTATTTAAAGGACCAGAGTACCTGCCAAAGAGCTCAATGGTGTCAAACAGTGGGAGTAGAGTATCATCTGCATGTAGCATCATTTTTTCATGAGTGTTTCCAATGTGGAACCCTGTTACATTATCATTGTCACTAATTGTGACAGCCAGGGGCTCTATGGCCAGGGCCAATAGAAGTGGTGAGAGGAGGTACACTTGTTGACTGCCTCAACCTAAAGCAAAGGTCACTGACATTAAAGGGGATCTTCACTGCGTCTGAACAACACAAACCAAAAACACTAATTTCATACATTTTTAATATTCAATACAAACTCCCCCATCCACCCATGTCTCCATGCTTTATTTTGTTGAGAAATCATTTTGAAAAATACAACCTTAGCATTTCTGGGTGTGGCCATCTTGAGTAAGGGCACATTATTAATGTAGCATGTACTTCCTGGAATCCATCTGCCCTTAGCTTAAGCATGCATGCAGGAGAGTGTGCTTTACTGAGAAAACCCCTCCTCCTCTCCTCCCCTCCTGAAGACTCCTGGAATGTATGCCATCATTTTCCTAGGCAAGAAACCAGGAAGTAACTGAAGAAATGTGAAAAAAAAAAGTTTAAAACAAGTAAATATGATATACTTTCCTATCTATTTACTAATGCTAGCAGCATGAGGATTAAAAATAATCAATGTTCCACTTTAAACCCACCTTCCTAAGTTGCAATGATTGGGTTAACATCCAAAAAGTTTTAAAACAGTTTTAAAAGTATTAAAAGTTTCACCGTGAAATAACAAAAAAGTCTGGCGCCAGGAAGTTGGGACATATATTGTACTGGGAACTTTGTAAATGTCCTACAGGAACCCAAAAGCAGCTGTGTGGGTGAGCACACCATGAGGGGTGTGAATACACATGCAAACATTCAAAAGCAACCACAATTAAAAGCGCTGATCGGGACAGTCTTGTATGGACAAATTCTCAGAAGGCTCAATATGATAAAATCATGTGCCAATTTAATAATAGCATGTAATGCATAAATGAATAGTTAAAATCTCCTTGCATAGATGGAACAACTAGAAGGCTTGCTCCCAGGTGGGACAAAACCTTCATGCGTTCCTGAGAAATCCACAGAGAAGGAGGAAACCAGCATGTGCAGAGCTGAATGGACTGTATGAAGCCTCAATCAAAGCCCCGGTGGTAGATGGTGAGACAAAACAGCCACAGAACGATGAGGGATCGAGAGGCAGCCTGAACAACCGCCAACAGGAACCAACAGACGGAAACGCCCGAGCGTGACATCATACGCTCGGGGAGCACAGGTCCAGACCGAGGCTTGAAGCACAGGATGGTGGAGAGCAAGCCGAGGAGAATGGAGGGGAAGAATAGCTGTTGTTTTGACAACGCGTTTTTGGGCGTGGCCCTTCTTCAAGTCATGTGACATAGACAACCAATGGGGAAAGAATCACATTTTTAAAGGAACCATGACTTGTTTCTTCACCGCAGCAAGACTTCAATTGTTAGAATAACCCGATGACAGTAAGGCCCCTTTCACACTGGGGCGGGGAGCCGCGGTGATGGTAAAGCAGCACTATATTTAGCGCTGCTTTACCGTCGATTTAGCCGCGGTTTTCGGCCGCTCACGGTGCGGTTTTACCCCCCACAAGTGGCCGAAAAAGGGTTAAACCCCCCGTAGAGCGCCGCCGTATCGGCGCTTTGCGGCGCTATTGCCGCGGTATCACTGCGGTGTCCCATTCTAATCAATGGGAAGGAGCGGTATAGGAGCGGTGAACACATCGCTCCTATACCGCTCCAAAGATGCTGCTAGCAGGACTTTTTTTGCCGTCCTGCTAGTGCACCGCTCCAGTGTGAAAGCCCGCCGGCTTTCACACTGGAGTGAATGGGGCCGGATTTTTTCAGGCGGTATACAGGCGCTATTTTTAGCGCTGTACCGCCTGAAAAACGCCCCAGTGTGAAAGGGGCCTTACTCAATCTACATACACTGAAAATACTCAAACAAAGACAGGGGGAGCAATGGAAACAATTAAAAAACAATCAAAAAAGCTAATTTTAAATTGAAAATTTATAAAATACATAATTAATACAAAATAATACAAAAAGCCGCGCTATTACCTAAATTAAAAAATAATAACAATGAATGGTGCAAATAAATAATATGAAAAGCCTAAAGCAGTATCATGTGATATGATCCAATTAATACGTAAAAAGTCCAGTGGATTAATGAATAAAACCTAGAACAATTAATGTAATATGAAATAATCAAAGAAAAGTCCAGTATGGAAAACATAAATCCAAACGTGACAAAGTGAAAATCCAAAAAAAGTAGTGACTGTCGTGATCCACCACCAGATGTTGAATGTGCTTACCAGAGGGCAAGCTAAAATAGGCCCATAAGTTGATGTCAGGATGAGTCGCAGCCAAATAGACCCCAAATATGATCTCCTTCACAGGGTTAACCAGAAACGGAAAGCGGGCTGACAATCCTCCTTGGGACCGATAATACCAGGGGCAACCTCCGGTTGATAACGAACCAACAAACTCTTAATAGCCAATTCGGACATGTAGGAAAAAAAGGGATGCTCCCATAGTGTGATATCAGGGTAAAAATTTTATTCAATAAAAGACACTCCTACTTACATCAAGGCGAAAATCAATAAGCAGGAAATAAGAGATAAAAACATATGCCGGCCGGCAATTCGTACACCCGCTCAAACGCGGAACGCGATGACGTCAGCGCGTCAGCCTCCCTACGTCGTTTCGTCCAATGACGTCTTCTGGGGAACGGGCGACGCACTGACTCTGAGTCAGTGCGTCGCCCGTTCCCCAGAAGACGTCATTGGACGAAACGACGTAGGGAGGCTGACGCGCTGACGTCATCGCGTTCCGCGTTTGAGCGGGTGTACGAATTGCCGGCCGGCATATGTTTTTATCTCTTATTTCCTGCTTATTGATTTTCGCCTTGATGTAAGTAGGAGTGTCTTTTATTGAATAAAATTTTTACCCTGATATCACACTATGGGAGCATCCCTTTTTTTCCTACATGTCCGAATTGGCTATTAAGAGTTTGTTGGTTCGTTATCAACCGGAGGTTGCCCCTGGTATTATCGGTCCCAAGGAGGATTGTCAGCCCGCTTTCCGTTTCTGGTTAACCCTGTGAAGGAGATCATATTTGGGGTCTATTTGGCTGCGACTCATCCTGACATCAACTTATGGGCCTATTTTAGCTTGCCCTCTGGTAAGCACATTCAACATCTGGTGGTGGATCACGACAGTCACTACTTTTTTTGGATTTTCACTTTGTCACGTTTGGATTTATGTTTTCCATACTGGACTTTTCTTTGATTATTTCATATTACATTAATTGTTCTAGGTTTTATTCATTAATCCACTGGACTTTTTACGTATTAATTGGATCATATCACATGATACTGCTTTAGGCTTTTCATATTATTTATTTGCACCATTCATTGTTATTATTTTTTAATTTAGGTAATAGCGCGGCTTTTTGTATTATTTTGTCCATTTATTGTGTATATCTCACAATTTTTTAGCTGCTGCTTTAGGGTTTATTGTTTATATTTATTTTCTCACTCGGACTGTTATATTGATATCACTTATCCTGATCAATGTTAGTGAGTTTTATGCTTTGAGGTAGGGATCAGCGCGGTGTTTCACTTTGTTTTTTTCACATAATTAATACACATAAAAATAAAAAGAGAAAATATATAAACACACCTATATATATATATATATATATATATACATCTACATCTACATCTACATCTACATATGTACATATATATGCACCCAAATGCCTGATCGATGAAAAATGATGATATTCATGATGAAACTAATGATGATAAAAAATGTATTCATAGTTGTGGTGTTTCAATATACCCATAATTCATAATGTCAAAACCTAATAAAATGATATATATACTAATAATGTATATAAATATAAATATATATATATATATATATATATATATATATATATATATATATATATATAAAAAAAAAAATTTGAAAATGAAAAAAAATATATATATAGGTAATTATAATCACTTGCTGACCACCGCACACAGATGTACGTCGGCAGAATGGCACAGGCAGGCAAATGGGCGTACCTGTACATCCCTTTGAATTTGCCGCCTATCAGGTAGTCCTGCGATGTTCGCCAGCGCCCGCGATTGCGGTGAGGAGAGGCAGAACCGGGAGAGGCTGATGTAAACAAAGCATTTCCCTGTTCTGCCTAGCAACATGACAGGGATCCACTGCTCCCTGTCATCGGGAGCCGTGATCTCTGTCATGTTGTAGTGAGCCCATTCCCCCTACAGTTAGATACATCAGCAGAATAATGGAAGGATCTTTCCCTGAAGATGCAAAAGAACAGGAAAAGATCATGTGACCTCATGACAGTGTTGCAGGAAAAAGGAATTTATAAGATTAAAAATAAATCCAGTGGCATGATTTAAATAAATTTTGTGAATGAATTTTGTCAATTAACACTTCTCTGTTTAGTATCACTTCCTCTTCTTGACAGGTAACAGCTTTATTTCAGACTGTAGACTGAGTCACTTTAATTGCTAATGGAGTTTCTAACTGCCATGAGTTTTTCTGAGTTAGCTGTGAACATTGGAAATCAAATGCTTCCATTAGATTACACAGGATTCTTGAATGAAAGAGGACAGTCACAAAGGCTTATGGGGAGGAAGAGAGGAGACCCAGTCATGTATGTGCTCTTAGCAAGATGAAATAATCTATTAGAACTATCACTAGAAACATGAATCAGTCATTACAACTCAAAAGTTGATTACCGTATTTGCCGGCATATAAGACGACTGGGTGTATAAGACGACCCCCTATTTTTCCAGTGAAAACTTAGGTTTGGGGCTATACTCGCCATATAAGACTACCCCCTTCCGAGGCAACACCATTTACAAAAAAACATCAGAAAAAAAAAAACATCAGACTTAACATCAGAAAAAGGAAACTGGTGAACTACAAGTCCCAGAGATCCCACAATTGGTAGGCAGCAACAATGAATCCTCTCCTCCAAAGCACCATAAATCATTCCTGTATTTTAGGGGAGATCTGGAGCAGGATGTGCAGTACCGGATGCTTTGTTAATATGTAGAGCACCAAGTACACACAGTATAGGATGCTGTGTTAGTACAGTAGCACCAGGTACACTTCAGAATACAGTGTGCAGACAGTGTTCACCGCTGAGCCAATCGCGGCAGGCATTGTATTTTACTAATCTGTTGATGGATACAAAGCCTGCTCGGATTGGCAGAGGCTGTGACATCAGCCCGCGCCGCTCTGACTCATGTAGCCTGCTCGGATTGGCAGAGGTAGTTACCCAATCCAAGCAGGCTTAGCAGGCTCTGTTTTCATCAGAGTGCATCGCCCGCCGGGATTGGCTGAGCGGCGCATACTGTATACATATTACAATTTTACAGAGCGCCTGGTGGACTGATATCCATCTGTCGGCTTCTTCATCCGGCGTATAAGACGACCTTTTTGGCTGTGTAATTTCGGTGTAAAAGGTAGTCTCGGTAGTACGCCAGAAAATACAGTAAATTAGTAAAAAAATTTCAATCATTTAGTTAGATACCTAAAGTGTTTGGGCAAAACAAAACGAAAAATTATTCAGTACATCTCTTAAATGCATGCACATTTCCTCGCTGTTTTATCTATTTAAAATGCTGCAAGTACAGATAACATCTGGGGATCTGCCAGAAATCCGGTGTGCTACTCACTTCCTGTTTGGGTTGACAACACAGTGCCTTTGCTGCACAGAGACCCTAAATAATGTTGTCAGCTCTGTCTGCTAGACGTTAAGACCCTGCCCATTACCCACCACTCACTGTTGCTTTGCATATGTTAATTACATACATTAATTTAATTTTTAGCAAAATAATGCAGTTTCCTTAATTCCTAAGGGCTTGCCCACACACTGTGTGTAAGGATAGGGCTTTTGTAAAATGCAGCTCTGAAGAGAATAACTGTTATTTGGAACTGAGCTCCCAGCAAATACTGAGTTGAGAGTTCTACAAGTCAGGTTGAGATGTCACATAAAGTGATAGAAGCCTTTTATCATTACAGGAACATCTTTTGTTTCTTTAAATCAGTAATTACATCCTGCCTTTAACTTGTGTATGTGCCTGTTCCCTTTGAAATTGCTGTAAAATGTAACATTTTGCTGGACTTGATGAGTTAAAAAATCAACATAAAAGAAGGAAACATACTGAAATGGTTTGTAAAGGCTACTTTTTTATTTATTTTTTAATAACAAACATGTTATGCTTATCTACTGCCTTGATCCTCCTCTTCTAGGGACCCCTGCTAGCACATTGGGCCCCTCCCCTTTGCCAAGTGCCCCCTTGTGCGTGCTCACTTCCGAGCCCCAATCTCTGTGTCCATAAGACACAGAGCAAGCGGTGTAGTCCCTGCCAGTGTCATTAGTACGTTGACAGTGCATTTTTTTAGCACTGCTCGTGTATTGGTGTCACTGGTTTCCACAAAGTGTCACTTAGTGTCCAATTTGTCCGCCGCAATGTCGCAGTCTCACTGATCGATGCCATTACTAGTAAAAAATATTTTTTTTCCATAAATCTATCCCATAGTTTGTAAACGCTATAACTTTTGCGCAAACCAATCAATATATGCTTATTTGTATGTTTTTTTTTTAACAAAAACATGTAGCAGAATACATATTGGCCTAAACTGATGAAGAAATTCGATTTTTTAAATTTTTTTATTAGATGTGTTTTATAAGAAGTAAGAAATATAGTTATTTTTTTCCCAAATTGTTTATAGCCCAAAAAATAAAAACCACAGAGGTGATGGTATACCACCAAAAGAAAGCTATATTTCTGGAAAAAAAAGGACATCAATTTTATTTGGGTACAGCATCGCATGACCGAGCAATTGTCAGTTAAAGTAACGCAGTGCTGTTTTGCAAAAAAGGTTTGGAGGGCAAGTGGTAAAGTGTGAACTTACTTTAAAGGCAACAATTTTTTTCCAGAAAATAAAGATTCAGTGCTTAAAAGATATAAAGATAAATGTGCCAAAAATAAGGTTGTTAAGGCAGCATTTGAGATTTGTTGGCTCTCCACGAGGGGTTCTATAAGATTTCTGTTAGGCCTTGTTCACATGGGCTTTAGCTTGTATAAGAGGTGTGTGTACAGAAAGCTTTTGCAATACCTTTAGAAAGCTTTGTTGAAGCTTTTAAATAACTCTTTAGTTACAGTTTGGGAATGTTAAACATAGATCCTAACTGAAGTTCCATCACTTTAAACAAGCTTAGTAAATTCATATACACATAGGCCTCCTTGTGTAAAGGAATGCACGCATAGGTAACCTTTATGTGAAAACTCACCTATACATAAATGCTTGTTCATTGCCAAGAAGACTTGTCCAAGAATCAATATGCTTGAGGTAAGCATTAGTTGCAAATAGGCAGCTCTTTGTTTATAATCCCCCCAAAAAAAGATTTAATGGTGATGGTGGTTATTTACTTACAAAGTAAAAACCTGAGAGAATTGAGAGGGATGGGGGGTATTTAAATATATAATGAGGGCCTACATTTTGGAGGTGAGACTTAGACAGAAGGAACTGTAAGGAAAGAGAGACAAATGGAACTTCAAGAGCAAGAAAGTTTGGTATTGTACTTGATAGCTATATCTGCATATTGTTTCTCTCACATAGATTTGGCCTTGACTGTGATTTTATTTATTTTTTTGTATTTTGCTGTAATAGTTTCATTCAGCAGTGCCTACATTAATGTCCTTATGAACTATAGAATTTCTATGCACTGCTGTTTGTTTCTCTTTTGACAATGACCAACTTAGACCTTACAGGAGAAATGTATTGCCATGTCATATTATTATTATTAATTATTGTGTATTATAATTTTATTTTTACTTTTTTATATTATCTTTAATACTAAAAGTTAGAATTTATATTTTTGGATTTCCTTTTAATCAGGTAAATATGAAACATTGCATGGCAGCAAATATGTGCCTGTTCCCTGGATAATTTTGAGCTTTGGCTTTAAATAAATAGCAAAAGCATGCACAGGAAAAATTAGAATGGTAATTTACACCGGTCAGCTACAGGGTTGGTGCAAGGATTTTGGACACCCTAGGCAAAACCTCATTTTGCCGCCCCCACCCCTGACTACCCCCTATTTTCCCTGCCCATGTAAACCCCACCTTTTTAATGAAGCACCCATCAAATGCAGCCCACCAGCACCCATCAAATACAGTCTCACCAGTGCCCATCAAATGCAGCCTCACCAGCGCCCATCAAATGTAGCCTCACCAGCACCCATCAATGCAGCCTACCAGTGCTCATCAATGAATGTTGCCTGCTGATGCTGAAACTTAGTTGCTTGCTGCAGAGAGAAGAGAGTAGGAAAACCAGTGGCTGGGTGCCCTAGGCAGCAGAGTGCCATAGGCGGCTGCCTAGTTTGCCTAGTGGTACCCCCGGCCCTGGTCAGCTATAACAATATGACCACTGACAGGTAAAGTGAATAACATTAATTATATCATTTCAAAGGCACCTGAAAGTGGGATATATTAGGCAACAAGTGATCAAGGAGTGTATGAGTGCAATCAGGGCATCTAAAATAGACTACAGCACATATAGGAAGAAAGTAAAAAAACACCCAAAATGTTTAAAACTATGCTAATAGTAAAAAAGTGAGGTCAGATTGTATAGGCCCCATAAAAGATGATCAGGGGAAGTTCGTTACAAATGACAAGGAAAAGGCAACTGCACTAAATGCATTCTTCTCTTCAGTTTTAAAAAGGAATAGGAGCGGTATAGTAATCACGACTTAATTGCTAGTAACGCATCACAGAACATGCTCTTGCGGCTAACAGAAGCCATTGTTCGAAAAAAGACTTGAAAAGCTTAACACAAATAAATCAGCAGGGCCAGATGACTTACACTCAAGAGTCCTCAAATAACTTAGCCAGGTAATAGCCAGACCATTATTCCCAATTTTTATTGACAACTTAATGGAATGGTACTGGCTGATTTTGGTGAAAAGCCAACATGGTGCCCATATTTAAAAAAAAAGGACAGAGATATATACCTGGAAACTACAGACCAGTCAGTCTAACATTGATAGTATGTAAACTATTGGAGGTGATGATAAGGGTCTATATCCAAGAATTGGCATATGAAAACAGTATCATTGGTACTAAGCATGGATTTATGAAAAAATTTTCTTTGCCAGACAAATCTATTAACTTTATACGAAGAAGGGAGATGCCATCCAGATAAAGGAAGGCCTGTAGATGTGGAGTATCTGGATTTTGCCAAAGCATTCGATACAGCTCCCCATAAACATTTAATTTACTAATTTAGGTCTGTTGGCATAGACCATAGGGTATGTACCTGGATAGAAAACTGATTAGAGGAGTGTGTCCAAGGGGTGTTGATAAATAATGTGTACTCAGAATGGTCTGGAGTGGTAAGTGGGGTACCCTAAGACTCTGTCCTGGGACCGATTCTGTTTAATTTACCCATAAATGATATAGAGGTGGGAATAAATACTTGACCCTCAAGAAATGCATTAGGGTAAAAAAATGTTTAGGCTTTATAACCACTTTAAAGCTGCATTTGTCATGGTGTACAGCTGTAACAGTGCATTTTACAGAGGGTTGAAGTCATTAATTCCTATAGCAGGTGCATATTAGTGGAGAGTGCAGCAAATATGGATCAAGGAAACACGCTAAAATGCTGAGGTAAGGTACTTCTAAAAAGTACTAATTTAGATGTATGTGTGTTTTATTTCTAATTCATCAAGTTGAAGGCTCCATTTTTTTAGATCCATTACGCTGACCACAAAAATTTGGAGGAGGGACCTGCACACCTGAAGATGGGACTGCAGGATTCACTGCTGAGAGATCAATTCAAAAAGAAAAAAAGCAGAGGGACAGTGACCATTTATATGTGAAATATCACTGTGACCCTCCTGGATGACAAGCAGTGGGGTTTATTTACTAAAGGCAAATCCACTTTGCACTACAAGTGCACTGCAAGTGCACTTGGAAGTGCAGTCACTGTAGATAAGTGGGGGACATGCAAGGAATATAAAAAACAGCATTTTTGCTTGCACATGATTGGAGGATAAAATCAACAGAGATTCCCCTGATTTCAGGTCTTCCCCTCAGATTTACAGCAACTGCACTTCCAAGTGCACTTTCAAATGCACTTGTAGTGCAGAGTGGATTTGCCTTTAGTAAATCAACCCCAGTGAGCCTATCCTGTGGAAAGAAACTATGAAAGACAGGCAGAATTAACTTAGGATGAGAAAAATATGGACTGAAAAGGGCAGCACCAAATTCCCAGGATTTAAATCATCATACAAACACTGGAAGCAAGGAAGGATGAGGTTGTAAGACTATCACGTCCCTCTGCAGAATGAGGGCCTCAATTTGCAGAGGCATCACATGCAGTATGTACTGTATGTACTAATCACCTGGACCAACTGATCAGCCATGTTGATCAGGTGTAGTGGCAAGCCTTCAGACAAAATGTTCTGATGCAAGATTCTTGCCTACTCTGTTGTAGCTTGGGACACCTATGTGCAGGTGAAAATTAGTCTGAGAGCAAAACCAGCTGCTAAGAAGAAGAGCTTAGCAAAGACATTATATCTTTTTGATTACAGGCCCTTAAAGTGATTGTAAATGATCGCCTTGTAAAACAACCCATTCAGTTTAAAGTAGAAATGAAATGCAAAACATTTTTGTATAGATATAAAAAAAACATTATAAATACCTTTTTTCCCTTTTATAAGTGATCATATTCCATCAGTTCTCAGCTGCATAAGAGCGGGGGGGAGGAGAAGCAGCAGCACACTGAGCTTCCCAGTGAATGGCTGTGCAGCGGGGGCATGTCAGGACAAGTCTGTTCATTGGAGGAGAGCATACTGAGTTCCCAGTTGTTAATAGGAAAGCAAGGGGACTGGCAGGAACACCAGGGATTTCACACAAAGGAAGCAATACAAAGAGAACAGAATACTTTTTCATACAAGTACACGGTAGAGCAGGCACAAATCAGGAATATGAAATGTTGGGGTAACAAACACTTTAAAAGATGCAGACTTGGTAACAAAGACTGTTGCCTTGTTAAAGTGAGATACATATAGGTTCAGCGATTGTGTCGCTGTCCACTTCTTCACGAATATCCCAAAGAATTGCTAGAATGTATTTTGGAGAAAAGAATCTCTATCTGGATGTTCTCTGTCCATGGATTAGAATTGCTAGAAGGTATTTTGGAGAAAAAAATCTCTATCTGGATGTTCTCTGTCCGTGGATTAGAGAAAATGCAAAACATTTGTGTCTGTGAAAACCCAACTGTTTGACAGCATCACTCTAATTCCCCGTACACACGGTCGGAAATTCCGACCACAAAATCCATCGGATTTTTTCCGACGTATTTTGTCCGACACTGGTGTTGCATACACACGGTCAGACAAAGTTGTCGGAAAATCCGATCATTCTGAACGTGGTGACGTTCGTTGCGTACAATGGGACTACGTAGAGGCTAGTAGCCAATAGCTTTGGTCTTGTAATGTGATCTGAGCATGCGTGGCACTTTGTCCGTCGGAATTCGCTACACACGATCGAAAAAGTCCGATAGGACTTTGTTGTCGGAAGATTTGAGAGCAGGAGATAAAACTTTGTCCGTCGGAAAATCCGATAGAAAAAGTCCGATGGAGCCTACACACGGTCGGAATTTCCAACAACATTGTCCGATAGGACATTTTCCGTCGGAAAATCCGACTGTGTGTACGGGGCATTAGAGATATAGTAGTTGACTCTTTCATTTTGAGTGGCTAAAGTACAGCTTGGATCAAACTATTAAACATTTCCCTGTGACAGGAATGTCCTTTGACAAATTCCCTTTGGTAACTGAATAAAGGGGTCTGTAAGTAAATCACCCACATAGGCGGAAGTACTTAGAAACACAGGTAAGATGACTTGCTCAGACTCACAGAAGCCCCTGTGGTGTGGTTGATTATGCTATGGCTTGGTCCAATACCTTATAACTTGGACAGAAAAGCCTCCAGCATGAAGGGTAACTGTGGAGAATCAGATAAACAAGCCGCAGCTGGACCAGAAGGATTCACCAAGAGATATGTCATGGGAAATGGAAGTGGATAGCTCAAGGTTTTTTTTTTTAAAGTATCATAGGGTGATTTAGCTTGACTCTCATCAAACATAAGGGTGAACAGATCACATAAAAACTGTAAACTAGGTCTTGAAGGTCTTCCATCAGCAAGGTGACTCTTTTCTGCTGTTGGACATACTGTCAGAATCAGGGAAACAGTCTGCAATTTAATTTGTTGACCTTAAGGAGACTTCTACGCCCCGGAAAGGCAAAAAGCTGCCAAGCCATCCCTATGAGAACCTTACAGAGGGATGAGTTTACTGGAAGTCACAAAAGTGTGGAGCCATTGTTTGCTGAGTCCCCAAATGAACTGCAGGGTCAGTGTAAGTGCAGAGATCAACTTTCGTGATCTTTCTACACTGTAAAGATTCTACCATGAGCTCTGCACACTACTTGGAGTGGTGCACCAAAAATGTGCACTCCATGAAACAAAATAATGGTCAAGGGCTCCTATAAAAAGGAACAAAGGTTCCTAGTCTGTTAAAATGGCAATAGTTTTTTTTAGCAAGAAGATTGATGGCAGCTCCAGCAAAAAGGTTAGCTAGCTACAATAAAAATAAGTTTGCAACCAATAGCTCATATCCTCCTAAGCAGTCTCTGGATGTAAGGATCTGGTATAGATGATCATGCAGGATTGTGAAAAAATCTTTAGCTTCCGTATCTTGATCCCATAGAGCTGGAGACCTACATCCTAAGTATACTTATTAGACTGGGCTTACTCAGTTTGTGTAGGGAATACAGCTACTAGACGAGAATGTGTCCAACCCCTTTTGCTGGGGAAAAACACATTTTCCTGTGCAGGTCCTGAAACAACATTGGATCAGCACTGGATCAGGAATAAGGTACCACTTTGGATTTATTGTAAACAAATAACAATAATAATACAAAAAGCAAATGAGTGGAAATTTAAACATGAAAAAAGAAGTGATCTTATACAAGTCTTTACTAATTCATTTTATTGCATTACATATGTTTAAAAAATGAAGTACAAATATGTATTCAATCATTAAGTGATTCCTGTAGGAGGATGCATGTGTGCTTCAATCTATCTAAGCATAAGAGTGTCACAACACATTGATTTGTGAGCAGAGGGCACCGTTAGAAGATCTACTATATGTCAAATCCAGATACTGTTCATACATATCACTATGTAC
Source organism: Lithobates sylvaticus (assembly GCA_028564925.1). Lineage (NCBI taxonomy): Eukaryota > Metazoa > Chordata > Amphibia > Anura > Ranidae > Lithobates > Lithobates sylvaticus. The sequence continues at coordinate 130,347,699 of CM053032.1, read as the reverse complement.
TACATTATAACATGCCTGTCACAATATCACAAAAACTTCAACCTGCTAGAAAACATAAACTTTCTTTATGTCGGAATACAGTATGTTTGGATATGTCACCCTGCAGACTTTGTATCAAGCTATCAATTTGCCCATTGGGGGCCATAGACCATCAGCACACAGGGTTTATTGAACTATCAATCTTGGGGGTCAGAGATAGTCATTTTTATTCAGGGGGGGGGGGGGGGGGTGTTTACATTCTCACACTTCAGGTGTTAGGCAAATGGGATGCCATTTGTTTTAATAAAGGGCATTTTGTGTGTGGCTCTCGCAGGCAGCTAGTATTCTAGGTGGTTCTAGCATGTGGTGGGTGGGCATGTTACTTGCAGGTTACTGTTAAATTTGTTGGATGGTAAGGAGCCTGATAGTAGAGGTTGGTTATGAGTGGGTGGCCATGAGCCTGGGAGGGCCGCATGAATAATTATAGGTTCAGGGGCTGCGTGAATGTTCATGAGTCCTGAAGACGCATGACTGTGATCAGTGTACATTTTCAATGGCGATCGGGGGTGGGGAAGGGAGGTTGTGGTTGACTATGATAGGTGCTCGTTGCATCACAAGTGGGCAGTGGCACTGTTTCATGAACAGTACTGCATTACTTCCAGATCTTCCAGATCTGCAGTTCATAAGGATAATCAAGGGAGGGCTGGTTCAACTGGTATAGTGATGCATGTCTCATGCATGTCCAAAATTAGTTTTTACACAGCGAATATATAAATGTACAAATGAAGACAAACAGCATGGCTAAATATACATGTGTAAACAGCTTTACCGGTGAAAGTTATGCCTGTAATTAAAGCAATGCAACCTGGTGACTTTGAGTGGATAGAGAAGGAACAGCGACTCACTGATGAGCTCATCTCTGCATTCTATCCTCCAACTAGAAAGCTCCATTTGTTAGATTCAAAACCCTATGCAATACACTATATTGATTTAATAATTTTTAACGCATACATATATTTATAGGTATTATATGTTCACTCGAGTGTGAGAATAATTGATTTATGCAGCTAGCACTGGTACAAATGTGGTTAGATTGGAGGACACTAGGGGGTGTTTAACCACCTCAATACTAGTGGTATTTCTTTACCGCTGTATTTTTTTTTTATTGATATATAAACAAAAAAATACCAAAAATTTTAAAATGCCAGGACAGTACAAATACCCCAAGTGCTTTTTGGAAAGAAGACAGTCCAGGGTATTTAGTAAGTGGCAAAGTGATTTTTCTTTTAAGATGTATTTTTTTGGTCACATGAATTGGAAATGAAGAACTTAAATAAAATTAGATTTTTTTTCACGAAGTTGTCATTTTAACAAGTTATGTCTCACACACAGAACTGGGATACTTATCGTTACACCCCAAAAAACATTCTGCTATGCCTCCCGAGTATGGAGATACCTCCCTTTTTCACAGCCTAGCCACACAGAGGGGCCAAAAATCCAAGGACCATCTTCAGGCTTTCTAGGGGCATAAATTACACATCTAATTTACTTACTACCTATCACATTTTTGGTAGCCCTAGAGCACCAGGACCACATTTTTCAAAGCAAACACCACAGGGTATTTTCTAAGGGACATGCTGAGCCTTTTGAAGACTTCATTTTTTTGCCGCACGTTTTTAGAAAATGTGGAATGAAATTTTTTTTTTACACAAAGTTGTCTATGTAAGAAGATATTTCTCACACACAGCATTGGCATACTTAGAATTACAACCCAAACACACATTCTGTTTCTCACTCTGAGTATAGTGAGACATATGTGTGAGATATTTTCCGTACCTGGACTGATTATGTAAAAGATATTGGGGTTGATTTTCTAAAGGAAAAAAGACTGTACACTCTGCAATTGCAGTTGCTCCAGAGCCAAGTAAATGAGGTAAGGTTTTACTTTGCAAAGAATATCCAATCACAAGCAAGGGAAAAAAAGGATTTTTCTTTGTACATGATTCGATTATGGAAGTCAGCAGAGCTTCTGCTCATTTACTAAGCTCTGGAGCAACTGCCCTTGCAAAGTGCACAGTCTATTTGCCTTTAGTAAATCAACCCCATTGCATCTTGTGTATCACACAAATCAACCAATTGCATCAAAAGCAATGTACTGTAATGGTCGCCCCTAAAGGAGTGGTCACGGAATGTAGGGTCACCTGTAGCAGCCCCAGTTCCTATAAGCCAAGCAAGCCTAGCCTACTGGTATGTGGCTGCCAACAGGAATGCCATGTTCACTGGTCAGGATGTACAGGAAGCTAAAGAAAGGAAGAACAAAAAAGTTCCTGTGGTTAAAGGGGTGCAGTTGTCTGCACGGGAATGCTGGGACTGGTGTCTCGCAGGAACATAGTCAGCTGGATGTGCAGATGGGTCAGTTCAGGCGCAGACAGAGACATGGTCAGCATACAGGCGAAGGATTGGTCCAGGCAACAGGCAGAAACATGGTCAATAAACAGGCAAATTAAGAACACTAATTCTAGTCTGGCGACACTATGGCTGGTGTGGTGGTACTGGAAAACACCTGTCCGGCTGTATATGTGCATTGGTTGGGCAGGAAGTGGTTACATTTTACCAGCAGCGGGTATAAAGAATAAAAAGGGGAGAGATTTAAGATCTTTCAGTGCTGGGTTTATGATTATTGTTGTTTAGATGCAGTAAAGCCTGACTGACTGAAGCAGCCCATAGATGAGTAATTTTTTCCTCAGCCAGTGGGGATGATAGAGTAGAGAAAATCTGACAGATGCGGTTGTTCAGAAGTCAATTGTTAGATCCTGCCCACACATGGATCCAAATTCGTCCATGCTCTCGCTGAAATGGCCAAATTTTGATCCATGTATGGCTGGCCTAACAGTCTGAATGTTGGTGTGTAGGGATTACAGGAGGATAGTATAAAGTGTTTTAAGTTCTACTTAATACGATTATTGTAAACTAAACCTGAAAGTAAGGAAATACTGTATAGAGGCTGCCATTGCTGACCTCTCCTTTTGAAAATGCTAGTTGCCAGACTGTCAAATTTTTCTTCAACACTTTGGGGTTGATTTACTATAGAAAAATAGACTGTGCACTTTGCAAAGAGCAGTTGCTCCAGAGCTTAATAAATGAGGAGGAGCTCTGCTGACTTCCATCATCTAATCATGTGCAAGCAAAAATGTTTTTTTATTTCCCTCGCGTGTGATTGGGTATTTCTTGCAAAGTGAAGCTTTAACTCATTTGCTAAACCCTGGAGCAACTGCCCGTGCAGAGTGCAACTGCACTTTGCAAAGTGCACAGTCTATTTGCCTTTAGTAAATCAACCCCTTTGAGTCACTGACCTGGAGCAAGTAGACCAATCAGGCCTTCTAACCTTTCTCCGTTTTTTTCTGATCTGCATAATTGTTCTGGGTCAGTGACACAGAAAGTATTAAAGCCAATGGATCAGCATTATAGCGGGGAAATACACATTTTCAGAAGTAGGTCAGCAATGATTGCCCTCGTATGTTTCTCTTTTAAGTATTTTTCATTAGATAACTAGATTAAATTGGGGTCTTTTATATCTTCCTACGCTTACACTAATACATACACAATTCATCATTTAGATGTGAGCCAATATCATCTATAAATGTAATATAAAAACAGTTACATCGGATAACTGAACGTCTTTGGGGGAAGGGGGAGGGGGCTCCATTCAATGATGTGTGGGTGTAAGGCAGGAGGGATCCTCAACATGGACTAAACTATCAATCTGTATATGTGGGATAATTTGCAGGAACCCACACAGATTCTAATCATGTATCTCTTAGGAAATGGCTCTTGCAGCAAATAGCTTTTTACATAGACCTGACTGCCTTCATTTCCATTTACGTGTAATAGAGTCAATATCATACTACATTTTAATAATTATGACATTCTCCAAATAGCTACATACTGTTTTCAATCTGCATAGCTGTAATAATTTATAAAAAGGCTGTTATAAATATCTTCCCAGTTCTGCATATTGTTAAGAGGGAAATTAGACGCCATTATCCCTCTATATACATCTCTGAAAGATGCCAAAAAATGTTAACTGTAAATATTCATAAACAAATATACCCATAATTATCGTATCTGAGCCTACAATGTTTAATTTCAATACAGATCTGCTTAGATTAGTTGTAATTTTGATAGGACAGCGTAGAAATTCCAATAAGCCAATCATCCTTTCACAGATCAACACTATACTCCTATGCACACATTTAAACAGCATCAAAACCCTCTGCATCCTTTATCCAAAGATATGATGCTTACTTTTCTGTTTAATTAGGTTATCTGTCTGCTGATCTTCAGATTTATGGTGCTGTAAGGAGACTCCCTGCTCTGGCAGAGACAGGCTGCTGAGACTGCAGAAAGTAATACGCTAACCTGAATACAGATGAGCAGGGAAATGGGAGGCAGTGAGGAAAGGCTTACATATATCTATAGACAGAATTACTGACATGCAGACATGTAAGGAATACTGCAGAGATCTGCTGAAGGAAAAACTCAACAGACCCTTTCGCTTGATGAAAACAAAGCCATTTTAAAACAAACTATAGAAAACCCAGTAAGCACCATTGTGCAATCTTTGACAAACAGTATTTTTCCACCCATCTTTGGTGCAACTGAGGTATGTCGCATTTCTATATGTCCTCCCGTGCACTGGGCTGCAGCTACTTCCATGTAAGACGCAGGATGTTGAACAGAAAGGATGATAGCTGTCCTGTATAATTGGCCCTGGTATGTGTGTGTATTTGAGATAAGGACCTTAGACTGTAAGCTCATTGAGAACAGTATGTAAAACATTTCAGAAATTGACGGTGCTATATAAATTCCTACAATAAAATATATAAATAAAATAAGAACCTCAGAGCTGTGTATGATTGGATTGCGTGGTCTTTTATACAATCACTTCTATCACCGCAGCTGTATTGGAACATTCATTTCTGTTATCTATGGCTGCTTATACATTGCAAGAGCCAAGCCAGACATCAGACCAATACAAGCTTTTCTAGTCACTAAAGTGGTTCTAAAGCCTAAACAGTTTTTACCTCAATGCATTCCCTGCACTAAGGTAAAAAATGCTTGGGTAACAGTATCACCCCCTCAACTTGTACTTACCTGAGCCCTCATTCCATCCAGTGCTGTGCCCATCTGTAGCGACTCTCACAGACTTTGCTGAGACTCCTGCTGCTGTCAGTCAAATCCTGTGATGAGGAATCAGGGGACAGGGCCAAGCCACGCTGACTGTGTCTATGGACACAGGCAGGTCCACTTGGGATCAAGCCCACAGGTATGCCACAATAGGAAATGGCTTCCTATGGTGGCACACCGAGAAGAGGAGGAGCCAGGAGTGATGGTGGGGGACCCGAGAAGTGGGAGATCAGGGACGCTATGTGCAATTTCATTGAACACAGCAGGGAAGTACAGGCATACCCCACTTTTAAGTACACAATGGGGTTTGTTACTAAAGCTATAAAATCACTTCTGCATAGAAACCAATGAGCTTCTAACCCAGCTTGTTCAATTAAACTTTGGTAATAAAACTTGGAAGCTCATTGGTTTCTATGCAGAAGTGAGCCTGATTTTGCACTTTCTAGCTTTAGTAAATAAACCCCATTGCATACTTAAAAGTGGGGTATGCCTGTATATACTGTATATTTGTTTTTTTAAATGTTGACTTTACAATCTCTTTATAGTGGTTATACACACTTACATTTACACAGAGATGAAACGAACCTCCATATGTTGTACTTGTTAATCTGCAGTCTTCTCCTCTCTACAGCCGCTGAATGTGTAGAATTTATTTTTTTAGAAAGCAATGGGCGAGGAGATAAAGTTCCATTCTGCAGAGCTCAGAGAGAGCTAATTGGAGGGAAGGGGCACCCCCCCCCCTCTTCACACAGCACACGGGAACAGAGCTGAGGCTGTCAATCACAGCCTGTGCTGGAGCTCCCTCCCCTATCACCTTTTTCTTCTTGGTGCCAGGAAAACTTGTCAGAAGTGACTATGTGTTCTGGATTGAGATATGTACACACGATGGAAGGATATGCTTTGTTCATATTTCATGTCTGAGGTTTAAAGCCACTTTAATCTACACAGGAGTCAAAGCTGAACTCGAGTCACACAAGAAATGGCAGTGTTATGTAGCTTGAGGATATTTCAGACATTCTGCACTAAACATTTATTTCTGGGAACCCGTAGGGATGTCCTCATTTGACAAATTGCATTGGGGCGGAGCCAGATGGGCCAAGGTCACCATGTACAACACTTACTACTGATTGGGATTCATAATGTTCGTACTGATTAGCGCTATGGTACATTGGCACATGTGAGTCTTTTTAATCCTTGTTTTTAATAAAATAGTTTTAAATGGAATACACTATTGAAGTATTTTGGTTCTTCTTTCGTATACAGTATGTTGGTCTATGGGAGAGATGGTCACATGTGAAAGGTGGTCGAGTCTGTGACCAAGCCTGGAGGAGGGCAAGTTTGTGTTACTATGCTGTATATGATCACTCAATCTTTTTGGGGTCATTCGCCTCCGGTAAGCGCTCTTTGATGACACTGTCGTAGTGTGTATTCACTGGGAGGATTGTGCTTACATAACACAGAAGTTTCACTGGCACTTTATGGGGCTTTGATTTGTGTTTTGTGATTTTTGATTTACTGTATGCTAGTATGATGTAAACATATTTTTTATGTGCAACATTTTTGAACACTGATTTCATTTTTAATATGATCTCATATAGTTTATTTATTTAATAGAAATTGCGCTGCATAATTTATTTTTAGTTTGTCCCAAAAATAGCAGCTATGAACAGTGAATGAGCAAAAACATTTCTATGGACATATTTAAGTGTTAGTTCACTTTAATGACAAATTAAATTGTGCACCCTAGGGGCATCTCCAAGGTGTAATGTATGGCGCAGTCACATGAAATTCCAACTTCTAAGAGTATTAATAGACCCAGACTTCGAAAAGAAATAAATATAAACTGCTAACCTTTGCAGGTGGCCAGAAAAACACAAAATGTACTGTATATCATGACAAACATTTTTGGGTTTTAATTATCCACATTATAGAGTACTGTGCAAAAGTTTTAGGCAGGTGTAAAAACAATGCTGTAAATTAGGAATACTTATAGAATTGGAAGTGTTATTAGTTTATTTTTATCAATTAAGAAAACAGAAAGTAAATGAACAGACGAGAAATCCAAATCAAATTAATATTTGGCATGACCACTCTTTGCCTCAAATCTTCAATTCTTCTAGGTACACTTGCACACAGTTTTTGAAGGAACTCAGCAGGTAGGTTTTTACAGACATCTTGGAGCACTAACCACAGATCTCCTGTGAATGTTGGCTGCCTCAAATCCTTCTGTCTCTTCAGAAGAACTTGATGATGTTAAGATCAGGGCCACTGATAAGACAGTACAGCCAGCCCTCCTGGGGTGGGACCTGGGCCATCAGTTCAAAAATGGCAGGTACTGTACTGCCTTACTGCCAACTCTTGTACCTCCCCTTGCAGCGCTACTGGATTCTTCTTTTTCTCCCTCTGGCTGTGCTGCAGGGGGATCGGTATCTGTGTCCCCACCCTCGTGCTGTCCGGTCCCCCTGTGTGCCCACCCTGCCCTGCAGGGCTGCTGGCTTCCCACCTCTTCTCTTCCACCACCAGCTGCTGCAGGCACATTGGGGGATTGCTTCAGAATGGAGAGTGAGGGGGACCAGTAAATATGTCCTATTTAGCAGCCCCTTCCTTTCCTGAATGAATGCAATGAGGGATTAGTTCTGATAGCTCCTGTGACCTTTCATCACTGAAGCATCGTAAACTGTGCTTTCTATGCTTCAGTTTGTGAATGAACAGGAAGCTGCTCAATACAGAGCACTTCCCATTCTTTCACTATGCAGTGCATCTGAGGCTGCAGAGAAAGGAATCTATGTCCTCGTTCCTTTTCTCTGTTTCAAATGTGAGACATTAAGGGTCAGTTTAGACCCCTATATTTCACCAAAGCTTCCCCATCTCAACAGGACAGTTAGAAAATGTATAAATACTGTATTTATCGGCGTATAACAAGGAGGAAGGGAAGTTTCAGGGAAAAAACATGACAGGCTCAGAACCAGGCCTGGTTGGACGTTTGGGTACCGGCATTCCTCGGAGACAATCAGTGGGTGCGTTTGGCCCCGCTGAGGAGTCTGGGGAAGGGTACTTAAGATGCTGGAGTCACGTGTTCCGGGTTCGTTAGGCCAGAGCTGCCTGTTCCTGGATCTGGGCCGGGGGAGCCCAGCTAGGGGTCCCGGTCAGGGGAGTGTGTGCCGCCCCGCAACATGGTTGGTTTGACAAGCCCCACAGACCCGCTTGGTCTGAGGGAAGGATCCATCTGTTCCCGAGTCTCGGAACCGGCTGGTCCGAGGCGCAGTGACTGAGGGAGGATTCAAGGCGTCCGGGTGCGCTCTCCACTTGGGGGGCACCGCAGCTCGTGTAAGCGACCGGGGGAGGACTCTTCGGAGGAGGGCCAACAAGCTGGCATCATGAGAAGTGCCTGTTTGCTGGGTTGTTAAGGACACTAGAGAATCCACGCTTTCCCAATACTGTCAAGGAGACGGATAACGTTCCAGGTACTGAGGAAAGGTTCCTGTTTTGTTTCTGAGTGCCACTTTGATTCAAGGTTAGAGACTTTGCAAATTTCGTAGTTCAAGTGCTGATAGCCATAATCTCTGGCTAGAGATTTGTTCTGCTTGGAAGCCCCCAGCTGCGAGTGGCTACTCTCTGGGTTGGCGAATAGAGACTTTCGTATACTTTGCAGTACAAGGTGCCTGAGTTTTCTTCATCCTTACCCTCTGTTCCCACATGAGACTGTGTCTGTTGGATGTTACCTCTGCAAATAAAAACCTTTCAAAAGGACTTTTATGGTGTCAGCGTGCAAAGTCGTTGGGTACTAACACTGGGAACCCCTAGATTTGGAGGAACAAGCCAAGCAGAGGTAACCGGTAAGCCCAAAAGTCAAGGCCGCCCCATCGAGGGTATTGGCCGCTACACAACTTTGAAGCAAAAAAAGGGTCAGTGCCCATCAATGCAGCCTTATCAGTGCCAATCTGCAGCCTCACCATCTCCCATCAATGCAGCCTGATCAATGCCCATATGCAGCCTCAATGCAGCCTGATCAATGCTCATCTGCAGCCTCAATGTAGCCTGATCAATGCTCATCTGCAGCCTAAATACAGCCTGATCAATGCCCATCTGCAGCCCATCTGCAGCCCATCTTCCATCAATGCAGCCTGATTAATGCTCATTTTCAGCCTAAATGCCCATCTGCAGCCTCACCATCTCTCATCAATGCAGCCTGAACAGTGCAGGAAATCACAGAGCCGTCATCTCCTGTTTACTCGGCTCTCTCTCGGCCGGTGGCGGAGGCGGGACTGTGTGTGTGATGTGAAAGCCGCGTGATAGCCAAGTTAGACCCGAGTGAGACCCGAGTGAGAGCCGAGTGAGAGCCGAGTTAGAGCCAAGTGAGAGCTGAGTAAGATGCCGAGTGAGAGCCGAGTGAGAGCCGAGTGAGAGCCAAGTAAACAGGAGATGACGGCTCAGTGAATTCCGGCGGCGCTTGTCCCCCTCCTTCCCCTCCGAGATGCAGTATCGGCATATAACACGCACCCGTGATTTGCCCCTTATTTTCAGGGGGGAAAAAGACGGTAAATAAAAAATACAATTCTAAAAAATTTTTTCAAAAAAACAAAAAATTCTAAAAAAATAATAATTAAGGACTAGTTCAAATGTGCTTTGTTCACTGGAAAGCAGTTAGCATTTTTATCATTCTTCAGAGAGCATTTGACTGGCGGTGAGGAGGCATATTTCCTCCTCACTGTCTGCTTTAACCCCACACTAACACTCCAATCGCAGGGTGCTTGCACAGTAGTGCTATTCACCTGAATGGGTCTTGTTTGATGGGGGCAACATTTTTGCCATGGCTGTGAAGCATAACATCGTAGCCATGGCATTTTAGCAAAAATATAATTTGATATTTTTGGGGGGGCTTTCAGGTAGGCTGAATCTAAAAGGACTCAGATTGGTTTTGGTTGCCCAGGAGAGGAAGGGAGCAATTACTGCCTGCTGCTGGATCTCCCGTGGCCTGTGCTGCTGAGAGGTTTAAGTCTGTTTGTTGAGCGATTCTTATAGAAGGCCCTGGGAGGTGTGTGGAGAGATGCCATTGATGCCTATGGACACTAGTTGAGCTTTTAATGACCTCTCTGAGCATGGGTGTTATGTTGCTCTGGTAAGCCCGCATCCTAATGTTATTTTCGGTGACAGCGGACACTGCTGACACTATTGGCACAATTATTTGAAGAAGGAAGAAATATATCTATTTTGCAAAATTAAGGGGATCTTTTATGGTCTCTGTGGACTCTTATGGACACTATTTGTTTCATTTATTGAATAGTAGTATTTGCACAATTAATCTCTGTATATCATTTATTTATATCACTATTTCTTTGAAGGTATACTTAATTTTTCACAACACAGGTAATTTAACTTTAAGTATTGGAAGGGGTTTCTTCTGTTTGTGTTTGCAGCTTTCTTAATTTGAGCATAATTTGACATGGTTTCCCTACTCTTCCTAATTTCTAACAACAGCCCTGGTTGGGATCATGGCTCTGTGGGGGGCAAACCATCTCTTTCAGGACTCCTTGTCCTTCTTTAACTGAAGATAGTTCCTAATGACATTGGCTATATGTTTGGGGTCATTTCCATCCTGCAGAATAAATTTGAAGCCAATCACATGCCTCCCTGATGGTATGGCATGATGGATAAGTATCTGCCTGTATTTCTCAGCATTGAGGACACCACTGATCCTGACCCAAACTTCCAAGGAACCTCCACGATGCTTCACTGTTGCCTGCCGACATTCATTATTTTGCACAGGAAAGCAAAATGGTAGAACAGAGAGGTAAGTAGTCTTTTGAGGATTCGGATTTTCGGACATATTCCAGGGAATTAATTAAGCTCCCTGAGGCATTATATTGGTGCAGGAAACTGTCAGAAGTGGTGTGTGCCACATTAACTAAGCAGATTTTCAGGTCTATCTGCACCACATGCCAGTTTCCATTCAGTGTGAAATATAAACTAGTACAGGTCTGCTCCTAGATAACAGATGGATTACGGTGGTTTTCCATACAGAAAACTGCTGCAGATTCCCACCGGGTGTGGCTTTATCATATGGGATGTGAGCTGTCAGGAGATAGCTTGCATCCCTCTCTCTGCCAATGCTGTGAATACACTACACCTGCAGGGTTTATATTCCTCCTCCTCCCTCCTGTTCTGAGATGAGTGGGGGGGGGGGTGGGAACAGGCAGAGAGCCTGCAGGATCTATATTCTTCATCCTCCCTCTCGCTCTGAGCTGAGTGGGGGGTGGGAACAGGCAGAGAACCTAGAGCATGCAGGTCCAGCTCTCCTGTTCTCTGTGCTGTATCGGTCACGGCCACAGAACAGAGAAATGATCACTGCTAATTCAAAAGCAGGTTTTCTTAATTAGGAGCAGCATTGGGGTTTATTTACTAAAGGCAAATCCACTGTACATAACAAGTGCAGTTGGAAGTGCAGTCACTGTAGATCTGAGGGGGACATGCAAGGAAAATAAAAAACAGATTTTTTTGCTTGTACATGTTTGGAAGATAGAAATCAGCAGAGCTTCCCTCATTTCAGATCTTCCCCTCAGATCTACAGCGACTGCACTTCCAAGTGCACTTTCAGTGCACAGTGGATTTGCCTTTAGTAAATAAACCTCATTGTCTCCATTTTTATGTTGAGAAAAGTGGTTCAAGTACTGTGTTTGCACCACTCTTTGTTAATTCCACCCATTGTTTAGCAGGGCTGGGTAGTGGAATTGGTACAGACCTTTTGAAAACATACTCAAAGAAGACCTACGTCTTTAAGGCTCTTTTTACACTTCTGTTGTTCCCTTCTGTAAACTTCATCATCATCACAGGAAATGTGCAGCTCAGGAGTACCTAAAGCACTTGATATGGATTAGATTCCTGTGAAGAAACAGTAAATACCTTCATTGCTGCATGTGCATATATCTGAACGTTGGTTCCCATAAATAGCAAAAAAAAGACAAACATTTTTTTTCCTCATTAAATGGGCGAATTCAGCATGCTTGTGATACCCATTTGAGGTACTTCTAAGATCATGCAGAATTTATTGCAGGTGCATTTAGCTTGCAGGTAGCTGACCTGCTTCAGCTCCTTTTGCATTTCCCTAGACTTGGAGAGTGTCTGAAGAGTGTGGAGAGAGAAAAGCAGTTCAGAAGCCTGTCAACATTGTTCCTAAGGGGACAAAGTACATACAATGCAGAAATGTGAATCGTTTTTATTACAATTGGATTCAACGAGATCTGTCCTAACCACAAACCTTGTTAAAGTGCCACAAAATGTAATCATATGAAGAGTTCCTGCTTCCCACTCCATTTGGAGCTGAATGGAGATAGTGACGGGTATGTGTGACCTGGTGGAGAGAGAAGCTATGTGGCAACAAGGAGGCCACACAGCCTAGACCTTGCTGGAGTGAGGGCAAATGAGGGTGAAGCTGGAAGGGGAAGTTGATGGGTAAAACAATAAGTGTAACAACACTGAAGTGCAGTTACACATTGAAGTATACATATAGAAAAACTTTTTTATTTTTTTCTTACAATTTCAGTGAATGGGTTGGAACCAGTTTTGGTCATCTTACTTTAAAAAAGTAATTAGTTAAGTTACAAATTACTTCTCCCAAAAAGTAATTGCTTAGTAACTCAGTTACTACATTGGAAAAGTAATTAGTTAAGCAGCCAAGTAACTGTGACTTTTTTTTATATACATTTTTTTGTTATATATCGTGTAACCAAGAGGCTGCTCTATTATTACTCTAACCAAGGGGCAGATCTGTTATAGCGTGTAAGCAAGGGGCGGGTCTATTATTATTATTATATTGTGTAAGGGGCGGATGGCTACAGAAGAGAGCAAATGTTAAATTAATGGGCAGAGCTCGATATATAACAATAATAATAAATGTGCCCCTTGGTTACAGTAATACTAGACCCGCCCCTTAGTTACACGATAGACGCCCCTTGCAGAGTAGCACGAGCATCGGGAGTGTGCGGAATCGCCTCGTTCAATTACATGTTAACTGCGCCTGTGCGGTGTAGAGTTCACTCAGAGCTGTTTAGGTTCTGCAATTTTGGTAAGCTCCGTAGTCCTTCGTACTGCGTAAGTGCTGCACCTGCGCAGTACAGGGGGGTCCTTATCCGGCGGGGGAACTTTTTCGGCAGGACACCGGAATTACACATATAGTGGCGGTAGATGTAATTGCGGTAACGCCGCCCAAGTAATGGGAACTGCGTTACCATGAGGGGAAGAGTAATTAGTTAGATTACTCGTTACCCTCTAAAGTAACTGAGTTAAGTAACTCCGTTTATTTTAACTCAGTTACTTACATCACTGTTTGGAACTCTTGTCAAGTCTTTGTCGCTATTTGTTACCCTGCTGTGGGTATTCACTATCTTTCTTTGTCCTAGTTACCATTGTTTCCAGGACAGAAAGTGATAAGAAATTCAAACAGTGATAACTTGTTCCAGTTATCACTGGAACAAGAAAGAACAGTAAATCTTCTGATAGGAACACATTCTGGATTTAGATATACAGTATCTTAAAGTAAGGAGGTACTAAAAGTGGTTCCAAATGCTCAAAGTGGTACTATGTAAATGGTAAAAATAAACAAACAGGCAGGAATTTTTAAAGCTTTACCTAAACCCTGGACCGTGCATTCACTATACCTGGTCTCCCACAGTGCACAGAAAACGGAAATGCATTTTTTTAAGTAAATATAAATGGCTAAATACCTTTTCTCATCAGCAGTATATAGAAGTCTTGTGACTTCTATCAATGTCCGGACAAGCACTGGTTAAAGGTTGTAGGAAGAGTTTTCATTCTCCTCTGACTGTTTTGTCTCTTCTGCATTACACTTATCTACCTGCCTGTCTACCCCTATACAGTGAGTCCACTGTTAAAGATTTGGTAATAGGGAAGTCAACTGAACGCCCTCACATGCGTGGGAGTGACATCATATTGGCCTGGCCAATGAAACCAACCCATGCACGATACCGGGACGCCAACCACTCGAAGATATCAGTGGCTGAGCTTCAGGACGTCGCATCACTGGACTGAAGGTGAATATAGTTCAGCTTTAATTTTTTTTCCCCTTAATGCATTATTTGCATTATGGTAAAAAAAAACTTCTGTGAACAGGGCCCCCCCCCCCCTCCCAGCCCCCCTAAATACTTACCTGGGCTCAATTTCGATCCAGCCCTGTGCCCAAGGGCAGTGACTCTCTCTCCTGACTGGACAGCAGGGCTGGACTGGGACAAAAATTTGGCCCTGGACTTCATCCAGACCGGCCCACTTTTATTTTTCAAACAAGCACAAAAAACAGTATATGAACTTTTACGCAATTTAAAAAAACATAAGTAAAAACATTCCACTATTGGGCATAGAACATGTCATAGCCACACCAGTGCCCATTAATGCAGCCTCACCAGTGCCTATTAATGTCGCCTGATCAGTGCCCATCAGTGCAGCCACACCAGTGCCCATTATTGCAGCCTGATCAGTGCCCATCTGCGCATCCCCACCAGTGCCCATCAGCTCAGCCACACCATTGCTCATCAGCACAGTTACACCAGTGCCCTTCAGCGCAGCTACACCAGTGCCCATTAGCGCAGCCACACCATTGCCTGTTAATGCAGCCACACCAGTGCCCATTTATGCAGCCTGATCAGTGCCCATTAATGCAGCCTGATCAGTGCCCATCAGCTCAGCCACCCCAGTGCCCATTAATGCAACCTGATCAGTTCCCATCAGTGCAGCCACACCAGTGCCCATTAATGCAGCCGCACCAGTGCCCATCAGCGCAGCCACACCAGTGCCCATCAGCGCAGCCTCACCAGTACCCATTAATTCAGCCACATCAGTGCCCATCAGCGCAGCCACACCAATGCCCATTAATACAGCCACACCAGTGCTCATTAATGCAGCCACACCATTGCCAATTAATGTAACCTGATCCGTGCCCATCAGCGCAGCCTTGTAAGTGCCCCTCAATGTTAGCCCCCCCAGCACCTGGTCTGCACAGCTTCTTCTACCTAGGTCCCAGGTGCAGTGCTTGCCCTGCAGGTGGTTCCTCTGGAGCTGGGAGCCCGGGACCAGCTGTGCACTGCTGGTACATCTTGTCCTCTCCCTTCCTTCTGGGCACCGCAGAGCTGGGTAACTAGGGCTGGAAGAATCTGGAGGGGTGCGAGGTGAGCGGGTGGGAACTCCCAAATCCTGTCCACCAATCAGCTAATCTCCTGACTCCCACTGTGTTAAGTGCTATTTCATCACTTTCTGCTTTAGGCGGATTAATCCGCAGCAGCGCTCCTGGCTGGCTCCAGTGTATTGATATAGCACAGGCCGGCCTTCAACTGTGTAGTGCGCTGCTGCGGATTAATCTACCCAAAGCAGAAAGTGATGAAAAAGTCCACTTTCTGTCCCCTGGCCCCTACTCAACACAGGTCATGGACATGGTTTGGGAGTCCCTGCCCGCTCCACCTCCGCTGTCACTGAAACCGGCCCACTGAGACATCACCCCACTGGGAAACTCCTGGTAGTCCCGATGGCCAGAACATGCCTGCTGGACAGAGAGGCTGCAGTGGGAGCCATTGGCTCCTGCTGCTGACAATCAAATCCTTTAAAGAGGGAGCGGGGGTGGGGCCGAGCTGCACTGTGTGAGTCTATGGATGCAGGCAGCTTGGCTCAGGATCGAGTCCGGATGAGTGCCCCCATAGGAAGCAGCTTCCAATGGGGGCACTCGCCAAAGAGGAGGAGCCATGAGCGTCCGCAGGGACCTCAGAAGAGGATGTTCAGGCCTGCTCTGTGCAAAACTTTTCATAGAGCAGGTAAGTATGACATGTTTATTATTTAAAAAAAGCTTAGAATCGCTTTAACTCCCACTGTGAAGAACCACTAGAGTTTTTTGGCATGAGAAACAGGCATAGATGGCATCATTGTAAGGCAGATTGGCAACAAGCTTCTAGACTTGTCATCACTGGAGGGGAGGCACACTAATGCCCCGTACACACGGTCGGAATTTCCGACGGAAAATGTCCTATCGGACCATGTTGTCGGACCATGTTGTTGGAAAGTGTGTGGGCGCCATCCGACTTTTTCCGTTGGAAAAAATTTGAGATCCTGCTCTAAAATTTTCCGACAACAAAGTCCGATCGGACTTTTTCCGATCGTGTGTAGCGAATTCCGACGGACAAAGTGCCACGCATGCTCAGATCAAATTACAATACCAAAGCTATTGGCTACTAGCCTCTACGTAGTTCCATCGTACGCAACGAACGTCACCACGTTCAGAATGATCAGATTTTCCAACAACTTTGTCCGACCGTGTGTATGCAACACAAGTGTCGGACAAAATCCGTCGGAAAAAATCTGATGGATTTTGTGGTCGAAATTTCCAACCGTGTGTATGGGGCATAAGAGTCAAGTGTGCTGTGTTATGTAACCTAACTAGGTGAGGGTGACATTACAATCCTTCCAGCAAAATCTCAAGAATGCTGAGGATGTCAAATCTCAAGAGAAAACACTCCTGAAATGTGCTGAAAAGCTTTTCCTAGATCTCCCCAGAAAGATCGCACATCACCCTCTCCAGTGCAGAGGTAAATATATACAGTATATCACAAAATTGAGTACACCCCTTGCATTTTTGTAAATATATTATTATATCTTTTAATGTGACAGCACTGAAGAAATTACACTTTGCTACAATTTAAATTAGTGAGTGTACAGCTTGTATAACAGTGTAAATTTGCTGTCACCTTTAAAATAACTCAACACACAGCCATTAATGTCTAGACCACTGGCAACAAAAGTGAGTACACCTGAAAATGTCCAAATTGGGCCCAATTAGCCATTTTCTCTCCCTGGTGTCATGTGACTATTTTGTGTTATAAGGTCTCATGTGTGAATAGGGAGCAGGTGTGTTAAATTTGGTGTTATTGCTCTCACTCTTTCATACTGGTCACTGGAAGTTCAACATGGCACCTCATGGCAAAGAACTCTCTGAGGATCTGAAAAAAATAATTGTTGCTCTGCAGAAAGATGGCCTAGGCTATAAGAAGATTGCCAAGACCCTGAAACTGAGCTGCAGCACAGTGGCCAAGACCATACAGCAGTTTAACAAGACAGGTTTTACTCAGAACAGGCCTTGCCATGGTCAACCAAATAAGTTGAGTGCACGTGCTCAGCGTCATATCCAAAGGTTGTCTTTGCAAAATAGACGTATGAGTGCTGCCAGCATTAAAGTGGTGGGGGGTCAGCCTGTCAGTGTTTAGATCATATGCCGCACACTGCATCAAATTGGTCTGCATGGCTGTCATCCCAGAAAGAAGCCTCTTCTAAAGATGATGCACAAGAAAGCCTGCAAACAGTTTGCTGAAGACAAGCAGACTAAGGTCATGGATTACTGAAACCAATGATGTCAAGTGTATGTGGCGGCAACCAGGTGAGGAGTACAAAGACAAGTGTGTCTTGCCTACAATCAAGCATGGTGGTGGGAGTGTCATTATTTGGGGCTGCATGAGTGCTGCTGGCACTGGGGAGCTACAGTTCATTGAGGGAACCATGCATGCCAACATGTACTGTGACATACTGATGCAGAGGACAGGGGAGGGCTGGCAGCCTTAGGCCTGGGGGGCAAGTCCAGTCAAGTGGCCCATTGAACCACCGAATCAGCCCACCATCCATCTACACCACATTCCCTGTACATAGAGAGAGGGAGACTGCTCCACATTGCCCCAGAGAGAGAGAGACCGCTTGACACTGCCTGCAGAGAGAGAGAGAGAGACCGCTTGACACTGCCTGCAGAGAGAGAGAGAGAGAGAGAGAGAGAGAGAGACCGCTTGACACTGCCTGCAGAGAGAGAGACCGCTTGACACTGCCTGCAGAGAGAGAGACCGCTTGACACTGCCTGCAGAGAGAGAGACCGCTTCACACTGCCTGCAGAGAGAGAGACCGCTTCACATTGCCTGCAGAGAGAGAGACCGCTTCACACTGCCTGCAGAGAGAGAGACCGCTTCACACTGCCTGCAGAGAGAGAGAGACCGCTTCATACTGCCTGTACAGAGAGAGAGACCACTTCAAACTGCCTGCACAGAAAGAGACCGCTTCACACTGCCTGCACAGAGAGAGACCGCTTCACACTGCCTGCACAGAGAGAGACCGCTTCACACTGCCTGCACAGAGAGAGACCGCTTCACACTGCCTGCACAGAGAGAGACCGCTTCACACTGCCTGCACAGAAAGAGACCGCTTCACACTGCCTGCACAGAGAGAGACACCGCTTCACACTGCCTGCACAGAGAGAGACCCCTTCACACTGCCTGCACAGAGAGAGACCGCTTCACACTGCCTGCACAGAGAGAGACACCGCTTCACACTGCCTGCACAGAGAGAGACCCCTTCACACTGCCTGCACAGAGAGAGACCGCTTCACACTGCCTGCACAGAGAGAGACCGCTTCACACTGCCTGCAGAGAGAGAGACCGCTTCACACTGCCTGCACAGAGAGAGACCGCTTCACACTGCCTGCACAGAGAGAGACCGCTTCACACTGCCTGCACAGAGAGAGACCGCTTCACACTGCCTGCACAGAGAGAGAGAGACCGCTTCACACTGCCTGCACACAGAGAGAGAGAGACTAATTCACAGTGCCTGCACAGAGAGAGACCGCCACTAAAACGAGCAGCACTTTACCACTACCACCCCAGTGTGAAAGTACCCTTAGGTATTAGATGTGCGAACAAAAAGGTGAGAGCACATCTAATACCTACAGCGAGTAATGGAAATAAGGTGGAGTTCAAAGTGAACCACCGTGCCATTACCTGCAGGGACTGGCATTTCGGGGGTTAAAACAGGCAGGGATTAAATGTGATATCAACTTCTCACTGCCTGTCAAATGCCTCTGAAAAGTGACCTGAGCATGGATCACTTTTCAGAGGAGTGGCAGTCCCTGCTACAAGTGACTACAAGTCTTTGGGCTCACACTGATGTGCTGCGGTTTGGCTGCAGTGCGGGTGTACTGGCGGGTTTCACAGTCCCTCAGACTTCTTTTAGGTTACACATTTTTGCTGCATTTTCTGAAAGTGCACCAAAGATGCAGCATGCAGGACGTTTTGTGCATTTTCAGAACATGCAGTAAATGTGCAACCTCTATAGGGCCAGGGGCAACATGCAGGAAGACTGCCAGTACATCAGCACTGCAGCCAAACTGCAGCATGCCAGTGTGAGCCCCACATCATACCAGCTAGGAGGGCAAGGTACTGCACAGACTGCTAAAAAAAAAAAAAACTCTTTGGCTGCAGAGAGGGGGAGGGAGGAGGAGCTCACTTACTTGGATGGTCCCAGACTCCCAGGAGACTCACTGTATTCCAGCCGACTGCTCAGAGAGCAGGTCCAGCCTCTGCCAGCCATTCATGTGGAGGAGGGAGGGGCTGCTCCCACAATGCAGTGAGAGCAGCCATCAGCATCTAGCTAGCCAATCGGCGGCCGGACTACAACTCCCACAATGCAGCAGCCAGCAGCATCAAGCTAGCCAATCGGCGGCTGGCCAGACAGTACTACATCTCCCACAAGGCATTGCAGCATCCAGCTAGCCAATCGGCGGCCGGCCAGACAGTACTACATCTCCCACAAGGCATTGCAGCATCAAGCTAGCCAATCGGCGGCCGGCCAGACAGTACTACATCTCCCACAAGGCATTGCAGCATCCAGCTAGCCAATCGGCGGCCGCCAAGGCCGACATCCATTAAAAAAAATAAATAAAATGACAAACAGCCAGCGGCCGTTTTAAATAATGTAGGCACCGGCCTGGGGGGAAATTTCCACCCTGCCCCCCGGCCCAGCCCGCCCCTGGCAGAGGATGATACCCTCCCTTCAGAGACTGGGCTGCAGGGCAGTATTTCAACATCATAACGACCCCAAACACACCTCCAACAAGACCACTGCCTTGCTAAAGAAGCTGAGGGTAAAGGTGATGGACTGGCCAAGCATGTCTCCAGACCTAAACTCTATTAAGCATCTGTGAGGCATCCTCAAAAGGAAGGTGGAGAAGCACAAGGTCTCTAACATCCACCAGCTCTGTGATGTCATCATGGAGGAGTGGAAGAAGACTTCAGTGACAACCTGTGAAGCTCTGGTGAACTCCATGCCCAAGAGGGTTAAGGCAGTGCTGGAAAATAATGGTGGCCACACAAAATATTGACACTTTGGGCCCAATTTGGACATTTTCACTTAGGGGTGTACTCACTTTTGTTGCCAGCGGTTTAGACAATAATGTAGTGGGTTGAGATATTTTGAGGGGACAGCACATTTACACTGTTATACAAACTGTACACTCACTAATTTACAAAAAGATATAAAATATTTACAAACATGTGATATATATATATATATATATATATATATATATATATATATATATATATATATAACCCCGGAAAACCGAGGCTCTTGTGCACATCGCTGGATCGCAATGAGGCTCAGGTAAGCATGGGGGGGGGGGGGGGGGGGGGCTGGTAAGGTTTTTACCTTTATGCATAGGATGTGTGAAGGTAAAAAACCTTGAGAATTTACAACCACTTTAATAATAATCCGTTTTAAAAGGGAGGAAAAGGGTTATTCAAATGTACCCCATTAGTCTGTTTTTCCTCATGCGTCATGTCTATGTGTGAATGTATTTAGGTGAGATATGCAAGGTGTTTTTATATTGTACATGGAAACAATTTAAAGCAAAAATAAATTAAAATGATTGTAAATAACAAACATGTCATACTTACCTGCTCTGTGCAAGGGTTTTGCACAGAGCAGCCGATCCTTCTTTTCTGGGGTCCCCTAGCGGTGCTCCTGGCTCATCCTCTTCGGCGAGTGCCCCCACAGAAATATGATTTTCCATGGGGGCACCCATGTGGGTGCGCTCCCGAGTCCTGCTGCTGCATTCATGGCCCCGCCCCGACTCCTGTGTTACTGGATTTAATTGACAGCAGCGGGAGCTCATGGCGCCAAAAAAACACCAAAACACAAAGGAGAGCAGCGCCATCTAAGTGCAGCAGTGTTAAACCATTTTAATACAGGACAGACAATTTGGAACTCTCAAGATCGTAGAGATCACATGTAGGAAGGTATAAATGGTTCATCCACTCCTGGGGGAAGGCGGTGGGCTCGCAGGTGAAGAGACAGCTGATGGTCACGGCTGCGCTGGTCTAATAGCTCCTGCTGCTATCAATCTATCCAATGAGGACCAGAGACAGCGGCTGGAGTGGCTGGAGCTGCTGGGCTCGCACTCGTTGCTGGAACAAGCGGGTTCTGATAAGAAAAAGGGGGGCTCTGGGGGGCAGCTGCATAGAATGCATTAGGTTGAAAAACACTGAGATTTTACAACTCCTTTAAAAATCGGGACTATTTTTTACAGCTCCTAACTACAATGATGTATCTTGGACAATGTATGTCGTTTACATCTTAACAAGCAGCTTTGCCACACAAATCAGGAACTTAGTTGTCAAACAGATAGCAGGCCCCAATTTAAATCCATTTAAAACAGATGGGAAAGAAACCTAGGACATATAAGAAACTCCCTAGGTCCTTAAATTATTAAAACACTGTTACAGAAAAATGAAGCTCATCAATTGCAAATTAATATTGAAAACTGTTCAGTAATGAGTGAAGTCTGGCAAGCAAAATGTACCCAGAGAGCTTTAAGAAATAGGAGTTTTGACTTACCATAAGTTATTTTCTTGGAGTGGATCAAGGAACACAGGGTAGAAGGAATGCTGGGCTTTATGGGTTATACTGCCACCTACAGGAGAATTGGACACTGACAAAAACAGTAGGGGAAGTGATCATAAAACAGGTCCCCAATGAACTCCATAAAAAGGATATACAGTGAGTCAAAAATAATGTTTTCTTAAACATTCCTTAAAGGATATAGGGTAGAAGAAGTTTTTGAGATATATGGGACATCCAAAATCAATCCAACTGAGGAGTGGGCAATACAGCAGACAAAATCCTAACAAACCACAAAACAACAGGGTTAACAAGGGGTTAGTTGCAGCTTATGGAGCTGCAACTAAGGACCTTACATCTGAAGTTTGCATCAGCAGAGGCATGGACATTCACATGTAGAAAATAGATAAAGGTCCTGCAACACGGTATGTCAATGTTTGAAGTATGGACATTCACATGTTAGTTGGAATCTGGGAAACAGATGCCTGATGCCAGAAAACCCAAGAGGCACTCACAGACCTAGTATAGTGTGCCTGACAGAAAGAGGTGGAAACATATCCTTAAAACCACTAGATGAATAAGCTGCTAGAGCCACCTAGAAATAGTTAGGGGGATGATGGTTCAGGGATGATGAAAAGAGAGTAAGTCCTCCTGAGGCAAGAAGTAGCTGAGAAATAAACTTGAACAGCTCATACTGCATTCAAACAATGGAGGGAAAATCTCTAGGATGTGCCACAGCAGGACAGAGAGATGGAAGCACCCATCTCCATTATCCTGGATAAGGTGATAGGAGGCTCTAGGCCTCAACACAGCCTTTCCTTTGTGTAGCACAAGAAAAAAGTTATTTGCATGACAAGGCCGCCAACTCAGACTTGCCTTGCAGAGATGATAGCAACAAGGAAGACCACCTTGTGGGTAAGCATGGGCAGGAAAATATCTCTGATAGGTTCAAAGTTCAGTGTTTGAAAGGGCAACAGAACCAGGCTGAAATTCCAAGGAGTCATTGGTGGACATATATGTGAAACTATGTAAGCAGCATCCTTTACAGGGGCTTTGGAATGAAATGCAAGCAGTCTGCCACGGTCTGCGTGTTAGAGGCCAGTGGATGCAGCAGTAGAGAGGTTCACAAGTAGTCAGTTGGAAATACACA
Organism: Lithobates sylvaticus; assembly: GCA_028564925.1. Classification (NCBI taxonomy): domain Eukaryota; kingdom Metazoa; phylum Chordata; class Amphibia; order Anura; family Ranidae; genus Lithobates; species Lithobates sylvaticus. The sequence continues at coordinate 130,324,685 of CM053032.1, read as the reverse complement.
AGCAGATCCCCCTAGCAAATAACGTGGGTTCACCCGAGGCGTAAGGTCTAAGCACATGCCAGTCTTCACCAGAGCTCCTGATGGTGAAAATGGGTTTTGTTGCCTGCTAATGCCAGGTCACAGTCCTCTGGATTTCCCCAGTGGGAAAAGAGCAAGTGGGGGTTGGGTAACAAACAAAGCAGACAAAAAACAAGCAGAAGCGTAGGTCAGTAATGAGTAGTAGCTGGATGTGATCACCCGGAAGCGTAGTTGATGAACAAACCAAGGGTCCATAATGAGTGGTAGCGAGGATAATGACAGAAACAAAGCACAAAGCAGAATTGTCCGAGTAATCAGGCAGGGAGCTATCCTGCATTGAAAAGAGCAACAACCATACACTGTAGATGTTGCAGGTTCACATCTGGATCCTGACAAAGTCTTTGAATGAGAATTGTAATTTGGCCTGATCTGGTAAGATCTGATTAACGGACAAAATCCAAAGTGGAAAGGAGATGGGTCAGAATACCTCCTATTTACTGTGATGGAATTTCCTTGCTTTGCACCATGCAAAGTATGGTGATCATGTGCAGTGGCTGACCTTGCCAGAGGTGCTTTTCCTCGCTTTTAGGGAGTGTAAGAATAACGGGGTCACATAAGCCCCTATTTCTTAGGACCTGAACTTCCACAGATTTGCCGATGACCAGCAACTATGAAGTAGGATGGTAAACCAGTCTTTAAGACAAAATAGCTGCCAGGAGTCTGATGAAGTCCAAGTACCGGATTAGCCTTGGCCAGTTAAGTGCAATAAGTATTACCAGAATTCTCTCTATCTTGACTCTGAAAACTGGATGATGAAGAAGCTTCAGAGGAGGAACAGCATGGGAAGGGGTCTAGCTGTTTCAAAACCAAAGGATGGGTTAGAATCAAATCGTTGCTGTAGTCAAATGATGAGTCAACATCAGCACTGCATTGCAAACATATAAACTCATTTATTAGGGCAATGTCGCATTAGTCAAATAAGCCAACATTTTGAGGCTATGCAGGGTCCCTTTCTCAAGGCAACATAGTGACAACTCACAATGCAATGAAACATGTATATATACATAAGTGAATATGTAGAGCCAAATACCCATTCCCAGTGATGTCTTATTGATGTCATAACTGGAGGTTATGACTAAAAAACACTACAATGCTACCCACAGAAATTAAATACATACAAAGAAATATTCCATCTAAACAACCAGACCTTTATGTGGGCTATCTAGAGGAGATGCTTTTTTTTCCCCATCCAAGTACTCTAACAATGTGAAAATGTGGACAAGGTTCATTGATGACAATTTTGTCACCTGGATAGGCCCTAGTTAGGACATTACTTTTTTTAATTCTGTTGTGGAAGGTGTTATGTTTAGTCTGAAGATATCCTACACTGATATTCCTTTCCTGAGTGTTAGAATGCTGGCTAGAGATGAACAACTTCAAACTTCTGCAAATACCAAATTTCACTGCCGAGATTGCGATCACATGACCAGCCAACTTTCTCTTTTCCTGCTCTGAGAGTCACAGCGGGCGGGGCTGAGATTCCCCTGCTGATGTCAGTCTGGAGAATAGGAGGAGGGGAGGAGGAGAGAGCTGGCTGGTCATATGATCGCAATCTTGGCTCTTTAATTAGGTATTTACAGCATTTATATTTATAAATCATTCACAGAGGGGGACACTGGAATAGGAGGCATTGCTTATGGTGTATACAGGTTAGTGTTATGAGAGCAGCAGGAGGGGGGACGGGCGGCTCACATACAGACAGAGAGGGGAGGGGGAGGAGGACACAGGAGCAGAGAGAAGAGCAGATAGCAGGCTGCTGATGACAGAGGCACATAAACTGACCACGGTGTCTGGTCTCAGCAGCCATGATACACCGTGGTCAGTTTACAGAGGGGTGGGGAGAAGCTGTCAGGATCAGCCAGGTTTTTTAGGTGTTACAGGGGGCAAAATGACACAGGACAAGCACTGTGTCATATAACCTGCTTTAAAGGAGAAGGATACATTTTTTTGGGTTAATAAACGATTTAAGGCAGCATTGTATTTTATAATTAGGAGGCAGAGGACAGGAGAAACACTAAAAGATGGGAGGTGGAGAAAAGCAATGACAATATGGAGAGGGTAGTCAGAGAAGAGGAATGACCATATGGAAAGGAAAAAAGGGGAGATAAATAATGCTATGAAAAGAGGAAATGGATGAGATGAGAAAATGAGAACCACTATGGAGAGAAGAGAGGTAGAGTTTGAGCTTCACTATGGTACTGTTAGTGCTGAACTTTGAGATTATAAGAAAAAATACCCTTGCATTTCCCCCCACACTGCAATGGTTACTGGCTAGTTATTTCTAGGGAGTGGAGGAACAGACCGTATCATCATAGGCGTCTGCAGGTAGGGGCAAGGGGGGTCAAGTGCCCCCCCCTGGAATCAGTGATCAGATCTTAAATCCAGCACAGTTGCGTCGCTATCGGGGTGCGAGCAGCCCGCACCCGGGTGCCACCCGCCAGTGGGGTGACACCATCAAGGAGCTGTCAAGCCCCCCATCAGTGTAGTGTGACTTTGGCTCTTTTCCCTGCTCAGTCCAGCTGAGAACTCGGAGGCGCTGTGACAGGAGAAAGGCGAACTGCGGGCCATCAGAAGTTTCCCCCGCTCGTCCCCCCTTTCTCTTTTCAGGGAGAAGAGATGGCGGCTCTCACCAGGTTCCCCACCCAGCTTCCTGCCCGCTCCCTTCCTTCCCTATTGGCCATATTTGAGGGCCAATCAACGGAGAATAGGAGAGGAGAGCATCATGGGACATGCAGTTTAAAAGATTGGCGGCCCCATTTTCCACAGGGAGGAGGCTACAGCTCGATTAAGGGAGAGAGTGCTACAGGACAAAGAATAAGGAGTATGCTGGGCAGAAGCCAGAGAGATTCATGCTGCCCAGCTCCACCAGAGAGAGCCACGCTGCCCAGCACCACCAGAGAGAGAAAGACTGAGCCACTACCAGGGTACAGGCATGCTACACTACTGACCAGAGTCGCCCCCGGGGAACCCAGAGTGAGCGATCGTCCAGCCGGAGTGATCACTGCTGTAGTTTCGCTGGGTCTGGTAAGAGGGCCTGTTGGCCATTATCCATTACTTATCCTAGGGTCTGTACTACGTCTGCAGTCTCTGACCATACAAATGTGATAATGACATTGTTGAAAAGGGGCGGTGCATGAGTGACCCTAAAATGATGCCCCCCCCATAAAATAGTTCTGCGGACGCCCATGCGTATCATTTACCCTGATTCCCTGCTCCAGCATTATCTGGCACTGTCCTCTTCTCCCTGAAGCTCTGGCTATGGGTGGTCCCTTGATGTCATCATGTACAATGCAGGACTTTTAGCCCTACATTGTATGTGGAGGGTGTGAGCATGCAACTGCAGCCCCGAAAGACTTAGGGGGAAGGTTGGCAGGGACCATTTTTCATAGATAGATGGAGCTTCTGGGAGCCAGGGATAGGGTAAGTATTTATCCTCCCATGAGCACTGCAATAGAGAGATAAGGAATTGTACTCTGGACAGGGTAGGCAGAGGAGCTACATGACTCCTTGGAGTGGGAAGGAAGAGGAGATAAATAGTGTTATGGAGAGGGGAGGAGGACAACAGGAACAATGCTATGAAGAGGGGAGGTGTAGAAGATGAGCCCAATTACGGAAAAAGAAGGTCCTAGAGATAAGCGGTGCTATGGAATGGGGAGGTGGAGGAGAGGAATGATGCTATGGAGACAGGATGAGGAGATGAGCAGCACTATGCAGATAGTGGATGGAAAAGATAAGTGACATTACTATAAAGGAAAGAAGAGTGGATGAACAGCATTAGGGAGAAGGGAGGTGGAGGAGAAGAGCTATGGAGAAGGAAGAGGCATTGGATGAGCACTGCTGGGAGATACAGCTGGCACTTCTTTTATTAGGAAATGTGACAGGCTTTCTGACTTGCCTAAGGAAATGCACTTTCAACACATTGAATAAATAACGTGGAGCAATTAAGGTCTACAGGACAAGTGCAGTTTAAAATAAATAAATAAAAAGGTAGTAAAGAACATCTGTCAGCGTCTTAACTTGGATTTTCTTTTTAAATATTCTTTTAGTTACATAAAAGCTCACTTATTATTCACAAGGGAACTCAGGGCACATCAAAAATTAAATTGTTCATTTTCAGTATTATACTTACGCTTCTGCTAAAATGGCATACAATACTAGACATACACATAGAATATAGAGCACACACACACACACTCTTGCATTTTATACAGAAATGTACATAATCTGCATTTTGCTTTATACAATGTACACACTGCACACACATACATATAGCCCTACACTAAAATCACAAGATTACGCACAATCCTCACCTTACACACAAACATATACACAATTTGCACATTGCACCCTTGCATACACATAGGCCTATACTATACTCACAAGCAAACACACAATTTATACTATATACACAATCTGCACATTGCACACAAATATACACATAGACCTACACTTTAATCACAAGCATACACATAAATGGTACTTCTGTACATACAATCACAAGCCAGCATCCCCTGATCGAGCTGTACAGCATATATATACATGCATATACACTTTATATACACTACTATGCAAAAGATTTAATCAGGGATGCAAAAAAATGCTAAGAATGCTTTCAGAAGTGTCAATAGTTTCTTTTTTTTTTATCAAGTATCAAAATGGAAAGTAAATGAACAGAAAAAAATCCAAATCAAATTAATATTTGGTGTGACCACCCTTTGCCTTCAAAACAGTATGTATACTCCTATACACTTGCACACAATTTTTTAAGGAACTCTACAAGTAGTTTTAAACATTTTGGAGAACTAACCAAAGATCTTCTGTGGATGTAGGCTGCCTCAAATCCAGGGCCAGATTAAGAACATCATGGACCGGGTGCTCAGGATTTTGGTGGGGCCTTTTATAAAAAATAAAATGACTCACTCGCTGATTTATTAAATGCCTAATATATCAAACTTATCGAAAGGCAATTACATTGCCATATTTCTATACACCCATTTAGTACATAATCCGGCTTTCCTTGCTTCCATTTGATGTACTGGCTGCCCGGCGCGGGTAAGACCATGTGCGCATGCGCGTATTCCCTACGGCGCATGCGCTACATATACCCATTGAGGCGCACGTCTTGCCATCACACGCGCCCCCCCCGCTTGCGTTCCAGCACGCGGGGAGGGGTTAGTCTGCCCGCGTCGGTGACGCTCCGACGCCGCACGAGGCCACGCCCCTTCGGACGTGTCGACGCGCGGCGCCGCCGCATCTGAGATCTCAATACTGGGGATAACATATTGTGCCCTCTCAGCCACCATCCCCACACCTGGTTTCCAATCATACCACAGCTCAGTGCAATTACCCTTTACCATGGCCTGCACAGCTGATACCTATTACCATACATATATTAGCCTTCACAATGGCGGGACTAGGTATCACACTTTCCTGCCGGCGTTTCGCTACACTGCATTACAAGCTCTCCCTCTACCAGGTAATATCAATATCTTACTCCATGCAATTTATTTTGCACTAGCCTACTCCTTTTCACTCTTAAGTGATACTAATATTACCCTATTTACTCCCTTTTACTTCATAGCCATATACCACCTCTGGCCCAGGTATTAATAGCCATTGCAACCTCCCAATGCATGGCTTGGAGATCTTGCAGCCTTTCAAATGTTTAGCAGCCGTTTGCTTTTAACAGCACAAGACCCACTGTATACTTTGTGGACATACTGAGACCATACCTCTGTACCCCAAGACCATTGGGCCTATCCCAGCCCTTCAAATCCTTTGCAAGTGAGTACCATTACCATTGAGTGGTTCAATTCGCAGGTTTATACTTATCAACACAATATGTTGTATACTAATGACCCTACTCTGTCTTATACAGTACTATTGAGCAAATACAGGAACAGATATTGCCTTGAAAAAGGACGCCCGTCCGAAACATGTCGGCATTTTCCTGAAAGACCCCGATATTATCGCAAGTTGTTGTGCAATTGATGCAATTTTGTATATGTCTATGGTTACACATGATTACCATGTATACATACTGTCTTGTATAACTATATGCTTACCTACCTATCTATTGATTTATCTCTGGGCTTGATGCCCATAATAAAATATTCTTTGTTCACATGCATATACTTCTTATGTCTATCTGTTTAAGCTTCTCTTTGGGGTATAGGCCGTGTTAATGCACACCAGGCCTCACAAATTTGCTATTTTTCTATGTGAGAAGCGATAGACCAACTTGCCACCACTCACTTGCCCAATAAATATTTTACATTTATAAAAAATAAATGAATAAATGCAAACAATTTTTTGTTATAACAAATTAAATTAAAGAGAGAGGGAGGATGAGAGAGAGAGAGAGAGAGAGAGAGAGAGAGAGAAAAGGGATTAAAGTGGTGTGAGGAGTAAGGGAAAGAGGATGAGAGAGAAAGGGGGGATGAGAGAAAGAGGATGCACATGAGCATGCGTGGGAATAACATCAACACAGCCCAGCCAAAGCAAGTGACCGAAGGCACAGAACCCAGAAGGAAGACCGGGTGAAGATGGAAGCGCCCGGGCCAGATTGATCACAGCACAGCACTGGAGGGCTCAGTCTGACAATTTAAGTGTACCCTAATGTGCTAATATTCTGTGCATACTTGTACATTATGGCATAAACTTCCTAAGGGCCTCAAAAAAATTGTAATGTTAGAAAAGTTTTATACCACTTTAATATCATTGGAACCCAGGAGCCTCTCATGGGGCCCCCTACTGACCCGCATAGTTGCCAACATTTCAAAAATATTTTCAGGGACACTTTTTTTTACAAGTGCTATATTTAGAGTAGCTGACATCTCCTATGTTCATCTATACATCACAATAGTAATTACAAAATTAAATAAGTACTAATAATGGGGCAGAACAAATATGAGGACTGAGATTTCCTTTAGTTGAACTAACAAAAGTGTGCCCATTCTAGAGCTGGTAACATTGAGGGTATTCAGTATAATTTTAAAGAACTGTTTTTGTGGGTAAGAGGCATAGAGGAGGAGAATGGATGGTATAAAAGTGGGAAGTATGTGCAGGTGAAGGAGAGGAATGTGGAGTGTCTAACAGTGGGCACTATGTACATGAGAGGAGTGCAGAGGGTATGACAGAAGGCACTATGTACAGGAGAGGAGTGTGAAGAGTATGACAGTGGGCAGTATGCACAGCAGAGGAGTGTGGAGGGTATGACAGTGGGCACTATGTAGAGGAGAGGAGTGGGAAGAGTATGACAGTGGGAAGTATGCACAGCAGAGGAGTGTGGAGGGTATGACAATGGGCACTATGTACAGGAGAGGAGTGTGAAGAGTATGAAAGTGGGCAGTATGCACAGCAGAGGAGTGTGGAGGGTATGACAGTGGGCACTATGTACAGGAGAGAAGTGTATGACAGCGGGCACTATGTACAGGAGAGGAGTGTGTAGGATATGACAGCGGGCGCTATGTACAGGAGAGAAGTGTAAAGAGTATGACAGTGGGCACTATGCATAGGAGAGGAGGATGAAGGAATCTGGGAAGGAAAAATTTAAAGGTTTGTGGAAGGATGTTTAGGGACTGTGTAGTAGTTAGGCGGGCCATACATGGATTGAAATTACACCGATTAAGCAGAGACCAGCCATAGTCGATCTATGTGTGGGCTACCTGGTTTTACACAAGTCAACCTATTAACCGACTTAAGTACAACCAGCCTGTCAGATTTTCCCCAAATCAATCAGTGCTGCCAGCTATAGTTAGCAACACTGATCATCATATTCACTGGCAGATAACAATAACACTGCAGGAGTGATTCCCCCATCCACAGGTCAGCAGGTGAGAGGGTGTGTGGGGACAGGCTGGGGAGAAATACTAGTCAGTGGCTGGGTAGGCACTGGTTAGTATCAGAGCCAGATACACACAGGTTACATACGCCATCGTTAGAGCGAGAACAATAATTCTAGCCTTAGACCTCCTCTGTAACTGAAATTAAAGCATTGCTTAGTACACAAAAAAAATCGTGCTAACTTTAGTGTTTTTTTTTCTATGAATGAAACAGTTTCTTTCCAAAAAAAACGTTTGAAAAATTGCTGCGCAAATATCGTGTAACATAAAAAGTTGCAAAGACCACCATTTTATTTCATAGGGTGTCTGCTAAAACAACATATATAATGCTTGGGGGTTCTGTGTAATTTTCTATCAAAAAAAAAAAATGATGATTTTTACATGTAGGAGAGAAGTGTCAGGATTAGCCTGGGTGGCAAGGGGTTAATTATCATAAGTAATATACAGATAATTATTATAAGCACTGCGAGTTCATCCTCTCAGTCTGCTGCAGAGTGTGCCAGCTTGTATTTAAACTGGCCGCTCAGTATGTAGCGTCTGACAGGCTGTGCAAGCAACCCCGTATCTCTGGAACCATATATGATAGCAGCCCCATATTTTAACCAGTGCTGGAGTAGGTATTTAGCTACCCACCCCCCAAATGTGGGGTCTCTGTGACTCCTGAGCTACAACCCTCAAAGTCGATCTTTTATTTTATTTTATTTTTTTTGGAATTTTTTTTATTTTTTTGGGGCAAATGGGCCTATCTTGAGAAAGGGGCCTGGAGCTGCAGCTCCAATAGCCCCTATGTTAATCCGGCCCTGCTTAAATCCTTCTGTCTCTTCATGTAATCCGAGACATACTCAATGATGTTGAGATCAGGGCTCTGTGGGGGCCAAACCATCACGGATTGCTTTTTCTTCTTTACCCTTAAGATAGTTCTTATTGGCATTAACTGTATGTTTGGGGTCATTGTCCTGCTGCAGAATAAATGTACGGTATGGCATGATGGATAGGTATCTGTCTGTATTTCTCAGCATTGAGGACACCATTGATCCTGACCAAATCTCCAGCTTCATTTGCAGAAATGCAGCACCAAACTTGCCAGGAATCTCCATCATGCTTCACTGTTGCCTGCAGACACTCATTATTGTACCACTCCGAAGTCCAGGGCACCTGCTGCAAATTTTCTGCACTCCAGTTCTCGTGTTTTTGTGCAAAGCTGTGTTGCTTAGCCTTGTTTTCATGGCTTTTTGGCCATCATTTTTCTATGAAGACCACTTCTGGCCAGACTTCTCCAGACAGTAGGTGGGTGTACCTGTGTCCCACTGGTTTCCACCAGTCCTGTGCGGATGGCACTGCTGGACATCTGCTGATGTCAAAGGTAAGTAAGCATGATGTGTCTTTCATCTGCTGCATTAAGTTTCCTTGGCTGCTCACTGTGTCTACTGTCCTCATCATTGCCCATTTCTTTGTGCTTCTTCAAAAGAGCATGAACAGCAGTCTGCTTTGAAATATTTGCCTGGGAGAGACCTTGCTGATGCAATATACAGTAAGTACCTTGTGTCTTGCTGCTGTGCTCAGTCTTGCCATGGTGTATGAGCTGTGACATGAAAATTCCACAACCTCACGTTAGGAGTTTGGCTTTTCCTCACCCAGTTTTAAGACTCCTACACAGCTGTTTCTGTTTCAGTTAAAGTGGTATTAAACCCCAAACCAAAAATGTATTATATTGGAGTTTACCAATCATTATAGGCGGTGGCTGCATCTGTTTATGACTATTTCAACCTACATATGAAATTGACGATCATTTGCACCTGATTCGTTTAATTGGTTAATCCTACACCTGACTCTAATCCTACAATCCTCTGCAAGTGTACAAAGTGTGCAGGTGAAGAATTGATGCTGGTTTAAAGCCAGAGTAGTTACACTAAATATCAAAATGAAGTTCCGCGCCACCGGCCGCTAACACCTCGGCTAACAAGGCACATCCTCACTGCAGCCACAAACTATCTATACCCGCGGACTGCGGACACCGCCGGGCACCCGCGGGCATGCACAAATCCCACCAGAAGAAGCCCAAATACACTAAAAGGGCCTCTACAGCAGCCGCGGCCCCTGCACCCAGGAGGAGCAAGATGGCGCCCGAACCTCCGGAGCCAGACGACACCACGAGGCTCACAGCATCTCCTCCAGCTTCTTCAGCAGACAGCCTGCAGCAATACCCCTCGGACCTGGTAAGCCCTGAACAATGTGATGACACAATGCTGGCAAAATTCCGCACAATAGTTAGGGATGAGATCTCTACAGCCTCCCGCAAGCTCTCTTCTGATCTCATGCGAGGCCTTAAAGAGCTAGGCCACCGCACAAACCAGCTAGAGCAGCGTATGGACTTGACTACTACAGTCCTAGAGGGGCATGAAGAGGAGGTAGACAAACTAAACGCTGAACTGGAAAGCCTGAGAGACAAATTAGAGGATTCTGAGAATAGGGCCCGCAGGGACAACCTCAGGATCCGTGGGTTACCTGAAACAATCACAGATTTGCAAGGCACAGCCACTGCTTTTTTTCAGGAACTGGCCCCTGAGATCCCGCTGGAGCGGCTTGAATTTGACCGTATCCATAGATCCCTGGCACCGAAACCCTCTGAAGGACCCCCCAGAGATGTCATCATAAAATTCCATTTCTATCGCACCAAGGAACGGCTCCTGCAAGCAGCCAGAGAAATTCCTAAAATCTCTTTCCAAAACCACTCCCTGCAACTGTTTGCGGATCTCTCCCCAGTCAAAATTGCAAAAAGGAGAACCCTGAAACCCTACCTCCAAATCCTACAAACCAACGGTATCAAATACAGGTGGGGGTTCCCCTTTAAACTTTCCTTTTCTTACCAGGGCCGTCATGTCCAGGCCTCCTCCCTCCCTGATTTGAAGCGTCACTTCCAGGATCTCCACCTGGATTTGCCTCCACCCTCGGAGGGTCCCTCTTCATCGTCTTCTCGCCCGCAGATGTCCCAGCCTCTCCGCAAGCCCTCGCAGGCCTCCCAGCAAAGATCCCAGGCCCTTCGTTCACTCCAAGAGCAACGCTTCCAGGACGCCTCCAATGGGTGAAGAAACGAACTTCCGGATGATTGGGGTCACTACTTCACCTTGGACCTGACACCTGAGGAGGCTCTCCGGAGCCGCACCATTGGTACCAAACTGCTATAAGTTGTTCCCTGATTTACTTCACAGCCCAAGCCATAACTGGTCTAATATCTTATATTTTATATCATTTTTTTTTCTTTTCATTCTCTTATGACATAGCAAGACTGAATGGTTCATTTGCGGGTCTATCACCCTGGGCTGCCCAGACAGACTGATGGCAGTCGAGGGGAGAGACGGCCTGGGAACAGTAAATTAGTGGTGGGCGCGCGAACCGACCACAGTTAACCGACTTTTCTTACCCACAGCAAGGGGGGGGGTGTAGCCCGCAGCCCCTGCGGCAGTCGGGCATACCCTCACCCCCTAGGGTTCATCAGTGTGGTTTCACTCGTGCCCACGGTTGACTACGGGTCTTGCTAGCCATGATCCTTCCTTTTTGTGTTCTTATTTTTATGTTTATTTCCTTTTTTTTTTTTTTTTTTTTTTTTTTTTTTATTATTTTTTATATGCTTTGCCTTTTTATCAGTTGCTTACTGCAGACAAGGAAACAACTGGCATATTTGCCCTTCTTTTTTTTTCAGGTCCCTGGTACCCCGAGGACCTCGCCGGACCCCTAGCTGGATCCGGTGTGGTCCTCAATTACTTCTAGACTATATCTAGATAATATTGTTCTCTTTCCAAAGTTTGTGATTATTGTTTAACGCATTACCATGTGCTCATTTCTTATGCAATTTTGTACTACAGTTTATTGGTTATTCAGGCCGAGGAGGTCCGGTGGACCACTGCGCCCCCACAATGTCGGCACTTGCCTGAGACTATGGTCCCGGTCAACTTCCGACCCACTGGTGGGCCTCCGGACCCACAACTACTTGCACTAACGATGTTAGGTGTGTATTTACATAGCCGATCTGTCTTCGGCTCTGCTGTGCTACTCTCTCTTCCCTTACCCTGCTACTCTTTCCTTCTTCCTCTTCCCCTTCTTTTCTCATCCTTTCCTCCAGAGTTCCTGAGGACTGCATCCAGAACCACATTGGCACAATTTTTTATCCCCCCACCATGACGCTACGTTGGCTGTCCTTAAATGTACAAGGTATGAACTCCCCACACAAAAGAGTGAAAATATTTAGATACCTTAAGCAACAAAGTATACACATAGCCTGTCTGCAGGAAACCCACTTCTCCTCCACCTCCAGCCCCAAATACTTTGATGCCCAATACCCCCAGGTATTTTTAGCTAATGGGCCGACCAAACAAAGAGGCGTATTGATAGCTTTCCGTAAGTCGGTCCCCTTTAACTGCACCAAACAAATAGCTGACCCAGATGGCAGATACCTTCTGCTAGTTGGTAATATTCATGATGTGGAGGTTACCATAATGACATACTATGCACCTAATTCTAACCCTGGGCCCTTTCTGACCCATGTCTGCTCTCTCTTGGCTGTCCACCAACGGGGGACTCTGCTATTGGCGGGGGACTCCAATGTCGCCCTGGACCCAGTATTAGATAGATACCCCTCGGAACGTCAGGCTCCCACTCCTTCAGCAAAGGCTTTCTCCCACTCCTTACACTCCCACGATCTGGTAGATCTTTGGAGAGAATTCCATTCATCAGGCAGAGACTTTACTTACTATTCCACCCACACCACTCCCATTCCAGAATAGATCATGTGTTTATGCTTAGAAAACATCTCCCATTGATAGATTCAGTCTCCATCCTTGCGGCCCCCTGGACGGATCATGACCCCCTTTTGGTGGTCTGCCGGTCATTAATACAGAGTCCCCGACAGTCCTCATGGATAATGAACGACTCACTTCTATCACTACTAGATGTCAGGGAGGACCTCTCGAAAGCTTCAGCGGAACGCTCTTTGGAAACCATGCTCTTGTCTCTGGATGTGAATAAGGCCTTTGATTATTCCTGGCCATACCTTGGAATCTCGATTGGAGTCCACCTCTGCAATTTTTAAGCAATACCCCTCAAGCTAAAGTCAAATATTATGGGTTTGAATCCCCTATCTTTCCTATTCGGAGGGGTACTCGGCAGGGTTGCCCACTTTCGCACCCGACAGAACATACTCACTAGTAACCCGACCCGCATATTAGATGAGTTTCATTCGCTAAACTTTACTCTGCCCAGGACCTCACAACTGAAAGGGATAGGATTGACTATTGCTCCCCCTTGCATCTGTTTCAATCCCACAGAAATCCGAAGTACTCCAATGTATCAAGGAACTAAAGACAGCTAAGAGGCCTCGCTCCCATACCTCGGAATACAACCTGACGAATATGTTGAATGCAGTTAAGAAAGGTCAGGCATTGTCACCTGACCTCTTGACAGCAAATATATTTCAGCTGCATCCTCTCCCGCTCTCCTGGTTTGGCAGAATCTCTGCTATCCGAATGACTTACCTTCCAAAGCTGCTCTATCTTTGGAAACCATGCTCTTGTCTCTGGATGTGAACAAAGCCTTTGACACCTTATCCTGGCCATACCTTATGTCGGTACTCCGTCACTACGGTTTTGGCCCTTCATTTCTACACGACCTGTACGATGCCCCTCAAGCTAAAGTCAAATATTATGGGTTTGAATCCCCTATTTTTCCTATTCGGAGGGGTACTCGGCAGGGTTGCCCACTTTCGCCCCTACTATTTGTTCTAGCCATGGACGATACTTTTCAAATGCCCCTATGGGCCACCTGGGATTTATTCTGCAGGACTACTATCTCCCCATCTACCATTACTGCGTCTTACTCACTGCCCAATATTCCCCCCCCAGCTGTGAAAACTAAATCCTACAGAATCCTCTGCAAGCAGAATCTCTGCTATCCGAATGACTTACCTTCCAAAGCTGCTCTATCTGCAAATACGACATTTTCTACAAGACCTTATAAAAATGAAGCTATATTACTCAGCAGCCAACATCGCCCCTCTGGATAATATTCCTTAATTTATTCTCCTGAATTGATGCTGGTTTAAAGCAGTAGCAGAGACTAAAGCCAGAGAAGAGACCCTGAGCCAGAGTAGTTACACTAAATATCAAATTGATTTATATTTTTCTTCTGTTCATTGCATTTTGTAAATTGCTAAAAATAATCAAAAAATTTAAATATATCTTTTTAAAAACATTAGTACTTTTGTTCACACATTTGTGCACACCTGCCTAACACTTTTGCACAGTACTGTGGATAGATAGATAGATAGATAGATAGATAGATAGATAGATAGATAGTGTTTGCAGTGGTGCAAAAAAAATCCCTCACTTAGACCTCTTGATCTTTGCAACCTAACTGTATTGGAATACAGAAGAGGCTCTGGCATTTTTATAGTTAGTCAGGTTGAAAAAAGGCACATGCCCATCCAATTCAACCAAAAGTAAAAAAATAAATAAAACCTATACCTACAGCTGATACAGACAAAGACAAATAAAAAAAAATCCCAATAAAGCATGATCCAATTTGCTGCAGCTGGGGAAAAAATTCCTTCCTGATCTCCCAGGAGGAAACCGAATATTCCCTGTATCAACTACCTCTGGTATTATTACCTATAAATGTTAGCATCCATTTATATTTGTGCGCATTTAGGAATGCATCCAGATCTTTTTTTAATACAATCTACTGAGCTGGCAAGTTGAGATCAGAACTAGTTGAGACTAGTTCTTGATAGAGTCTATTCCACATTTTCCCAGCTTTTACTGTGAAGAAGCTTTTCCATATGTGGAAGTAAAATCTCTTTTTCTCCAGCTGTAAAGAGTGCTTCCTTTTCCTTTGCAATGACCTGAAAGTGATTAAATCAACACCATGTTTCCATACGTGGACAGTTCCTGGTATTTATTAATGGTGATCATATTAAGATCCTTAATTGCCTCTTCTAAAATAAGATTACATTCCGTTTTGATAGCTTTTTTGTGAACAGGTGCCCAAAACTGAACTTCATATTCCAGATGAGGTGTGATTATGATTTGTGCAGGGGCAAAATGATGTCTCTTTTCACTTCTTGTCATAATGAGGGGTCTCAAATCTTATAGCTGCATGTATTTTTATAAACTTTGTTCATTATGTATCACAGTGTCATTTCTCAGCAAAAACATCCAATTCACATCCTAAAATATAAATGGTTACATTTCCACATGAAATATTTAACCAGTGGAATCAAATACCCATCTTTAGGGGGCGGAGAGACTGACCAAGATGGCCGGGCAATGAGGAAGCTTCTCTAAGCCTAGGCATGTATCTGCACAACATTTTCATTATCCTTACCTATATCCACAAGGAGGCTCCTGGGAGAGGGAGGAGAGGATCTTGGTGGCGAACTGCAGAGATGTTGGCAGAGGCTCTGCGCCAGTGGAGGACAGAGGGCGGACAAGGACTTGTGGTGGCAATCGCGAGACTTGCGGCATCTGCCGCGAGACTTCTGTAAGGAAGCACGAGTGGAACGCTGCAGACATGGGTCGATGCGCCTCCAAGGCCCTCTGAACCTGCTGAGGCTTTCAGCACAGCACACATCACCCTCGGCGGTTTTGAGCTGAAGCGCCTGGCAGGATGGGAGACCTCCAGTTAGCGCTTAGCATACAACCGTTATACATAGCTCCCTCTGGATACAAGGTCTGAGACCGGCAGGCTGATACCTGGGCTCAAAATACGATTAGCAACGGAAGCCGGACCCAATATACACAGCCTGGAGAGAAGTAAACAGCTTCAACAGTGTGACGAGCGAGGTCTGTATATACAAGTTCAAGATAAATAAAGACTAAGGTGAGATCTTCTATATATATATAAATCACTAGGATAGTAATATGCCACCTAGGGGATCTGCTGGGGGCACATTAAAAAACACCCCCAAACCCCAATCTACACAAAAGACTAACGTTAAGGGTTTTTTCAACACTCACAAATTCAAGGCCAGCAGGAAACCTCTATAGCAGCTGAATAGAATATATCATCCCCTATTGGAGAAACGGAGCTAGAAAGATCCAACACAAGTCCCCCTTTAATTAGGCAACAAGCTATAGTGGAAACTGGGAGACCAGAAGGGGGTTCCTGGGATATGCAGGCATATATACAATCCCTAACGACAAGAGAGGATATGGATAAATACTTTTACAGGCTGGAAACCTCATACAAAGCTGAATTACAATCAATAAAAACATCTTTAGCAAATACGCAAAGTAAAATGGAGATTCCGGAATCCAAAATAACAGTCATTGAACAAAAAATGGCACAACTCTGAGAAAAATCAGGAACAGGATCAAACTTTAAACTTTTTAATTATTGCTATTGATGACCTTGAAAGTAGAAGCAGACGTAACAATATTAGGGTCAGAGGTCTACCAGAAGCAACAGGATTGGAGGATCTGAAACCGACACTACAGGGAATATTTAATACACTATTGAAACGTCCAGCAACAGCCGAACTAGAGATAGATTGTGCACACAGATCATTTGGCCCTAAAAATGCTGACCCAATGAAGCCTAGGGATGTAGTCTGCAGAATACATCTCTTTCATATTAAAGAGGAGATTATGGCTGCAGTACGCTTGCAAAGGAATATAGACTTTGATGGATCTCAGCTATTATTACAGGACTTATCCAGATATACTCTGATGAGGAGAAAAGCAGCGAAACATCTTTTGGAGGCTCTCAGAGATAAAGAGATATTATATAGATGGGGAATTCCTTTCTAGATTATAGTTCATCACAAAGGACAAAAAGTAGTATTTTGGGATATTGGAGATCTCCCAGATTTCTAGAACTATCTTTAGGTACCCAAAATTAACTTGCCTCAATGACTATATTTTAGACATGGTGTCACTAGTCAGACTAATGCCTCGTACACACGTACGGACTTTTGCCGGCGGACCTAAGTCCAGCGGACAATCCGCTGGACTTTCCCGCTAGGTACGCTGGACTAAAAAGCGAACGGACTTGACCACACACGATCACGCAAAAAGTCCGGCGGTTCACGCGATGACGTACGCACGTACGACGGGACTAGAAAAAGGAAGCTCGAGATCCCAAACGACACCCTTTGGGCCCCGTCAGCTAATCTCGTGTGTATCGCGTGTTAGTTGACGTTTGGTTAGAGACGATTCGCGCTTCTCAGACTTCTGCTTAATTCGTTCGCTTCTGCCGTTCAGTTTGTGCTTGTGAGGTTTGTATCTGGCTTTCAGTGCGTGTGGATCAGTTCCTACCTGTTCTCAGGCCGTTCTGGTCCGCTCGTTCCTGTTTTTCAGGTCGTTCTTCATAGGCCTTGCTGTTCTTCAGTGCGTTCTGTTAAGTTGTTTGTTTGATCAGCCGACCGTTTTGAAGCCATGGAGTGTGGACGTACTCGGGAACGAGTTCGTGCTGTGCAGGGGCTCGGTGTTGCGGTTAACACCTTGGCACGAGCCCGGTCCATGAACAGGGTGAGGAGGAGTTCATGGACCAAGAATTGGTTGCGCCAGCGTGACCAATTCTCGCATATGCCTTTGCTCCGTGAGATCCGTGAGAATAATCCTGATGATTTCAGGAATTATCTCCGGATGACGGACCCCATTTTTCACCGTCTGTTGGCTTCGCTGTCCCCTTATATTACCAGGCAGAATACCTGCATGCGGCAAGCCATCAGTGCGGAGCAGAGGCTAGTCGCCACGTTGCGTTACTTGGCGACGGGGAGAAGCTTGCAGGACCTCAAGTTCACGACAGGCATCTCCCCCCAGGCTCTGGGGCTCATTATTCCAGAGACCTGTTCTGCCATTATCCACGTCCTGCAGGAGGAATACATTAAGGTAAGTCTTCTCTTTTAAAATTACCTATGTCTTGTATGTTTGTTAATGTAGTGCATCAATGTCATCATTAGCTAATTACCATGATAGGACTATTCTATGAATGTCCCCTATTCCTTTTATTTTTGGATTTTGTTTTTTTTTTGTCTAGTATTTTATGGTTGACTTATCGAAATAGTTTTAAGAATGTATTATTTAGTGGGTCACATGCATATTTGCTTGCACCAACCTCCCCAGCATGGAAGCTTGGCCCCCTAAACACCCCTAGCCTAGTCACTTTCTTTGGTTAAAAATGTATATTACCAGCTCCATTGTACAGCTTTACTCACCCCCCCTTTCACCCCCCTTGACCCTCAATTTTAAATTGATTGCATGTGGTTTTGGTCAGCTTGTAATTATCCCCCCCCCACACCCCCTGATAATTAATAGCATGTGGTTTGGGTCAGCTTGTAATTATCCCCACCCCCACACCCCCCTGATAATTAATAGCATGTGGTTTTGGTCAGCTTGTAATTATCCCCACCCCCACACCCCCTGATAATTAATAGCATGTGGTTTTGGTCAGCTTGTAATTATCCCCACCCCCACACCCCCTGATAATTAATAGCATGTGGTTTTGGTCAGCTTGTAATTATCCCCACCCCCACACCCCCTGATAATTAATAGCATGTGGTTTGGGTCAGCTTGTAATTATCCCCCCCCCACCCCCTGATAATTAATAGCATGTGGTTTTGGTCAGCTTGTAATTATCCCCACCCCCACACCCCCTGATAATTAATAGCATGTGGTTTTGGTCAGCTTGTAATTATCCCCCCCCACACCCCCTGATAATTAATAGCATGTGGTTTGGGTCAGCTTGTAATTATCCCCACCCCCACACCCCCCTGATAATTAATAGCATGTGGTTTTGGTCAGCTTGTAATTATCCCCACCCCCACACCCCCTGATAATTAATAGCATGTGGTTTTGGTCAGCTTGTAATTATCCCCACCCCCACACCCCCTGATAATTAATAGCATGTGGTTTTGGTCAGCTTGTAATTATCCCCACCCCCACACCCCCTGATAATTAATAGCATGTGGTTTGGGTCAGCTTGTAATTATCCCCCCCCCCACACCCCCTGATAATTAATAGCATGTGGTTTTGGTCAGCTTGTAATTATCCCCACCCCCACACCCCCTGATAATTAATAGCATGTGGTTTTGGTCAGCTTGTAATTATCCCCCCCCCACACACCCCCTGATAATTAATAGCATGTGGTTTTGGTCAGCTTGTAATTATCCCCCCCCACACCCCCTGATAATTAATAGCATGTGGTTTTGGTCAGCTTGTAATTATCCCCCCCCCCACACACCCCCTGATAATTAATAGCATGTGGTTTTGGTCAGCTTGTAATTATCCCCACCCCCCACACCCCCCCCCCACACCCCCTGATAATTAATAGCATGTGGTTTTGGTCAGCTTGTAATTATCCCCCCCCACACCCCCTGATAATTAATAGCATGTGGTTTTGGTCAGCTTGTAATTATCCCCCCCCACACCCCCCTGATAATTAATAGCATGTGGTTTTGGTCAGCTTGTAATTATCCCCCCCCCACACCCCCTGATAATTAATAGCATGTGGTTTTGGTCAGCTTGTAATTATCCCCA
This sequence comes from Lithobates sylvaticus, assembly GCA_028564925.1. NCBI lineage: Eukaryota > Metazoa > Chordata > Amphibia > Anura > Ranidae > Lithobates > Lithobates sylvaticus. The sequence goes on along the minus strand of CM053032.1, from coordinate 130,305,235 downwards.
CCCCCACACCCCCTGATAATTAATAGCATGTTGTTTGGGTCAGCTTGTAATTATCCCCCCCCCACACCCCCTGATAATTAATAGCATGTGGTTTTGGTCAGCTTGTAATTATCCCCCCCCCCACACACACCTTTAATTAATTGCATGTGTATTGTGTGACCTTACAATTATTTACTCCCCACCCACATCCCCATTATTATCTTCTCTGGTCCATCAGAGGGGTCATCAATCAGAGATTTGTCCCTTTTATCCTTAATCTTTTGGCTTTATTTCAAGGATGTACTAAATAAATACATATGTTCTTCCAAATTGTTTGTTAATTTGTTGCATTTAGTTTGGTGTTTTGCCTGGTTTATAATTTAAATTGTATCTTTCTGTTTGACTTCACAGTGTCCCTCCACGCCACAGGAATGGCAGACTGTGGCTTCCCAGTTTGCTGCCCGTTGGGACTTTCCCAACTGCGGAGGGGCGATTGACGGCAAACACGTGCGAATTGTGCCCCCACCCCATTCGGGGTCATACTATTGGAATTATAAGGGGTTCCATAGTATCGTGTTGATGGCGGTGGTGTCGGCACAATATGACTTTCTGTATGTGGATGTGGGGAAAAACGGCCGGATGTCGGACGGAGGAGTCTTCAACCACACGGAGTTCGGTCATCGTCTCCAAACTGGTGGGCTGGAGCTGCCACCAGATGAAGATAATGTGGAGGGACTCCCCTTCGTCTTCATTGCCGACGAGGCGTTCGGTCTGGGTGACCATCTGATGAGGCCATTTCCCCAACGATCCCTCACCCCTGAGAGGAGGATTTTTAATTATCGGTTGGCCAGAGCAAGAAGGGTGGTGGAAAATGCATTTGGTATTATGGCCAACCGTTTCAGATTGCTCCTTACATCCCTACATCTGGCAGAGTACAAACTCAATACTATCATTCTTGCATGCTGTGTCATGCACAATTATTTACGGAAACATTCAGGAACATACTCCTTACCAATTGGCCCTGAGGCCGGAGTGGAAGGCAACATGACAGGGCTGGATAATCGCCCTCTTGGTTTCGCACCACAATCAGCCCAGCAAGTGCGGGACCTTTATTTACAGTATTTTAATGGTAGGGGGGCCATTGAAATGGCAGCAGACCCTTAAACCATCTTTTTGATTTACAAAGAATAAATACAGTTATTTATGTTTGAAATATTGGTAGTTTCGTATTGTTTTGCTTTTAATTTGGCCTGTTTTATATGTTGTCCTAGTGCACATCTTAATAGTGGCAAACTTGTTTAGCGTTTAGTAAATAAGCCCCTTTGTCAATGAACCACAACATGTTTTAGTCAAACTGGTAGTATTTAAAAAGAAGAAGCCACACATTTTTGAATTTGTGCAAACATTATTTTTTTTATTATAGTGCACATCCAAAACTTTTGTTTTATAATTTTTTTTTTTTTTTTGTTGTTTTGGTATTTTTTTTTTTTTTTTTTTTTTTTTTTTTTTTTTTTTAATAAGTTTTTTTTTTTTTTTTTTTTTTTTTATGTTATCTTTTTGACATTTTTTTGGTGTTTTTCTCACAACATATTCTTTTTTGGGATTGATTTTTTAAAACAAACATAAAAACATGTTTAAAATTGTTAAAAAATTTAGGCTTAGCATTTGAAATTATTTACACAATGTAAAAGTCCAGAACTTACAAAGTTCAACAGGTAACCCATGAACAGAAGAAGCCAAATTTTGAATATGCACACTAATTTAACTGGAAAATGGGTAATGTCAACATGTGCTATGTTCCATCATGGGGAATCAATGGACGTGTTTTGTGTGTGAAACCCCTTCCCTCTCACCTACTAGCATTAGGGGTTGCAAACACCAAATGCGTCCATTGAGATCGCCTGATGGCACATAGCACATGTTGACATACCGTGTGCATATTAAAAATTTGGCCTCTAAAATTAGTTAAACAGCGCATCAAAAGGGGAATGAAGGACATGATTGATGTTAAGAAATGTAAAAGGGGTCTTTAGATTCTCCCCAAAACATCAATCATGTCCTTCATTCCCTGCTGCATGGTGGCCATCTCCTTCTGCATATTTTCCAGCTGCAGATTCCAGGCCATGATCTGGCCAATAAGCCTGTGGGCACTGTCAGTGGAAAATGGCTCCGCAGCTTGTCCTTCCACAAACAGATCAGCATCACCTAAAAGTTGGGTAGATAAAACACAAGAAAAAAAGTGTCAAAAACATGCAGACCTTAATTTATTACCTCAATCTGTGTTCTGAGACACTCACTTGGTGGGGTGCAGATTTGATCGACTTCAACGACCTGTTCCGCCACATCCAAGCGCGGGCTTGGGCTAACTGCCCAATTAGTCTGGTGATGCCGGGAGGTCCTCGTAGGTTCGGACTGACGTCTGAGTCTTTTGCCCCCTATGGTAATGGAACACAAAAAGGTACACTTTTGAATCACACTGATATTTGAGTGCCAAAATAGGATTAGTAAACATTGTTTAAAAGTCTTGCCAATTATTAGCAGTTTGTTAGAAGATCCTACTTGAAGACAGAATTGAAATGTCTATCTAATGAAACTCCAATACTTAAACCGCCCTTCAACCCTAAATTTGAACTTCCGCTCATTGGATCCCTGCACCCCTGTGGTGTCTTATTTTGAACCTTTTAGGGGGGATGGGTTGCAGATACCTGTGTAAGGCAGGTATTTGCACACACATCCGGCCCTAGACTCCCACAGAAGTATACGCCACATCCCGTCCCACCGTGCTGTCTGCTGGGACACACAGGGGTCCCCGAGCTCGCGCGGACCAGTCCTATTGCATTGCGCAACTGGCGCATGCCCAATAGTGACCCGGGAAGTGAAGCCGCAAACATTAATTTCATGATTGCAAGATCAGAGATTGTAGCTGCACCATCCAAGGGACAGGTGAGTGTACTTCTTTGAAAAGTCACCACCTACAGTATTTAGAGATGATGAGCATTTTTTGGGAATTGTGAGCATGACACCCTGCTTAACATATTTATCCCCCCCCCCCCCAAAACAGCCTCTGGAGTCCCTGTGTAAGTTACCCCTAAAACCCTTACTACAGCAGTAATTGTATAGATAGTGACAATAATAAACAACCTTACAACTCCAACAACCCAAAGCCAGGTAAACTCAATAAACGTTATGAAGACAAACGGAACTTTCAACAAATATGCGCAAGTTTCAGGTCCGAATGGTAATTAAATCTGCGCAAGTTTCAGGTACGAATGGTAATAACATCTGCGCAAGTTTCACGGACGAATGGTAATTAAATCTGCGCAAGTTTCACGGACGAATGGTAATTACATCTGCGCAAGTTTCAGGTACGAATGGTAATAACATCTGCGCAAGTTTCACGGACGAATGGTAATTAAATCTGCGCAAGTTTCACGTACGAATGGTAATTACATCTGCGCAAGTTTCACGTACGAATGGTAATTAAATCTGCGCAAGTTTCACGTACGAATGGTAATTACATCTGCGCAAGTTTCACGGACGAATGGTAATTACATCTGCGCAAGTTTCAGGTACGAATGGTAATAACATCTGCGCAAGTTTCACGGACGAATGGTAATTAAATCTGCGCAAGTTTCACGGACGAATGGTAATTAAATCTGCGCAAGTTTCACGTACGAATGGTAATTACATCTGCGCAAGTTTCACGGACGAATGGTAATTACATCTGCGCAAGTTTCAGGTACGAATGGTAATAACATCTGCGCAAGTTTCACGGACGAATGGTAATTAAATCTGCGCAAGTTTCACGTACGAATGGTAATTAAATCTGCGCAAGTTTCACGGACGAATGGTAATTACATCTGCGCAAGTTTCAGGTACGAATGGTAATTACATCTGCGCAAGATTAGACATATCAAGTATAACCATAGTAGCGCACGTGCTTGACTTACTTTTTTTGATGGCTTTTCGAATTCTCCTATACTGATCGTGCTCCCTGGATTTGATGTCGGACCATCGCTTGCGCAGTTGATCCTTGCCCCTTCGTACGCCGAATTTCTGCTCCAGGGTGCTGACGATTGTAGTGAGAATCTTGTCCTTGCGCAAGTTGGGACGAGGGTACGGGCCATTTTCCCCGTCGTAATCTTCCCTTTGGAGGATGTCCACCATCTCCACCATCTCTTCAAAGGCCATATTGGTGGCCTTATATCTGCTGCTGGATGCAGATGTGTTGGCTTCTTGGCTTTCCTCCGCGCTACTGGCTGAGAATGTGTCCGCCATATTCATGAATTAATTCACCAACAATGCAACGAGGGGAAGCGGGGCGGGGAATACTCGTCATGAGGAACGTCATGGGCGGGCGACGCGGAGGACGCAGGCGGACTTCGACGCGTGCGCAGTGTATATAAGGCTGTTTGAGGGGCCCACGTGTTCCCGAACGGAAGTAGCGAGCGCTCTGTACGAAGGTAAGTGTTTTCTAGGATGCATTACTGTGTTTTTTTTTGGTTTTTGGGCCAGCATTTTTTAAGGATATGTGTGTGTTGCTGCCTGTGTGTAGGGGTTGCTGCCTGTGTGGATGTGTTGCTGCCTGTGTGTAGGGGTTGCTGCCTGTGTGGATGTGTTGCTGCCTGTGTGTAGGGGTTGCTGCCTGTGTGTAGGGGTTGCTGCCTGTGTGTAGGGGTTGCTGCCTGTGTGTAGGGGTTGCTGCCTGTGTGGATGTGTTGCTGCCTGTGTGTAGGGGTTGCTGCCTGTGTGTAGGGGTTGCTGCCTGTGTGTAGGGGTTGCTGCCTGTGTGTAGGGGTTGCTGCCTGTGTGTAGGGGTTGCTGCCTGTGTGGATGTGTTGCTGCCTGTGTGTAGGGGTTGCTGCCTGTGTGTGGGTGTGTTGTGTAATGTTTGTTAAGAAAAACTGGTTGTGCGTTTTAAGTAACATTTGTGTTTTTGGTCTTTTGTATTGCCATTACTAACAAAACAGAAACAAACATGTCATCACCCCAGTTGAATCCATTCAAGGACCAGCAGTTCATGTCCGAATTCATTGCCCTGTACAGAAAAAATACCAACCTGTGGCAGCTCAAGAACCCTTTATATGGCAATAGGGATGTCCGGAAGGCAACACTGGGGCCACTTGTGGCTTTTGTGAAGACTAAAGTCCCCAACGCAAACACCAAGTTTGTGGAAGCCAGAATTGCAAGTTTAAGGCACATGTACAAGCGGGAGCGCAAGAAGATTGAGGAATCAGTCAGATCAGGAGCAGCAGCAGAGAATGTTTATGTACCCAAGCTGTGGTACTACAACCAACTGACTTTTATAGGTGACCAGATGGAACCCAGGCAATCACTGTCGACTCTTCCCTCCACCCTTCCCTCCACTCTTCCCTCCACTCTTCCCTCCACCCCAGCTGAGGCTTCCACGGAAGGAGAAGACCCCTCCACCTTGGAGCAGGCTGATGCGCCCAGCTGGAGCCAGGTATATATTTAGTAGCCTAAATTGTGATTGTGTGAATATTAATGCTGTAAACGTTAAAATGTGAAACAATTAACACCCTGAACTCAGAATTGTGAAAAAAACTGACAAAAATTATGCACACTTCTAAAAAGTGTTGGTGCAACATATCGATACATATATAGTGTATACATACATCCAGTAGTGGCAAAAAAAAGCGTTAGACAACATTGGTGATCTGCTTGGAAAATGCAGGGGTCCAAATGATAGCCTTTTGGATCTTTTGGAAAATTTAGATGGTCGTTCCTAAGTTTACAATTGGATGATTGAGGAGGCCAGAAACCACAAAACAGGTGTTTGATTTTTGTTTTTATTTGCACACAGGATGAGCTGACCCAGGATGATGCCGGGACAAGTGGTATGGAGGAGGAGGAGGACATGACCAGCGAGAGCCAGGAGGTGGCTGGGCCCAGCACGAGCCAGAGTGACAGCCAGACCCAATTAAGAAGTCTACCTCCACCCCTGCCCTTACCCCCAAGAAGGCCCAGGAGGATGACCATTGTTGAGGAGGAATCACTGCAACTGATTCGGAAGGCGAGTGCGATTCTCGACAAACCCCCCCTTCCAGAAGAGGCCTATGCCAGCTACGTGTCCAGCAGGTTGCTGGAAATGGAGAGGGGCCAACGGCACCTGTGTGAGGGCCTCATTTCTGAGGCAATTAGGGGGGGTTTGAGGGGTGAATTACGAGAATCCACCCGCCTGACCCATGAAGGCCCGACACCAACTTCTCCTCCTCCTCCTCCTCGTCTTCCTTCTTCTCCTCCTCCCTCCTCCTCCTCCTCCTCCTACTCCTCCTCCTACCACAAGTCAGCCTCCAAGGAAGCGTGCAGGGAAGACTGCAGGGAAGAGTGCAGGGCAGCGTGGTGGGAAGAGTCGGAAGTGATTGCCTGGCTTCAGTCTGGTCTCACAGAAGACACAGGCTGTTGTAGTGCCACAGCTTGGGGACATAGATGTCATCTGCTGCTGTTCCTGGTCTGTCTGATTCCTGGTCAATCTTCTTGTGCTCCCTATATTGTATGAAATGTGCCCAAGCTTAATTTTTGGCTTCACAAACTTGGTGTCTGCCGTTGGGGCAAAAAGTCTTCACAAAATCTACAAGTGGCTCCAGTGTTGCCTTCCTATTTTGTTTTGCCTTGTTTGTTTTAACCAGAATAAATGGTCATTTAATTTTCATCAAATAATGATATACGTGCTTGTTATTCAAAAACATAGTTTCTTTAGGAGTAGGCAGGTACATGTCTAAACATTCATTTGACAATACAAGTGTAAAGTGCAACTTCAATGGAACTGCAAGTGCAGTCGCTGGAAAGGTGAGGGTTAAGATCTGAATTAAGGGCAAGCTCTGCTGACTCCACAATTGTATCATGTGTAATAACTAATCCTTTTGATAACCAACAAATAATAAAAAATATCTATATAGAGATATATGTACATATATAATATATATATATATATATATATATATATATATATATATATATATATATATATATTTTTATACACGTATAGATCTATATATCTATATATATTAATATATATATATATATATGTAGATATCGCTATATATTTTTTTGGGCTTATTGAGAAATATAGATATATTTTTCATTTGGTGATTTGGATATCTATATCTATATATATATATATATATATATATATATATATATATATATATATATATATATATATATATATATATATATATATATATATATACACAAATATATAACTTCACTAAAGAATGCTGAAGTAAAAACGTTCGGGAGTACTCTGCGTGAATATACAAGCAGCAAGGCAAAATCATTCTTCAAGTACGATAACATACAAATCGCGCTGTCAGAAAAAAAAAAAAAAAAAAAAAATTTCAGCAGCGTGACGATTGTGCGAGCTTCAAAACGAAGGCTAGTTTTACCAGACCGAGCGAGTCCGTGACATAATAGCTACTGAGCATGCGTCCTTTTTGGTACGCCGGACCATACTACACACGACCGGATTATCCGCTGGACTGCCAAGTCCAGCGGATAATTTGAGAACAAAACCTGAAACTTTAGTCCGCCGTACTTTGGCCAAAAAAAGTCCGCCGGCGCCCACACACGAGGGGATTATCCGCTGGACTTCGGTCCAGCGGATAATCCCGCGGGATAGTCCCTTCGTGTGTACGCGGCATTATTGTTTTTTTTTGGTAGTAACAATATAATGCACATACTTGTTTATTTACGAAGTGTATCACGAAGAATAATCTATTATCACGGTTCCCCCTTTATATATATTTTATCTAATCTATAGATATGATATATTGTACACAGATTTGTTTATATATGTAGTGTTTCACAAATTATTTTTTCACTAATGGTTTTCTCTCCCCCCCCCCCCCCCTCTTTATTTTCTTCTTTTTTCTTCCCCTCTTAAAATATTTTGCTATACACAATTTAATTATGATGTGGAGAGATGTCCCCTCCTGTATAAGAACAGTTTCTTAGTCTCTTAGAATACTTAAAAGGTTTTATAGATGGATATGATGTGCACATTAGCACTTCACAGGGATTGGGATTAACCAAGAATGGACTGGTATTACACCTCATATTTATGTATGTTCACCCTTTTATTGGGTCTTTTCCTTTTTTTTTTTTCCTTTCCTCTCTTTCTCCCTCCATCCCTCTCTCTCCTTTTCCTTCCCTTTTCTTCCTCAACCTGTTCCTTTTATAAACGCATATAAATAGACTGGAAACTAGCTCATAATGGTATACTCTTTTGTATTTAAACATGCCTGGGTCAGGCGCGGCCTATCTGAAGAAGGTCTCTTCATACCCCTAATTTAGGGAACTTACAAACAGTAAGCTTAGACTTAAGGGAATCATTTAGTGGGTTGTCAGTATAGGTGGTTGTTAGTTAGTTAGTGTGTGTGGTTTGTTCCTTTTTTAAAATTTTTTTCCCCCCCCTTCCAAATATGGGCTCTGTTAAAATTTGCTCCTTTAATGCTAGAGGACTAAACTCTCCATTAAAGAGATCACAAATTCTATATTCTCTTCATAAACAAAAGGTTAGAGTTGTCTTCTTTCAGGAGATGCATTTTCGTTCGAATCACATACCCTATATACAGAATAGATACTATCCTATGTGGTATCATGATTATTTTGCCTACTCTAGATCTAGGGGAGGCTCTATAGTAATCCATAAGTTCCTGCCTCACTTGGTCCTTGATAGCTGGAGGAGCAGAGATGGAAGAGCTCTGCTCCTGAAGCTGTCCATTTACGGAAAAAAAATATACATTTATTATTCTATATTTACCAAACCAAAATCAGATTAAGACAGGTATACAAATGTTGACAGATTTAATGGAAAGAGTGGAGGGTGTGACCCTGGTTGGGGGGCATTTTAATTATGTCCTCGACCAGGATCTGGAAAATACTGCACCTTGTTTGTCTCAAGCTACTAAGGATATGAATAAATTTAAAGCCACTTAATAAGCACCAACTGATAGATATATGGAGAGCCCTCCACCCAATAGGCAGAGATTATACATTTCACTCTAAAGTTCAGGGTACATACCACAGATTGGACCTATTTCTTATAAACCAAAGGGGGTGGCAATGGCTTCTTTCTCTGAGATTGGAAATTTTGTCTGGTCTGACCATGCTCCAGTATTTTTGGTGTTGAATATATTGAAAGGTATTACAACAAAATGGTCATGGAGATTAAATTATAATCTAATTAAATATGAGGTCTGTATGTCAGAGATTAAACAAGCAATCAGTGATTTTGTGACAGACCATGTAAGGGATATCATGTCTCTACCTGTCCAATGGGAAACACAAAAATGTGTATTACGTGGTCTTTTATAAAACACGGGGCGAGACAAAAAAAATAAATAAGGGGGGATAAAATATCCCTACTTATAAAAGGTATCTCAAAACTTGAAAAATTGCATAAACAAAATTCAACCTCAGAGAATTTAATAGTATTAACAGATAAACAGCTCATAGATAAAAGCCGTGCGCTGTATTATCAACATGGAAATAAATCGGGTAGGCTCCTGGCAAGAGCATTACGCCAACGTATATCTATGACCTCTATAGTAAAAATTAAAACAGCATCAGGAAAAATGACGCACGATCCAAAAGGAATTTTAAAATCATTCCATTCCTTTTATTCTAGATTATATAACATACCAAACCAATTGGCAGGAATGGATCCTGAAATGTTTTGGCAAAACGTGCACCAATATTTAGAAGAAACAGCCATACCAACTCTCATGGCGGCAGAGATAGAGGATTTGGATATGGGATTTTCTGAGGTTGAAGTGAAGAATGCAATTGACTCACAAGAAGTAGGTAAAAGCCCAGGTCCGGATTGGTTTTCCCCCAGCGGTTTTATAGGACACTTAAAGAGTTACTGATCCCTATCATGAATAGAACTTTCAATTCGGTGTCTGCCTCTCGACCTTTTGCCTCACAAGGAATGGAAGCATATATTTCGCTTATTCCAAAACCTGAGAAAGATCACACACTATGTGGAAATTATCGTCTGATCTCTTTAACAAATATCGATCTTCGACTATATTCTAAGATTATTGCAAACAGACTCACACCCATCATACCAACATATATTCATCTGGATCAAGTGGGATTTGTAAGGGGTCTATAGGCAAGAGACAATACATTAAAGACTCTTACATTGGTAGAATATGCCCAGAAGCAAGCCATCTCATCCTGTCTATTGGCGGTGGATGCCGAGAAGGCATTTGACAGGGTGGGATGAAGTTTCCTTGAGGAGACACTAAAGGAATGTGGAATTGGTCCTCTAATTTTGGAGAAAATAATGGCTCTGTATCATAATTCAACGCTACAAACGGAGTCCTGTCTGACCCAGTGGTGATATCAAATGGAACCTGACAGGGCTGTCCCCTTTCCCCTCTGTTGTATGTATTAGTAATGGAGCATTTGAGTACAATGATCCATAAAAACTTAGATATACAAGGGATTAGGGTTAAAGAAACAGAATATAAAATGTCAGTATACGCAGATGACTTGTTGTTATATATAACGAATTCAGTGGTGACAATACCAAATCTTATCCAGGAATTTAACCGTTGTGGAATATTGAGTAACTTTAAAGTCAATTACGACTAATCAGAAGCCCTTAATATTACACTACCAAGTAGGACATTATATCTTCTCAAAAAAATGTTTTCCTTTAAATAGCAAAAAGAAGCCATTAAATATCTGGTAACATATATTTTTAGAGATCTAAAAAAACTCCAAGAGCTTTATTATCTTCCGATAATACATAATATAATAAAGACACTTCAAAAATATGATAGAACGTTTTTTTCCTGGATGGGAAGGATTAATATTGTAAAAATGGACATATTGCCAAAAATATTATATATATTTCAGACTATTCCAATATCTTCTCCAACAATTCTGCTGGATCAGTTGCGTAAGACCGTGGGGTAGGCTTGTGCAATTAGTTTCGTAACAAATCGAAATTCGGATGAACTTTGCATCTTAAAAAAATTACGAATTTCAACAAATACGAAAGAAATTATAGCACATATAACGAATGAATTCAAAATGATTTGAGATTCAGTATAACGAATATCGACACTCTACAGAAATAACGAATTATCCTAAAACGTATTAACGTAACATAACGAATCTAACAGAGCGAAATTATGTATTTTAGGAATGACAACGAACTGAAACGAAACAAATTTTTCTGTTGTGCACAAGTCTACTGTGGGGAGATTTATATGGGCGCATAAATCAGCTCGAATTAGAAGAGATGTATTAACCAGGACAAATAAAGATGGAGGCTTGGCCCTTCCAGATTTTACAAGATACCTTTGTTCTGTATTTTTATCCAGGATAGTAGACTGGTTCCATAATGCAGAACGTAAGCAATGGGTGAGATTGGAGGAAGATGCCACAGGCATAAAATTGAAATGATTACCTTGGATAATTAGAGATCACCGAACCCCCACGAGAGGAATGCAATTTTTGGTATTTTCAACACTGAAGGTGTGGGATGCACTATTAAAAAGGGAGAATTGGTCTATTCATATTGGGCCAATGACACCTTTATTTTGCAACCTTGAGTTCCCACCAACAATGGAACCCTTGACCTTTTTAAAAATGGCATAGATGCGAGGACGTGAGGGTGATCCAGACTCTGATAGAGAACAGGCTCCCTCCATTGGAATCCTTGGGCTTGGAAAATAATACCAAATGGATGCAGTATCAACAACTCCAAACTTATACCCAATTCCTGACCAAAAACTTTTTATTAGATAGACCATTACCAGAATTTGAACAATTATTATTACAAGAACAAAGACCAATATATGTCTTATCTATACTATATAAATATTCGATCCCCCAAAAAAAAAGGAACAGTTAGCTTACTTAATTAGGTGGAAGGAAGAGCTGGGGATGACCATCCCTAGATCAAAATGGCTAAGAGCGTTTCTACTAACACACAAATTAACTTTATCAAATAGACATCAGGAAAGGAATTATAAAATCTTAGCAAGATGGTATAGATGTCCGGTGGATATGCATAAAATAAATAGGGAAAATAAAGAGATAAGAGGTACAATGTCACACATATGGTATTATTGCCCGGGGGTTCAGATATTTTGGTCAAATATCTATAATATATATCATGCCATTACAGGACTAAATGTACAACCAGTTATATTAGTCTCAGTTTTGTCGATGATCCCCGGTTCTGAAGGCTATAACAAAGGCCAGGTTCTGAAGGCTATAAGAAAAGATATCTTTAGACACGTAGCATGAACTGTTATAGCTCGAAAATGGAAGAAAACTGTGGATCCCTCTATTTAGGAATGGGTGTGTGAGATGAACGAGACGCAGTCCCTGGAATTGATGATAGGGACAGAAACAGGTCTAAAGGAACAAATATTAAAAACTTGGCATAAATTTGAAGAGTTCAGAACCTTAGCAATTTTATCAAATTATTTGTAGAGTAATGTTACTCTAAGGGCCCTTTTGTTGAAACTTTTTCCCCCTTTTTTTCCCTCCCCCCCGTTTTTTTTTATTTTTTATGAAGTGTTATGGTATTTATGTGTTTAAAGACTAGAGCGAATGGAGAAGTAATAGCTATAAACACTGAATTATATACATGAATATACTGTGAAACTGTTTTTTTTTCTTTTTTTTTTATATATATTCAAATATATAATAGCTACAGCAGATAATTATATTTATAAAACAAAGTAAAAATTGCACCTTTAATATATCCAAGATATTCTTGATCTTCTTTTTCTGCTGTGTATGTTTACATGGAAACATTTAAAAAATAAAGATTATTTAAAAAATATATATATTTAACCAGTGAAAAGGCTTTGTTTTGTTAGAAATGTGAACTTCAGTAATAATACTAAAAAACAACAACATTCCCTGACCTGAACCCACTGAACAACTATATTTGGGATACATTCTGTGAAGGGGGAAAGTTTGGTTAAAGGCATTTTAAAATGGGGGAATGATGCTGCAGAAATCAGGACACTTAACGCGTTAACCAGATGTGTCTCCCATTTAAATGGATCGAGGTGTTCAAATAATCAACTTTCACTAAGCCAGAGGAGGTACCAAAGCATCCATTGTCATCAATGTTTCAGCCTGTTGCTTTTTTTGTATAACGTTGGAAAACTGCCCTAGGCAATTGTCATCAATATTGTAAAAGCATATACAATAAAAATGTTGGTTGTGTAACAAAATACAGCGCGTACATTCAGTATAATAGATATTCACTATTACCGACAGCCTGTGAGTAATTTTGACAGGTAAACAAAGAAATACTTTGTACAGCAGATCTGGATGAAGCTTTATCAGGTTTTAACTCTAAATATACTTTATCTGGAGTTAAGCCGGCCATATATGGATCGAAATTCAGCCAGTTCAGCAAGGACTGGCCAAATTTCTACCGATGTATGGACAATGTGGTTGTACAGAAGTTCATCTACTTAAACTAGAACTTAATCTAGAAGGGAAGACTGCACAATAACTCACCTGTTAAATGTTGCTTCCCCTTTGCTCTGATCCTCATTATATTCTATGTGGTCATGTGACTGCAAAGCTTCAGCTTGTCTGCATACTGTGGAGGGCCAACAGCGCTGCTGAATCCCAGATCCTTAACATCCTTCTGAAAACAGGAGCAGCAAGGTGTTGTGGAGGCATTGTTGGCCAAGTTAGAATTTATGCCCACCAGACATAGAAATATAGGAATGAGAACCAGTGCTTTGTGGTCACGTGACTGCATAGAAAAAATTGTAAAATAAAAAAGATGTATTTAATTTAGAAAGTGATTTACCATATTTATCGGCGTATAACACGCACCGGCGTATAACACGCACCCCAAGTTTAGGAGGGCATTTTAAGGAAAAAAAGTTTTAGGAGGGAAGTTTAGGAAAAAAAAAAAAACTTACATTTAAGCGTCATTTGCAGCTTGCCCAGCGTCATTTGCAGCCTTGCCCAGTGTCATTGCAGCTTGCCCAGCGTCATTGCAGCCTTGCCCAGCGCCATTGCAGCCTTGCCCAGCATCATTGCAGCCTTGCCCAGCGTCATTGCAGCCTTGCCCAGCGTCATTTGTAGCCTTGCCCAGCGTCATTGCAGCCTTGCCCAGCGTCATTGCAGCCTTGCCCAGCGTCATTGCAGCCTTGCCCAGCGTCATTTGCAGCCTTGCCCAGCGTCATTTGCAGCCTTGCCCAGCGTCATTGCAGCTTGCCCAGCGTCATTGCAGCTTGCCCAGAATCATTGCAGCCATGCCCAGTTTCTTTGGAACTTGCCAGCGTCATTTGAAGTCCGGTCCTGGTTTAAATTTCCCACCGCCGAGACTCTCTGTCGCGTGCGCCGCCGAAAAAGACCGAAGAGCGGCCGAAAAAGACCGAAGCGCCCCCCGGAAAAGGCCGAGCCGACTGTTCAGCTCCGCTCGCGGTCCCGCGGACTACGAGCAGAGCCGAACAGTCTGCTCGGTCTTTTCCGGCACCACTTCGGGTTTTTTCGGCCGCGACTCTGTCTTTTTCGGCAGCGCTCGCTATTTTTCGGCGGCGCTTGCCATTTTTGTCATTTTTTTTTTTTTTGGGGGGGGTATCGGCGTATAACACGCACCCACGACTTTCCTCCGATTTTAAGGGGGAAAAAGTGTGCGTTATACGCCGATAAATACGGTATTAGAAAATGTATGCAGGAAAAATCAAAGGAAAGGGTAGGCAACATTTAAAGTGTCACTAATGGCAAAATGTTTTTCTTTTTTAGTTTTGGATAGAGTGGAGAGGGATTAGAACACCTGCCAGTGTTTATTGCTGTTTGTGCTCTCGTTAGGGAGATTCGCCCTCTCTATTTTTTCTGTTTACCATTATCATCAAAAGTAAAAGTAAAAGAAAACCCAAAATTTTGGGTTGACATTGGAACAAGAATAACCACTTAGTGACCGCCTGCCCACATTGTATTGCTGATGAGCGGCCACTGTAGGCAAAGGGATGCACTGGTACATCGCTGCCTACTTACAGGTTTAGGGTGCATGCATGAGCGCCCCCCGGCTCCCGCTGTGAATGCACACATCAGAAGCCTGTCAGTAAGTCCCGGCCAATGATTCATGGCCGAAACATGCTAAATGGCTGTGTACATTCATATATAAAAATATATAAAAACTACTATGCATACCCTTTAATAAGAGGTATTTATCTTCTACTATTTTCATGTAAATAAGGGTCCTTCTGGTGTTATATTCCAGAACAATTTTTTTCCCCTAGAGTTTTGTGGTTGCTGGGGGTTCCGTGAGCTGTGGCTGATTTACCTCTCATTTGATGATAACTTCAATGGTTCAGGGCCAGTGCCAACTATCTGTAAGGGTGGCATTTTGACCACCATTGTAAGCAGGGGGGGGGGGGGTCATTCTTCCCAATGGCCATCAATGTAAGGGGTATTTTCTCATTGCCCACCAATAAATTGGTTTCGGCAGGGATTCTCAGAGACCAGAAAATTATTTTGAGGGTTCCTCTGGTGTAAACAGATTGAGAAAGGCTATTCTAGAAGTTTGTTTTGGATGTCTAGATATACTGCAGGTGGCCATAGGACAGGTGGAGGTGGTATGTTCAGTAGAGCATACAGAGCTATAAAGTACCAAAGTCTTCTGTACTCCACAGGGTAATATACTGTAGATAGAGATGCCACCTAATAGAACTTGTCCAATTTTTATAGCATATTTTTCATTATAGTTTCTGATCAAATAGGAACAAAAGTCTAGGCATCTGGTATGCAAAACTTTATTTGGGCGACAGGTGCCTTATCATAACAGTATTTAGAAATTGCTTAAACCATATACTGTATGTTCTATTGCTAGATGTTTGAATAATGACACAAATGAAATTGGTATTGTAACAGATGGCTGGCTTCAGTACAAACTTTTAGTTTCCGGAGGCTAACCAATTTATTTCCTTGTATGAAGAGATGCATTGTATACTTGCCTTTAAAATATTCGGTTCTGTCATAAAGTGGGAAAACATTTCCCAGCTTACAGTACCACAGTCTAAACACCCAGGCACTGAGTGTGACCATCCATGGGGCAGGTGAACGGAGCTGTTAAACCTTTACACAGTAGCTGTCAAAATGTCTGTATCCGTATCACTCATTGCAGGAAGGAAAGCGACAGAGAGCGATTCAGCTTAAAGCGGAGCTTCACCCTCCTTAATAGCTGGACCTGCTGATCCGCTTAGAAAATCACAGCACAGAGCCCTGTGTTTACTAACAACACAGGGCTCTGTACAGAGAGCAATGATGTGAACGTTTTTGATGTGATGTGAACGTTTTTTTTTTTCTAAAAACAGGGATAAAAACTAGCCACATCTATTAGAAAAAGCAGCACATATTGCACACATTACACTTGTTAGGCACACAGTTAACCCTTTCATTGCCCCTAGATGTTAACCCCTTCCCAGCCAGTGTCATTAGCACAGTGACAGTGTATAGTATTAGCACTGATCACTGTATAAGTGTCACTGGTGATGTCAGTGTCAGTTAGTCAGTTCTCAACCAGTGTCAGATTGCCCGCTGCACTATCACAGTCCCATGATAAGTCGTTGATCACCACCATTATTAATATAAAAAAATGAATATAAATTCCAGTATATACTGTATACCATAGTTTGTAGATGCTATAACTTTCGCACAAACCAATAAATATACATTTTTTTTTTTTACCAAAGACGTGTAGCAGAATACATTTTGGGCCTTTTTAAATTTTTTTGTAAAATGTAAATGTTGAATATGTTTTATAGCAGTAATTTAAAAAAAATTATTTTGTCCCTATAATTTTTGGTCTTTTTTCATTTATATATATATATATATATATATATATATATATATATATATATATATATTGTACAGGACGCCAAGGTTGGGTCCTGGACGGGTGCTATATAGCACCAGTATTTGGGCTGTGGTCCCTTTAAGGGAATAGCAGCATTGTTCAGGGGGTCACCCAAAATGGGTGAGGGGTTCCGGGAGTAGCCAATCCGGAGAGGACTGACTCGCAGTCCTCTCTATGTTTAATAGTAAGTTATTTGGCACCCGGAATTTGGGAGGCTCTGAAGAGATATTTGGGTGGGAAAGAGCCTCCCTCCCTGAGCACAGGGATTCAGCGCACAGGGGGTTAAGAGCCTCCAGGAAGACAGCTTATAAGACAGGAAGTAGGGAAGAGTTGTTGGTGTGAGGAGGAGTAGGTGATTACACCTGTCGGTTGAGCTGTGTTGCTGTGTGGAGGCTGCTAAAGACCCAGCTACAAAACTGTATGTGTTTTCCTTAACTTTTGTTTTTTGTGCTGAAGATAAGCTGACTTTCTTTTATGCTGAAGATAAGCGGACTTTGTTTTGTATTTTTGCCTGTGTGCTGAAGGAAGCCTTATTTTTGATTTTTTTTCTTACAAATAAATGTCTTTTATTATAAAAGTAATGGTTTATGCACTTAATCCCGTGGAGCTATTGTCCCCAAAGTTCACAACTGGTGTCTTGGATGCTGGCAAAAGTGCATTTGCAGCCGCAAAAACCGTTTAAAACTAAACTGACATTTAAAGAGACAGTGTACAAATGGCATGTCGTGGGTGAAGTCAGCTCAGACGCTGCAAGCAGCAGGTAAAGACATGGAGGAGGTCATCAGGGCTTTGGCACAAGCCACCGTGACCCAGCAGCAAGCTTCAGCAGATGCAAACCGTCGCCATGAGGAAGCGATGGCTCAGCAGCAGCAGGCCCTGGCACAGGCTATAGCTGCGCAGCAGGAAAACACACGGTTGCTAGCCACCCAGTTTACTGCTCAGCAGGAGTCCACTCAAGCACAGGTGACTGCCTTACAGGAGGCAGGGCAGCGGCTGGCTCAGGGACGAGAACAAGCGGTCGTTGCCGCTGGCAACCAAGTGTCTGTGAGAGCCAGCCATTTCTTACAAAAACTGGCACCCAGCGATGACGTAGAGGCCTTTCTCACCACCTTTGAGAGGATAGCAGAGAGAGAGGGGTGGCCCCGTGACCAATGGGCCGGCATTATCTCTCCTTTCCTCACCGGGGACCCGCAAAAGGCCTTTCCTTTACCTCCCAACTGAACATATCAGCAACTATGAGCGTTTGAAGGCAGAGATCCTGGCCCACCTAGGAGTGACCATGGCTGTCCGGGCTCAGAGGGTGCATTGCTGGTGGTACAAACCTGACCGACCACCCAGGTCCCAAATGCATGAACTGATACAGCTGGTTAAAAAATGGCTGCAGCCAGAAAATCTGTCAGGCCCACAAATGGTGGAACGGGTGGTGATGGACTGGTACCTGCGGTCCCTGCCAGATGACCTACAGCGCTGGTAAGCCATGGAGACCCTGCAACCGCTGACCAGCTGGTTGAGTTGGTTGAAAGGTACACCGTGGTGGAGGACCTGCTTGGGCCTGCCAAACGTCGGGAACCCACACCAAGGGCAACAAGACCGGCCACAGCACCTAGGAGAGAAGCCCTGCCAGACATTGGAACCCGCAACCCTGCACCATCTTCTGCTGAACCTCGAAGGTTGGTTCCTGTCCCTAGGATGGGAGACCTACAGTGTAGGCGATGGGGGCATAACCGGGCACAATGCCCACTTCAGAAGGAGCCGATGGATTGCGGGACTGGTCGGAGAAGCTCCTTCTATGTGCAAAGAGTGTGTTGAAGGTCTGGTTGAAGGACGGTTTGAGTGTGAAGTGTGGGTGAACCACCTTCCTGCCAGGGCCCTACTGGACTCCGGTAGCATGGTAACACTGGTACATGCCAGGGTGATTGGCCCCGTAAATAAAACTCTGCACGTAGTGTGTATCCATGGGGATACCAGGGAGTACCCCCTGGTTCCTGTGACGGTTTCTTATGGACGTACCTCAGTGACACAAGAGGTTGGGGTAGTAAAAAGTTTAATACATGATATTATAGTGGGGCGGGACTGTCCACTATTTCTCGAACTGTGGAACCAGGCACAGATGGGGCTGCCAGGACAGCCAGGAGAACTGGGGACACTGGGCCTGGAAGAGATGGAGGGGTCTAGGCCTGAAATCCCCACAACACACCCCTCTGATACAGAGATACCTGTCACTGATAATGATATTGCAGAGAATGTTAATTTGAATGATAATGTTTCTGTTTCAGGTCTCAATACCGAGTTGACCTCTGAGGGGGGGGAAGTCTTCCCATTACAGGTTATGCTGGGGGAGGATGATGAGGAGCTCTCCCCGTTGCAGTTCCCAGTTGAGGAGGGTGAAGGGGAAACATCCTCAAGGTCAGTGCACCCAGACCTGGACGTACCCAGGGGTGCGTTTGGCACCGCCCAGTTGCAGGATCCTACCTTCGTCAATGCTCGAGGGCAGGTTTCTGTTGTTGATGGGGTCTCCTAAATACCAGGGGCAGATCAAAGGTTCCCTCATTTTGCGTTAAAGGGGGATTTGGTTTATCGAGTGGCTGAAAGCCGAGGGGAAACTGTAGAGCAGTTACTGGTTCCCCAACCATATAGGCGGATGCTACTTGACCTAGCCTACAATGACGCACTGGGAGGACACTTGGGGGCAGAGAAAACGGAGGCCAGGATAACCAACCGGTTTTACTGGCCAGGGGTGAAGGCCGAGGTTAAAAGATATTGTGCATCTTGTCCCATTTGCCAGTTAACTGCCCCAGTGCCACACTATAGAAGCCCTCTGGTACCCTTGCCGATTATTTAGGTTCCATTTGAGTGGATCGCTATGGATCTTGTGGGACCCCTGGTAAAGTCGGCAAGGGGGCACCAATATATATTAGTCATCCTAGACTACGCAACCAGGTATCCAGAAGCAGTTCCTTTGAGAAAAACTTCCTCTAAGGCCATTGCCAAGGAATTATTCCAAATGTTTTCACGAACTGGATTCCCCAGAGAGATACTTACGGACCAGGGCACCCCTTTTATGTCAAAGGTGATGGCGGACTTGTGCAGACTATTTCAGATTAAACAGTTGCGGACGTCCGTCTATCACCCGCAGACTGATGGCCTAGTTGAGAGGTTTAATAAAACTCTAAAGTCTATGTTAAAAAGAGTGGTCCAGAAAGACGGGAAGGATTAAGATATGTTACTCCCTGCCCTCTTGTTTGCCATCCAGGAGGTTCCACAAGCGTCCACGGGCTTCTCACCGTTTGAGTTAGTGTATGGACGAAGGCCCCGGGGGTTGCTTGATCTAGTAAAAGAAACGTGGGAAAGTGAATCCTTACCGCACAAAACCGTGGTAGAGCATATCTCTCAAATGCGAGAGAGGGTGGCTAAGGTGATGCCGCTGGTGAGGGAGCACATGCAGAAGGCTCAGGATGCCCAAAGAAGGGTGTATAACAGATCGGCTAAAATTAGACAGTTTCAAGTAGGAGACCGGGTGGCTGTCCTAATACCCACAGTGGAGAGCAAGTTCTTGGCCAAGTGGCAAGGTCCGTTTGAGGTAGTAGAAAAAGTGGGTGAGGTGAACTACAAGGTACACCAGCCAGGGAAAAGAAAACCATACCAGATCTATCACGTAAATTTGTTCAAACCCTGAAGAGACAGAAAACAGGTATCCGCTGTGGTAGCGGTACAGTCAGGGGACCATGCAGGAATTGACCTGGTGCAGGTGGCTGCTACCCTAACTAGGCCCCAAACCCAGCAAGCAAAAGAGTTTCTACAAAGAAATAGGGACATGTTTTCAGGGTTGCCGTGGCTCACCAACGTCATCGAGCATGACATTGTGACGGAACCCAATGTAAAAATCCGGTTAAAGCCTTACCGTATCCCAGAAGCTCATAGAGTGGCAGTGTCTGAAGAGGTCAAGAGAATGCTCGAGCTTGGAGTCATTGAAGAGTCGCAGAGCGAATGGTCGAGTCCAATCGTGTTGGTACCCAAACCCAACGGCACTCTCCGCTTCTGCAACGACTTTAGAAAACTTAATGAAATCTCCAAGTTTGATCCTTATTCCATGCCACGGGTAGATGAGCTAATTGAGAGGTTAGGTCCAGCCAGGTATATAACCACGCTGGACCTCACAAAAGGGTATTGGCAGATTCCCCTGACCAAGAAAGCCAGGGAGAAAACAGCTTTCTCTACCCCAGAAGGCCACTTCCAGTACAAAAGAATGCCATTTGGTCTACACTCTGCCCCCGCTACATTCCAAAGGGCCATGGACAAAACTTTGCGTCCACATCAACGGTATGCTTCTGTTTACCTAGATGACATAGTCATTTTCAGCACTGATTGGGAGTCCCATCTTCCCCGAGTTCAGGCAGTCGTAGACTCCTTGAGAAGAGCAGGATTCACTATCAATCTGGAGAAATGCGTGATTGGGGTAGAGGAAGCCAAGTACCTAGGGTACATTGTGGGTAGAGGGCTGTTGAAGCCCCAAATGAGTAAGGTAGAAGCCATACAGGACTGGCCCCGTCCCCTAACCAAGAAGCAGGTCAGAGCGTTTTTGGGCATAGTTAGCTACTACCGGAGGTTTGTCCCCAACTTTGCCACCATTGCTGCACCATTGACTGACTTGACCAAAGGCAGAAAGTCAGTGATGGTACAGTGGAATGACGATGCCGAAAAAGCTTTCCAGAAGCTTAAGACAGCATTGTACCGGGATCCGGTGCTCGTGGCTCCAGATTTTTCTAAGGATTTTGTTGTACAGACAGATGCTTCAAGTGAAGGGTTAGGAGCAGTCCTGTCTCAAGTGATCAATGGGGAAGAGCACCCCATAGTTTTTCTAAGTAGGAAGCTGACGGCAGCGGAGAAAAAATATGCGGTGGTGGAGCGGGAGTGTCTTGCCATCAAGTGGGCTTTAGATTCTTTACGGTATTTCCTCCTAGGTAGAAGGTTCCGCCTAGTGTCCGATCATGCCCCACTGACCTGGATGAGACAAAACAAAAACACCAATGCCAGGGTGACAAGGTGGTTCCTTTCTCTCCAGGAGTTCAATTTTGTGGTAGAGCACAGACCAGGGAGACAACATCAGAACGCCGATGCCCTCTCCCGGGTCCATTGTATGATGTCGATTGGTGCCTCCAACACCTCCGCGTTGAGGCAGAGGGGGGGGGGGGGATATGTACAGGACGCCAAGGTTGGGTCCTGGACGGGTGCTATATAGCACCAGTATTTGGGCTGTGGTCCCTTTAAGGAAATGGCAGTATTGTTCAGGGGGTCACCCAAAATGGGTCAGGGGTTCTGGGAGTAGCCAAGCCGGAGAGGACTGACTCGCAGTCCTCTCTATGTTTAATAGTAAGTTATTTGGGACCCGGAATTTGGGAGGCTCTGAAGAGATATTTGGGTGGGAAAGAGCCTCCCTCCCTGAGCACAGGGATTCAGCGCACAGGGGGTTAAGGGCCTCCAGGAAGACAGCTCATAAGACAAGAAGTAGGGAAGAGTTGTTGGTGTGAGGAGGAGTAGGTGATTACACCTGTCGGTTGAGCTGTGTTGCTGTGTGGAGGCTGCTAAAGACCCAGCTACAAAACTGTATGTGTTTTCCTTAACTTTTGTTTTTTGTGCTGAAGATAAGCTGACTTTCTTTTATGCTGAAGATAAGCGGACTTTGTTTTGTATTTTTGCCTGTGTGCTGAAGGAAGCCTTATTTTTGATTTTTTCTTACAAATAAATGTCTTTTATTATAAAAGTAATGGGTTATGCACTTAATCCCGTGGAGCTATTGTCCCCAAAGTTCACAATATATATATATATATATATACATACATACACACAGTATCTCACAAAACTGAGTACACCCATCACATTTTTGTAAATATTTTATTATACCTTTTTATGTGACAACAGTGAAGAAATAACACTTTGCTACAATGTAAAGTAGGGAGTGTACAGCTTGTATAACAGTGTAAATTAGCTGTCCCCTAAAAATAACTTAACACACAGCCATTAATGCCTAAACCGCTGGCAACAAAAGTGAGTACACCCCTATGTGAAAATGTCCAAATTGGGCCCAAAATGTCAATATTTTGGATGGCCACCATTATTTTCCAGCACTGTCTTAACCCTCTTGGACATGGAGTTCACCAGAGCTTCACAGGTTACCACTGGAGTCCTCTTCCACTCCTCCATGACCACATCACAGAGCTGGTGGATGTTAGAGACCTTGCGCTCCTCTAACCTTCCGTTTGAGGATACCTACAGATGCTCAATAGGGTTTAGGTCTGGAGACATGATTTGCCATTACCTTTACCCTCAGCTCCTTTAGCAAGGCAAGTGTTGTCTTGGAGGTGTGTTTGGGGTCGTTTCCATGTTGGAATACTGCCATGCAGCCTAGTCTCTAAAGGGAGGGGATCATACTCTGCTTCAGTATGTCACAGTACATGGTGGAATTCATGGTTCCCACAATGAACTGTAGCTCCCCAGTGCCGGCAGCATTTATAGACCCAACGCTGTATCCTGGCCTAGGCCGACAAGGCCCAGGCCTAGGGCAGCACTTTGCAGGGGGGGAGCACGGAAAGAGTCCCCGCTAGCTTTAGCTGTTAGTGTAGCGCCAGTCTTATGGGGCAGACTGGGCTGAGAGGCAAATTAGTCTAGCGCCCCCCATAAAGAGGCCACACTGCTTCCGGTAGGCGGGTGGCCAGCAATCCGTGGGGGGGGGGCTCTGCTTCTAATTTTGACTGTTCTATCATCCTGGACCACAAACCTTCCTCACTGTGCTATATGTTTTCTGCTGCACCATTGGCATGGTTATATCTTCTTAGTCCTCTCCATAAAATTATCAGAAATTTGTGCTTAAATTAGAACTATGCAACACTTTTTTACCATCCCTGTCCCATTGCAAAGATTTCCCTTCACTTCCTGCCCCATAGCCATACAGGAAGTGAGAGGAAATCTATGCAAATTAAGGGAATCCATTGCCCCCCGAGGCCCTCAGAACTAGTGTCCCCACTGGAAAATTTCAGGGCAGGTCTTAAACAGCAAGGGGTGTGGTCTTGACAGGAAGGGATGGGTCATATTTTAATTAGGGGGTGCATAAGTTTAGTCAGACCTAGGGCAGCACAAAACCTAAATACACTACTGCCCAGACAATGACACTCCCACCACCATGCTTGACTGTAGGCAAGACACACTCGTCGTGCCTACAGTAAGGTGACAAGTGATAATGATAAATATGAAATCTTCAATTTAAAGTGCAAGTGCAAATAACAATCAATACAAAATGTGTGAATATTCCCACAGTAGATCAATAAATCACACTATAAATGAACTGCACAGTAAATACATGAAAAACTTGATGTGAAAGCAAACAGAAAAGTGAATAAGTGATATAAACCTTAGGCAAAAATAGCAATCAAAAAGTGATGGTGCGTAGGACAATCAAAGGATGATGGTACCCCTCACCATAACCAGTGAATAAATGGCAGATGCCTGGCCAACCCAATTTTATTGAAATAAAAAATTTAGCTCGCTGCTCGTGGATTGTTAGTTTGTGCGCCAATTTTAAAAGTGAGTGTATCAGCCACATATTTTTATTTCAATAACATTTTTTACCAAATGTACACTTTTTGGGATCTTCCTTCTACTTTTATCACTGCCACCAAGGAAACCATATAGGAGGCTATACCCATCATAAGGCATTACCAGCCAAACCCACCAGAGAGGGACCCCCAGAGAACCCCTGGAGGCTGTCTGAGGCTTTATCCATCATAAGGCACTACCAGCCAGACCCACCTGAGAGGATCCCCAGAGATTTCCTGGAGGCCATCTGAAAGCATTTGACCTAGTTTCATGCTGTTACCTTACAGCAGGAAGGTGAGAGGCTAGTGCATACTGAGGTGTCACCATATTGGATTGGCCAGGCATCGGCCATTTATTCACTGGTTATGGTGAGGGGTAACATCACTCATCCATCATCCTTTGATTGTCCTACACTCCATCACTTTTTGATTGCTATTTGTGCCTAAGGTGGCACATGGGACTTTTTGACTTTATTTCACTTATTTACTTTTCTGTTTGCTTGCACATCAAGTTTTTTTCATTTATTTACTGTGCAGTTCATTTATATTGTGATTTATTGATCTACTGTGGGAATATTCACACCTTTGTATACATTGATTTTTATTTTCACTTGCACTGTAAATTGAAGATTTCATATTTATCATTTTCACTTGTCACTTTGCAGCGCAGCACCACAATTTTTACCATTTAATATATCTGCCACGGATTAGCTGAACGGTGTCTGCCTCAGTTGGTTGTGTTTATACCTGGTCAGTCCCAGCAGACAGCATGAGAGTATCACCTATCCATTAACTTTTTTATGCAAAAACGCTCTAAAAATGCAAGTAAAAATTGTGCATGCATACTTGCAAATCTGTGTTATCTTTTGCATTATCCATATGAAATCTTGCCTGGTCTGTTCCTAAGTATTATTGGTAGGTGATGAAGGAATGCTACCATCTGAGGCAAGTACCCCACATTCTCTTTTTTCTTTTATATTCTTAGGTCTACCACTTACTGTTTAATCTAATGTCTTGTGAGCTGTAGCTATAATAAATTTTAGCAGGTGTTGAGACCATGAGACCTGAAAGTTATTTCAAGAGTTCCTCCATGTACAATGATTGAGAAAGACTGGGTTAGGCTATAGAGATAGGATTTTTCTTGTGTTAATATATGGTTAAAACTGTAAAGTCTCTACTACTGCTTAACTATCAGACTGCAAAGCTGACTTGACATGACTTTCGGGACATTTTCACAATTTTGTTTTTGTGAAAATCTAAATTGCTGAGCTAATATGTGATTCATATATAATACTTTGACTCAGTGCTCTTCTATATTCTCACCAAATCCATCCACCTGTCACCTCATTTTTGTTTTTTATAATAGAATGGTTTGTTCATATGTACCAGCTGTCCTTGCCTCTCTACAGATGTCAACGTTACAACAGTTGCCTGAGTTTAACCCTTTCATTTTTTTGTTTAGCCTCCCATTTTGCACATCCACATGTCAAATGATTATTCCATTATTTTTCAAATATACCAATAAAACAAACAAACTTAAAAGTTTGAAAAAAAGCACCCAAACTGTATACTTTTTAAAAACTGAGAATCTATAAAAATGAAGGCATATCACTGGTAATTTGACATACTCCATTACATTTATGCAGATATTCATCAAATGTTATTATTCAGAAATTAAAAATATAAAACAGTTTTTGGAGCACAAAAATAACATAATCATCAAAATCCCTACTAAATATAAAACACAAGTCTGTGTTTAGTTAATAAATAAAAAATACGGCTAAATAGTGCATTTTATAAAATAGTGTAATTCATACGTACCGTAATTCAGATGTATGTAAGTGACATTCAGCACACACCTTAACTACTTCCCCAATTTAGTTTTATACTAAAGTGATTTCCCTAAAATTATACAGCCAGGGCAGGAACGACTTAGAAAATCTGTCAGTTTTTTATTGCTGTCTATATCACTAACCACAGATAAGGGCACTTCTACACGGCACACCAATGTGAATGCTTTTTTACTGACCAGCAATGCAAGAGTGCACTAAACTGACCACCAAATAAATGTGCACTATTCAACTGATCATCGATGTAAAGGGGCAACACAAACCAAACAAGGTAAAGGGGGGCTTTTATCATTATTATTTTTTATTATACTTACTGATCACGTTAATGTACCTTGGACAGTAGATAATATAATTTTTTAGCAGGGGTTTCATCACACCTGGAAAAATGTATGTAGATTAGGAATTCTAACTTTGTTCTGACTTGATTAAAGCCTAAGGTTAGTTTTTTTTTTAAATAAGCACAAGGGACATTACTTACAGTCAGTGCAATATGTCCCTTGTGCAGATGCCTGCCCATGAAAAACAATCTATAAAAGGAGGGAGTGGACCTTTCATTCATCTGCCCTTCCTCTATCACATTTCATGCATGGAAACTATAGTAGAGTTTCTGTGAATGGAGGATGGGGGTGGAAGGGGCAGGGGCATACCTGTGTGCATATGACAGGTCCCCTGGCTTGATTAACTTGATTAACCCCCACCAAACTGGGAGATTAAAGTAGTGGGCATAGGGGGATCATAGGATGGAAGATTTCAACTAAATATGCAGCCATCAGTACAAGAGACACATCGCTTTGACTGAAAGTAAGTTCCCTTGTGTTGATTTTTTAAAATAAAAATCTTGACTAAACTAAGGTTTTAATTGATCTGATTGACAGATCTAATTGAAATTTACAAGTCGGATTCTCAAGGAGTACTTAAACCAGAGACAGACAGATAGCTAGCATGTTCAGGAGGCCAGGAATTGTAGAACCTTTTTGTCTTTTCCTTTAGCATTTTACAAATATTTCTTCTTTATTATGGGCACAAATGTCCAATAGCAGGCTTAAGCCAAAGAAATCAGCAACCATTTTTCCTATAGTCCCCAATCATAATGTATGGAACGCGTCCTGGGCAGTCCAGCAATAAAAAAAAAACAGTCTTGGCCAATCACAGCGCCGGCAGCGAGGAGAGCCATAATTGGCTACAGGCAGGATGCCTGTAGCCAATTATAGCTCAGGGGCTTTAATACACGCCCCACGGTATAAGAGGCCGCCGCTGCGGCGGCCTCGCATATTATGTTTCACTCACAGTGTCAGCGTGTCAGTGTGCTGCTGACTGCTGACAACAATATGTTCTTTATTTCTGGGGATATGTGTGTGCGTGCTGTTAGAACAGCATTGCAGTATCACATCTGGGGGGTGTCTATAGGTAGCCTGTGAAGGAGGGCAGGTTTCCTGTGCTTAGAACTTTCCCTGCAAAAAAGTGTCATTTTTGCAGGAAGAAAGCTATTTAAATCACTCGCGGCTAATGAATTGATGGCTCCTGTAACACAGAGAGCTGTCATTCATTAATAAAAAACAAAAAAAAAAGCGTAGGGGTCCCCCCAAATTCAATAACCAGGCCCTTCAGGTCTGGGATGGATATTAAGGGGGATCCCAGCCAAAAAAAAAAAAAAAAAATGGCGTAGGGTCCCCCTCAAAATCCATACCAGACCCTTGAGGTCTGGTATGGATTTTAAGGGGAACCCTAGCCAAAAAAAATGGCGTGGGGTCCCCCTCAAAATCCATACCAGACCCTTATCCGAGCACGCAACCTGGCAGGCCGCAGGAAAAGAGGGGGGGACGAGAGCGGCCCCCCCTCTCGCCTGAACCGTACCAGGCCACATGCCCTCAACATTGGGAGGATGCTTTGGGGGTCTAAGACCCCAAAAGCACCTTGTCCCCATGTTGATTAGGACAAGGGCCTCTTCCCCACAACCCTGGCCGGTGGTTGTGGGGGTCTGCGGGCGGGGGGCTTATCGGAATCTGGAAGCCCCCTTTAACAAGGGGACCCCCAGATCCCGGCCCCCCCCCTGTGTGAAATGGTAAGGGGGTACAAAAGTACCCCTACCATTTCACCAAAAAAGTGGCAAAAATGGTAAAAAGGACAGGAGACAGTCTTTGACAATTCCTTTATTAAAATCTTCTTTCTTCTTTCTTCATCCTTCGGTTTCTTCATCTTCTCCTTCCTTCATCTTCTTCCATCTTCTTCTTCCATTTTCTTCTTCCTCCGATCCGCTTCTTCTTGCGCTGGTCTTCTCGTCCTTCTCGTCCGGCATCTTCTTCCGTCGGCGTCGGCGTCGGTGTCTCTGTCTCTTCTTGGGCCGCTCCGCGCAATGGGAGGCTCCCGCTGTGTGAGGCTCCGCTCCGTCTGACAGGTCTTTTATAATGGAGGGCACCTGGTGACCCCGCCCCCTCTGACGCACAGGGACGTCATGGGGAATTCCATGATGGCTTTCCCCATGATGTCAGAGGGGGGCGGGGTCACCAGGTGCCCTCCGTTTTAAAAGACCTGTCAGATGGAGCGGAGCCTCACACAGCGGGAGCCTCCCATTGCGCGGAGCGGCCCAAGAAGACACCGACACCGACGCCGACGCCGACGGAAGAAGATGCCGGACGAGAAGGACGAGAAGACCAGCGCAAGAAGAAGCGGATCGGAGGAAGAAGAAAATGGAAGAAGAAGATGGAAGAAGATGAAGGAAGGAGAAGATGAAGAATCCGAAGGATGAAGAAAGAAGAAAGAAGATTTTAATAAAGGAATTGTCAAAGACTGTCTCCTGTCCTTTTTACCATTTTTGCCACTTTTTTTGGTGAAATGGTAGGGGTACTTTTGTACCCCCTTACCATTTCACACAGGGGGGGGGCCGGGATCTGGGGGTCCCCTTGTTAAAGGGGGCTTCCAGATTCCGATAAGCCCCCCGCCCGCAGACCCCCACAACCACCGGCCAGGGTTGTGGGGAAGAGGCCCTTGTCCTAATCAACATGGGGACAAGGTGCTTTTGGGGTCTTAGACCCCCAAAGCATCCTCCCAATGTTGAGGGCATGTGGCCTGGTACGGTTCAGGCGAGAGGGGGGGCCGCTCTCGTCCCCCCCTCTTTTCCTGCGGCCTGCCAGGTTGCGTGCTCGGATAAGGGTCTGGTATGGATTTTGAGGGGGACCCCACGCCATTTTTTTTGGCTAGGGTTCCCCTTAAAATCCATACCAGACCTCAAGGGTCTGGTATGGATTTTGAGGGGGACCCTACGCCATTTTTTTTTTTTTTTTTTTTGGCTGGGATCCCCCTTAATATCCATCCCAGACCTGAAGGGCCTGGTTATTGAATTTGGGGGGACCCCTACGCTTTTTTTTTTTTCATTTTTTTTTTTTTTTATCAATGACTTTTTTTTTATGAATGAGTTTCAATGAATCACTGTTCTCTGTGTTACGGGAGCCGTGAATTAACATTAGCCGCGAGTGATTTTAAATAGCTTTTTTACTTTCAAAAATGACACTTTGCGCAGAGACAGTTCTAAACACGGGAAACATGCGCCCCTTTACAGGCATACTATAGACACCCCCCAGGTACGAAATTTAAATGGAGACAAAAAAAAAAAAAAACAGTCTGTGTGTAATATGGAGATATGTATGGTCCACACACACACTGTGCTTGGTACATTTTCTTTATTTTGTCCTAGCATATCACTTTTGCCATTTAGCCAAGCATAAACTAAAAAGGAACACTTTGGGGTTGGTTCACTAAAACTAGAAAGTACAAATACTGGTGCAGCTGTGCATGGTAGCCATTCAGCTTGTTCAATTAAAGGGTAACTCCACTTTTGTGGTAAAAAAAATAGCAAATAAAGAAAAAATAATATAGCATATACAATTGCGACACAAGTCATATTGTAATTCAATGTTATTCAAAATTACCTTTCCTTTTCAATCTGCAGGTCTGTATTTTTCTGTAAAATGCAATATGGCTACCTGGACGCCCCCCAGAAACATAATTTCCTGCTTGTGTGATTGGCTCACTGATTTTCCCAGAAGTCTGCACTAAGATACAAGTAAGATTTCAGGCAAAATGTAATTTTTAAGATATTTTCATTAGGAAATCACGTCTAAAGGAATGCAGGCCCAGCAGCTTTCCTCATTGGTGTCCTGCAGGTGCAGCAGCTGGTTGATAATTGAGAAACCCACATGGACACAGCCGAAGGGATTTCTTCAGAATAACAAAAGGTAGGAATCTGCAACAAAGTTTGTTAAAATCCTTGTAATGTACAGAGATCACGCAGAGGGGAATGCTTTTTTCTCAACAAAAGTGGAGTTACGCTTTAAGCTTTGAAAAAAAACGTGGAAACTGATTGGATTCTGTGCAGA
Source organism: Lithobates sylvaticus (assembly GCA_028564925.1). NCBI lineage: Eukaryota > Metazoa > Chordata > Amphibia > Anura > Ranidae > Lithobates > Lithobates sylvaticus. Next base: position 130,274,556 of record CM053032.1, on the reverse strand, counting down.
GCTGCACCAGATTTTGCACTCTCCAATTTTAGTAAAGAAAAACCTTTAGGCCTCTTTCACACGGGCTGTCCGATCAGGTCCGCCTGTCAGTTTTTCGGACCCTCCAGTCTCTTATATGTAGCGGCAGGTGACACATGTCTGCTGACACCTGTCACCATCTGATCTGATCCTGTCCTGGAAACAGACGGATGGTGGTCCTATTTCCCATCCCCCTAGCAGATCGGATCAGATGGCATCGAACGGAAATGGACAAGCGCTCTGTTTTTATCCAATAGCCCCATAGAGGAGAGGAGGACTATGCAGAGCGGACACGGACCTATCATCCGCATGCTCAGCGGGGATCAGCGGAGAGATCCTCTGCTGACAAGCAGATTCCACTTAGCGGAGGTGCCCGTGTGAAAGGGGCCTTATGTTTCAGAATTTACCAGGATAATGGTTAAGGAAATGCAAAGCACAGAATAGAGAAAAAAGCATTTTACATATTACAAAATATACACTGAGCAAAAATTACACTTTTGTGTTTGCCCCTATTTATCATGAGCTGAATTGTTTATCGGATTTACGCTATGGGCTGCCTCTTTTCCTTCACTTCCCATATGGACCCCATGTGAGCAATTGGTCCCTTACATCCTTATCGCTCGGAGTATCAATAGTTGCCACAGGAAAACAGGAGGAATTGCAGCCATTGGTCATCCATTATCTTAGCAGAGCCTTCA